>JASXSY010003273.1:0-369900 GCA_034509805.1 Sipha maydis
AATTTCTTTGTACATTTGAGTAAATAATTTTCAAAAGCATCATAAGTTTGTGGGCGTGCGCGTTGGATATACAAAATAATATTTCAGTGTAATTTCAGTATAGTCATAAATCATTATCTTTATATTATGTTTACGTTATCATCGGTACCCGTACACCAAGACCGTTCATGCGATAATAAAATGCGTTCCCGCATGGAATATTTGTCGGACTGGTTGCGTCGATCGTAATCAATCGTAAGCAATTAAAACGCTTGCATGCGCCGCGCGAAAACACCTAATAGCGCGTTCTATCGGTCGTTGTTTACGTTTCACTTTTGGTGTGACATCCTCTTAAGTTGAGAATGATAGTTCAGATACAGACAGATACATACTTCAAATAATTTAATCATTACATTTTCGTAAGTAAATAATTCCTAAAATGTTCAAATTTAATTACTTAGTTTAAAAATTAAAAACATTTTTGCTGGCTTCCTAATCTAATAACATTAAAAAAAAAAAAATGTAAATATTTTATTATATTAATTATATTGCTGTTTCTAAATAAAAACAAAAAAAAAAAAAATAAGCCACTTATAGGCATTTAAAATATTCGATTTTTTTACATTTTTTTTTTATAATCGGTGATAAAAAAAATTTGGCTCGTACAAAATACTTGAAAATTTATAGAAGATTCCACGAAGTAGTTCTTAATGTCATTCAAAAGTTATTAAAATCCATAGGCACAATTTTTTTTTTATAAGCGTTTGAACAGCGAATATTGACAAAAAATTACATGTAAAATATAATATAATGTATAATATTCTAGACTGACAAAGATATCGGTTTTTTTTTAAAATGCTCTAACTCAAAAACAAAAAACCACAACAACTTGAAATTTTCACCAAATCTTTATATTGACGTTTTATATACATGGTTAAGTTTTCAAAGTATTTTGACATATTTTGACTTATTTATAGACAATTTAAATTTTCGATTTTTCTAAATTTTTTCGTTTTTAAACATCTATAAAATTTAATTGGCAGACCGAAAACTCTTGAAAATTTAATACAAGGTTTATAATAAGTTAAACTTATCGTAACTAAAAAATATCGGTGATCGGGTTTACTCAAATTTTTTTTATATACCCTTAAAGCTCAAATTTGTATAAAATGTGTAAAAATCACGATAATTTGCAAGTTATTTTGTAGATAAAAATTCATAGAATTTTTTTCTGTTCATACTTAAGGTTCAAAATTTTAACACTAGGTTATCTATAAGATACTATACAAAAATCTTTAGAAAAATTTCTTCCGGACTTAGAGGAAAAAATGTTATGACTGTTTTGAAATTTAATATTTACGAAATTGCATAAAATAACGATTTATTCTCGAAACGATTTTTAATATTTGTTATAATTCAAAAATTATAAGTCGCAGATTTTTTGAAATTTCTACCAGCTGTTAAGATTGGTATTTTCTTTTATGTAATATTTTTTTTCAAAATATTATATTGATTTTAAGCCACTTATAGGCATTTGAAATATTCGATTTTTTACATTTTATTTTTATAATCGGTGATAAAAAAATTTGACTCGTAAAAAATACTTGAAAATTTAATAAAAGATTCCACAGAAGTAGTCCTTATTGTCATTCAAAATTATTAAAATCCATAGGCACAATTTTTTTTTATAAGCGTTTGAACAGCGAATATTGACATAAAATTACATGTAAAATATAATATAATGTATAATATTCTAGACTGACAAATGATATCGGTTTTTTTAAAATGCCCTAACTCAAAACGAAAAACCGCAACAACTTGAAATTATCATTAAATCTTATATTGACGTTTTCTATACATGGTTAAAATTTCAAAGTATTTGACATATTTTGACTTATTTATAGACAATTTTAAATTTTCGGTTTTTCTAAATTTTTCGTTTAAAAATAAAATATACTTATATAATACTTATAAATAACATTGTATTATATTCTAGACTAACATATCATCTCCGTTCAGAATCGTTTTTCGTATACAATGATACCTATCATTGAATTCAAATTTAACAAATCCATTATAAGGACCTATCCTATGAAGAGTCGCAATCCACCCCCAAATGTACAGCAGAGCGAGGCCCATCCGGTTCTTTTTTCTTTAATTTTTGTGCAATACTTCTGCCAATCGAACATAGCAGTTGCTTTTTTGGTGCGAAAAAATATCTAATAATTTCTCGTTTTATTATTATTGAATTTTTTCAAAATCTCGTTAAAGCCGTCCAAGTCAAATTATATATTAAAAAAATATTGTTTCTCTTCATCTCGGTAGTAATAACTCATTTTATCAATTATCGATTACTAACATATCACCTGCGAGTTGTTCATAACAACTCGCCTTGGCAGCGTGGTATGCTATCATTTTAAAATTCTACAGAATTATTTCCAATAAACATTGTTAAAATTGATATGAAATAAAAATTGAACATGCACTTAAATGATTTTCATACGCGTAATTTAGTTGGAAAACATTAAATGCAAATGTATCCATTTAAAATCATATATAAACGTATAAAAATGAAGGTTTTATTTTATTATCAAAAATCATAAATTATACTCGTTTAACGTGCAATTGATTGGTGTATTATTGCCGTTAAGAGAAAATAATATTACGTGATTTTGGTGTTAAAAGAATATAATTGCCGGTCAGCCATGATTTAATGAATACGTATTGTGATAATCGTCGTTCATAAATTCATCGGTGTACTGAAAACCCGACGAGGTTTATAATAAAATAACAATTACGGCAGCCGAATGAAAAGCAGACGTCATAGTGACGTGAATATTAATTACGTCAATGTTCCAAAAGTGCGCTGATCGAAATGAACATCATATTCAACCAAAACGATTTTACAGTCTCCGTTTCGCCGCGAACACATTGAAGATATTCATACGGACGCCGCATCCTACATAACATTACACGTACTATCAGTATAGTTCTTTACATTTGTATTTCTTGCACATTATAAGTAGATCGAAATTGAAACTCTTCCGTGATGTATTGAAGTTTCACGGGACGCGCTTAAGGAATAGCCAACCAACGGTAATATTATTTTATCGTACCGTATCAATACCGGAGTTTTGTTCGATAATTTAATACGTAAAGGGAGTTTTTCGTTGGACGCGCATCAAAAGTACTCCCGGTTTTATATAAAATTCTGTCACAAACCATTTGTATCCACAGTTAATTAATTTTTTTCGGAGATCAGATTCATACCATCTTCTTCCGTCTTAATTGTTAACGTCTGTGCAGTTAGGTGAGGATATCGGCTTCAAAGCGACTGCAACATGGCCGACGAAAATGTGTTTATAACTAAAGCTGTAAAGTTATATACTATTCGCAAAGTCATTATGAACCGAGTCAAAAGACTTTCTAATCCATGAGAGAGGTGTTTGAAATTGGAATTTTTTTTTCGACAACCTGTGGAGTATTGTTTACACACATAAATAATCATCGTCTCCGTTCGTGCACCGCGGCGGTAGGAAATATCTTGTGAATCATAGCATAGGCATAATATCCGTCGAAATGATTTCGTGTTTTCAGTTATGTCTTTTACAACCGTTTACTCGCAGCGATCGAGAAACAAATCGGAAAACGGTACGTCGCAGACTCGTTTCCCGTCCTCGAAATTCGTATTCCATTTCGGTGGCGTTTACTGCGCGTTGACAAAAATATAACATTCGAATTGGACGTCGTCGACTGGTGCTACTACGGCTGAGGGTTGACGGAAGAACCTTGCGCCAATCATCGGGTTAACGATGAAATACGATTGTTGCAATAATAATGTATAATCACATAATGTATTATGCTCTCCGCCCGCACGTTTTATGACATTATAAAATATTATGATACCGTAAAAGTTTCGTATAATATTATTGTAATGACGTGCGAGTCCTGCGAATACAAATGATAAAAAAATAAATAAATAAAAAAATAAAAAAAATTATTAATCGACGAGTACGCGTCATGTGGGCGAAATCGTAACAGCAGGCGATCAGGGACACAATATAATAATAATAATAATAATGTACGCATAGTACGAACGATCGTTATATTTTCAAGTTTTGCAGACAATATATGGTTTCTTGATGTATTCCATTGCGCGCGTTAAATCGTGTGGTACGCATATCGGTTCTGCGCCTACGAAATAATGTAAATTATCGATACGTATCGTCATCAATTTATTTTCTCGAATCGAACACAAGAGTACATATTATTATATATTAAAAATGTCACCGATTTATTACTACTTTGTTCATATCGTTAAAGTTAAAATTCTCACGATTATTATCTTCATATTGTCCGCCTGCCCCGATAACTTCTTCCAAGTGGACTGGTGTTTTTTTTATGTTTTTCATGTTCACGCGGTTATGTTTCGCATCGCAAATACATCTTCGTACTAGTTACATATTTTTCGAGAATTTAAACCATCAGTATAGATAGTGTATAATATATAAGATTATTTTTTAAGCCAGATCACTCTTTTTTTTCACACTTGAATTATGCATTTCTTCAAATGTTGATACTTGGAAAACGTACGTGTAGATACTATATAAAACGATGTTTTCCGATTTATCTTAAAAAATATCCCGTGGCAATATCAACTTTTGTTTATCAAAAAGGTATACCATTTTTTCCATGTAAATAAAAGAAGAACTGACTCTGTATACGAGTAGTTCTTTCTGTTTATATAACAAAATTATTATTACATTACGATAATACCTATGTCGTAATTTGTCATAAGATGTAATTGCTATTCACTGCTTTTTTATGATAACGTCGATCTAATGTTGATGCATCACGTTACAAAATATATACAAAACGATAATATCAATGTACCAATTATTATTCTGTACTCTTTATAAGCAAATTTAAATTTGAATAAATCCGAAAATACTGGTCCAAATGTTGACTGTGATACGTCATCAATTCCAAATTTCAGAAAAATGAACTTGAATTTACGTGACGAAAATTATATAAAGTCGATATTATTGTCAAGATACTCCTTAATAGGTACAAGAAAACTTAAAAAACTACGTTTTGGAAAATATGGTTCTGTAGTAGGTACACATGCGTTTTTCACAAATTAATAATTTAAGCATAAAAATGAAGTAAGTATGTTTAGATAATAACTTTGTATAATATGTTGCGAACTTGAGACAAATTCGCCGTGGTTTCACTAAATGTCTGCCCTGGAGAGGTACACCTACCTAGTTTATGTGCACATTCCGTTAGGGTTTCAGCTCGAGGCGATTTTGTCGTACGTTTTAAAAAAAAAGTATTGCTCAACGAGTAGCAAACAAGTGATACACGAGTGTACGATAATAATATGGAGATTAATGTTGTCATGGACTTTCGTATCCAGCGTAAAGATTTTAAAAAGATATTATCCGCACGGGCTTATAGCAGGAAACAAAAATAACGTGATACATAATCTAACGTAACTAAAGTCGATTTAAAAACTATTTTGTTTTACGCTTCGAATCATTAGGTACTATTTTCAAGTAAACATCATGGTATAATAAGCACGTGAGTTTTAATTGAAAAAAAAAACAAACAAGAATTTATGATATATTATTCGCGTCAAACTGTCATGTATAAAATAATAACAAAAAAAAAAGAAAAAACGATGTATAGTTATTATATATGTTTGACCGCCGTACTGCAGCGGATTAACGAACGTGTCGGTTGGCCATGACGAGTATATTTTAATTTATTTTGTATTGTATTTTATTGTTTTGTCGGAAAAGGTTAAGAGTTCGATGAGATTTGCATTTTTATAAAATTTGCCACCGGACGAGATAATCACAACCGTGTAAAAACAATACGCGGCGTCCATGCGATTAACCAATACAAATAATAAACGTTACATTTTATTTGTTGAAAAACATTCAAAATGATTTATATTTCACGACGCTTAAATTATTGTGCACGTGTTTATACACAGCCGAATAAATATTTGCTTTCCAAGTGTTATACACTACCGTTGCGACGCGACAAATGCGAACGTGTCTATCCGACGACCATTTTAGGTTCGAAAATTGAAAATCACGATCGGAAACGTCACCATACGCCGTACGGCCGCCAGGGCCATAATCGTAAATATAGATTTACAAAGAGACATTAAAGACGTTTGTATTGTGTCGCAACGCATGTCAATACACATTCTATGTAAATATGTATGTGTATACGTACATTTATTAGAATCTCGACTTTCATTTACATTTATGACTTTCGAGCGTGCAATGATGTTTAACGTTTTCGCAGTTATATTGCAGCCTTCCGAGAGTTTTGGCGTGCGATGTTGTGTACATCCGATAAAGACAAATATTTAAATACGCTCTATCGTCATAATACACCGTCGCCGTTGTCGTCATCGATATCCCGTACAGCTCGGGCGTTGTACGTGTGCCGAAAAATCGCGTTCGTAGCCCGTGCGAATAATAATAATAATAAAAATATAAATAGCGAGTTGTTTCTCAACTCGAATAAAATATTTATGCACGTGCACTCTTTATAAGTCTATAAGGAGGATCATTGTCACGACTCGTGTGTACTCGTACGTTGTACAACGCGTGCGCCTTGTAGATGTATTGAAGTCGTATGCAATCCACCTGGTATTCCTTCTCGAAATAATACCGACATGTTGCGTCAACATAGGTACAACAATATCGTTATTATATTTTAATAACGTATATATGTATATGTGTGTGTGTGTGTGTGTGTGTGTGTGTGATCGTATATCCGACAAGTTTTATATGCATCCGATTTGCAGTACATATAAACGCCGCACGTATAATATTTTCGTTGTCACTGTTGTATAATTCACATGTAAAAAAGAAAAACAACTTGATATAATAACGTGTAAATCAGACGATGATACAAATAATTTTATTTAAATCAATGCATACATGATACATATGTGAATAACCAGTGGCGTGGTGAACATGGGTCCAGAACTGGCAACTGCTTGTGTCAAATACTGAAGTAGTGTTGGGCACTCCTTAGCACCAATAATTGTTTCACAACATTTCTGTATTGTTTGGTTCTTTATTATTATTAAGTTTTGTAAACTAGATCAGGTACCAGTTGTCCAGTTATTACTTATATAAATTAAGACGTTCTATTAAATATAAATAGATAGACATTATCAACTTTCAAAGGGGAACGGGTACCAAAAATACATGTTTGGCCTTTGCAAATAATCCAGGGTTTTTGATAATCAACATTTTATAATATCATGTAATACTTTTTTTTTATTATTTTTCCATAAGCCATTGAGTGATCAATGTTAAACCGACAAGACGTGAATATCAAACGATATCAAGGGAACGATTGAGCGGTTAAGCGGCTTAATCAAGTAAAAATTTAATGAAACCATTCGCGCATTAAAATGATTTACCGTATTCGATTCTCTTTGTCGTCAAAACCCGTGTAAACGTTACAATCAACGCCTGTAGACTATTTTTACTGTGTTACCAATTATTCACGAGGATCTCGTTTCAAATGTCAATCGGAAAATGCGTTCTACACATATCTAGAGCATTTTAGCGAAACATATCTGAGAGACACAAACGAATTGAAGTAGCGGAGCACAATTTTTTTTGACATTTTATGTCTTTTCTTTGGCACATAGAATCGAAAAGCGTTACTGAAAAAGCGTAACATATCATTCCTTAGCAACACGCCTTAGCAACCGTCTCCTAGCAACATTCTAATATTTATATATTTAAATAATAAAAAAGAGAAAATAATTTATTACAGTGGCGGCTATCTAATGATTTGTAAGTAATCGAAAAGCGTTACATATCATTTCTTAGCAACCGTCTCCTAGCAACATTCTAATATTTATATATTTTTATAATATTTATAATATAATATATAAAATTATAATATATATATATAGTTATAAAAAAAAAAAAAATTTATACAAATAATACTAATAGCAATCGTGTCTTTATTTTTTATCAATTACCCTATAAATATAATCTATATATAGTTATGTGCTACATATGATGACAAGGACGGCAAAAACATAAAATGTGGTACTTCATTGCAGGCTCGTATGCAATATGGAATTTTAATTTTTTATTCTTAGCACTTTGAAAAATAGATAATTGGATTAAGGCTAAAGGGAACACGGCCGTGTGCACGCGTACGGTATAATTGTCCGCGGATGTGCAGATGCGAACATTTCGCCAGCAGGCATTGGTATACACGGCGTTTCCACCCGCGTCCTCTACATTGGTACAATAAAACGAAACCGGTGCACTTAACGTGCTCGCGATTTGCATTACACGTATTGATTTCAAATGAAACGATGCGCTGTAAAACGATTGGGTCGACGACGGCGACCGCGGCTTTTGCTTTTACCGTGATTGCGTGAGGATAATGTAATATAATAATCACTACGATGACGATCGTTTGTCGTGTGCGTTCTTAAAGCCCGATCACCGTCGTCACCGCGCACGCACCAGTAATGTACGAAATTATCAAATGCGTGTACGAATAAGCGCGTTTTACCACAACCCCTCCCCCTCTTTAGTTCCCATCACCAACGCCCCGAACGCACGTACCACAATGGTGAATGTGAATGTCGTAGGCTCTTGCAGAAAAACTGAAAAATAAATAAATAACGTTTCGGAGTGTCTAAAGGATGGCGTGTGATTCAAAACCAGGAGACGCACTTTAAATTATGAAAGCGTTTCACATCCTTCTTTCATCATCTTTTCCCTCAGCGTTCGTGCATACGTATGCAAGCGTGTGAATTATTTGTACACGCGATCCTGCCCACCTCGAATATTGAACCGTATACAGCGTGATTTTTTCAACAATCGTCGTGCTTTTATTACATATGCTGTTATGCTCTAAGCACGAGGGATTTTGAAAAATTACAGGCTGGTCTGATTACGGTTATATCAACCTAATCACGTAATTTTTTTGTAAACCTATTCAATTGTTTAGCCTTTTCTTGTTGTGTCGGAGCGTGACCATCGAATATTGCACCTACTGGTGTTATCACAGTTCATACTTGGATTTATCACACTGTGTACTGTACAATTAATAATTTTAGACGTTTTATTCAAAATAATACAATGTCATACATCTTCTTCTTCTTCTTCGCCTTTCACTCGAATATTTGGGTTTGGCCACTCTTGTCCTAAACCTCAAAATAAAACAAACTTTTTTTAAAACAAAAATTCTAAAAAAATTGATCGATTCAAAACTTTGAATATATAATTTTTTAATTTGTTATACGTTCAGTATTCGATGAACTATAACCGTCTACTTAAAGTCAACAACACGGCGCATTGACAGCAAGACAATTGATTCTTATAAAATTGAAATCACTATCAGACACCGTTCGGTTTCGGAATGCGAAAATGAACAATGTACAAGATTATTATATACTGTGAGACGAGCAAAAATAAAACTCTAAAATAATAACGTAATGATTTGTTTCGAAAACCGGTGCTCGACGCTCGGTAATAATCGATGGACAAATAAATCACCGCGAGTACAAAATAAATATGATTTGCACGCGTATGTGCGAGTTCGGCGGACTGTCCCGTCTTCCCGTCAATCGTATTATTATTTTTCTCGTTATGCGCGTACCGTAATAATAATAATAATAATAATAATAATAATAAATATATATGCATTCGTTTTCGGTGCTCCCCTTCCCCGTTCCTTCTCCCTATAAACATATCGTAGTCGTACAACTTCGCGCGTCCCAATGCCTTTCGGTACCGCGGTTTTCGTTATTATTATTTTACCATCGTTATGGTGTTATCTCGTTAGGATTTTATTATTGTTATTTTTTGTCTTTTATTTTATCTTATCGTAACTGTCAGTGCTTATAGGTGTGCAGCTTCCGCACTTACGTACATATATTTATGTATGGTGTAGTTATACTATACATAACATATAGTGTTGCTACTGCTATTATCGTAATACGCGTGTACCGTGCCATTACGTGATTTATGAAACGCGCGAGAACCAATTAACGGGGTACGCGAACTACGAATACTTTCATTGTAATCCGACAACCGTTTACCACGTACCATGCATGTAGGTATATCGTATTTATAAACACCTCTCTGACCATAAACGACCGGCGGTTAACGAGATAGCAAAATTTACCTGCGGTGTTGAATTACTGCAGAATTCTTTGGTTGACGTATTATATAAATGCTGCTGCCGCAATTTCGTGGTAACATTTTCAAACCATCCGGTTAAACGGTTTTTTTTTTTTTTTTATACGTTTTTCTGAGTCATTTATCGCTTACAAGCAGTGAACGCAAATTATTGTCATTCGGAAATGCATAATGTTTTTTGAATGCTGGAAGTTTTAAAAAAATGTTTTTTTTCTTGTTTTGTTTTACCCCTTTCATTAATTTTAATAAACGAATACCAACTCGCTCTTTTATTCGTTATTTTGAATAATTAACGTCGGAAAAAAATGCAACTATTTATTGTATCAGATTTATATAAAAATTCTGTAAAGTATGAGGAAATTAAAATTTCTTATTTATGATTAATTAAAGTTAAGTAAAATGTATTTTGCGTTTGAAAAGCTAGATACGGAACAAAAAATATAACCATGTTTAACGTTTAATGGATTTTTATTTGTATGAAATGAATATCGTGATATAATTTATGCTCTTAATTGAGAAGTAATCGAACGTTAAATTATGTAATTAACGTTCATCGGTGAAGACATTATTAAAAATCAGATTATCATATAGTTAATTAGCTATATTTTTGTATATCTGTAGTCAATATAAAGAAAATAATAATTACATAATTATAGCGTTGAATTATAGTATAAAATATTGAATTATAAGTATAATAATTCATATGAAAACTTTTATTTTTTACAGTGTTTTTACCAACATGTTTCTTTTCGAGTTGATTCTGAACTTTTATATAACACGTCATATTGTTGTTTACACATACCCTATACCTAACCTATGGTTATAAATATATCTGTTATTTTTGTGTGTATGAAATCATTTTGCAACTTTTTCGTTAGAAAACTGATCTTTATTCAAACATATCAGAATGATAAACTACGCAGGAAAATTAAATAGAAAGTATTTTTACTTTGTTGTAATTTGTTGTACTCGTATAAAATGTCTGGAAACAATGTTGACTTGTAGGAAAGGTGTTGCAAGAAATAAAACTAATTTTAAGAAATATACGGCATTTTTATTCAGAATAAAAAAGTTTAGTCATAACCACATTATGATTAGGTCTTAGGCAAAATTGCGAAAAAAATATTTCCTTTGAATCACAGTTATTTCTGAGAGCGACCAGACTTTGTAGCCGATCGCTCGTGACTATCGTTTTGATGAAATCAACTTATCGTTCTACATATAATTTTTTGACGACAATGTACATTTATCTACACATTTTATTGTTGTTATACTGCAATAATATTGTCACAGACGTGACTCAATTGGTATTTTTGAAGTGTATGTAATAGTGCGTTATAGAATAATAACAATAATTGTTATATATATTAATGTATAATTATTATCGATCGTAAACGTTTAACGTGATGCGATGATTCTTTTTTTGACGTTTAAATATATTTTATTGAATTCTTATTTTGTTGTCGTGATAACACTTCAGCTATTCAAGTATAATTACATTGAACGTTTATATACAACAATAAATAATTTATTGTATGTTTGATAAAATTAAAATAGTATCCAAATAAGTATACAATTATAATTTATTAGGTTTCGAACATTTTTATTGTGATGGGTACAATATTATTTATACATGAAGTAAAAAACACCGCGGTAGTATTATTTAAATGAAGTTATCTCGAGATTTGACAAATGGTTTTGCACAGATAAATGTTCCAAACAGGATGTTAAGACATTTTACATACGTTATTTGTCAAAAAAAAATATGTTTTATTGCTGTTTGGCTAATTTTTTAAAGGTCATAATTCAACAGTTAGGTTAGGTTAGGTTTGGTTTGTTTGAATATTTTAATTTTTTTTTTTTTATTAGCACCGTATTTTTGTTGAAATTGGCAATCGTTCAGAATTAAATATTACAATATAATACATGCGTAAACGTTATTTTGAATCAAATCGAATAAAAAATATTAACCCGTTTGTCGACGAGTAGCCGCGTGATCATTCTAATGATTTTTCCTCGTGGCAGCGTACTATAATCATGTGCGTGGAAAAATTTTTTCTTTTAGAAAACTCGCAGCGCATTTGGAATAGATATTTTACGGATAAATAATATTATAATGTCATTATATGGGGAAAAACATGGTATCGCGTGTACCTACGTTACTTTGATTTGAAAACAAGTATACCAGCGCACGCGTCGTTTCCATATAGTGCGTATTATTATGTTGATCTGGCGTGAGAACATGAAGTGAGTACAATGGCTGAAAATAAATTAAACGCTTTTCTACGGTATAATCGATACATATTGATATATTATATGTAGGTTATAAATTCACATACGTTATCGAATGCGTCTTGTTACATACGTGAATTGACAGATATGCAAATGTTTCTAACTGAAAATAGGAGTCTAATCAGACACCTCTAGGACATTCAGTACTAGGAAGTGGTATACAACACTGCTGACGATATATCATAATGTTACAGTAATGTCAGTGTTTAATTCGACCGGAGGTTGTTGCATAATATTATAGTCGGTGCAGCGACCGTTGTACATATTACAAACAAAACTGTAATTACAACTTACAGTTGATAGTATTCGAAAATCGATTTTGATTCATGTATTCATATGTTTAAGCAGAGTAATGATTTTTTTATCGGCGGAAGAGAAACGCAAAAAGGTTTAATGATATTCGTAAATAGTTTACACGAAATATTTGACCTCGAACAATATAGCATATTATATAATAATAAACGTTGTTGTATCTCGTAGGATTTCGCTTTTACTTACGGTCGCCGTAGAATATAGAGCTTTTTAAGTAAAAAATCTTATTCGCTAGTTAAAAATAATATTTTTATTTCACATTTTCTCAAGGATTTTCGTGTTTAATGGGGGAGTTTTGATCATTTTTTTATCTTCACTACGTTTTTCATAGTTATTATGAAGATGAAATAAAACGAAAAAATAACTTTAATGTACTTTTAAATATTTTAGTGCTCTAATATCCTAAATATTTTCGTTCGATTAAAATATCACTTTATAAATTAAGGGTTCCATGTTGGTTGCACCGGATTTCCATTGAAATAAATCTTGTCTCAGCGTTGTAAAATAGCTGTCCGTGTAGGTAAAATCAAAATTCCTACACCCTAATAATCATGATATACTAGTTTACCCGTTAAAAACTTAAGAAATAATATATTTATCAATCGAAATTGTGAAGGATACGTATTTTAAGATATTGGGAAATATTTAAAATAGAAAAAAAAATCGTATTTTTTTGAAGTCGTTCGAACACAAGTAGGGAATACAATAAAATGTTCGCTGGAGTTATTCTATGCGTTACCTTATACATGATATAAAAATAGTTTAATCGGATTGAAAAATGATTTCAATACAAAACGGCGTTTGAAGTGCAACTTGACGGTTTCACGTACCTAATGTCGTTTGAAGACAAAATAACGGACAAAAGCCCGAGCAAATATAATAGTTGTGTACCGAGTAAAAGGCGAATATCGTTCAAAGGGAAACGTGAAGATATATAATAATAATGGTACTCATATAAATCGGTTAACTTTTTGATCTTCGATAATAAAATATACATGTAATACGTAATTTTTTTTTTTTTTGTTTTGTATTTGGAATTCGAATTAATATAAGAGAACGGATATAAGGTACACTATTATATCGATGATGTCCCTACCCCATCCGTGTTATATTTCACAAGGCGCTCGGGAATAAAAGATGAAAAAAACATATACCTCCGGTAAAAATTATTGCGATCGTTTTCGTCAATACTTACACGTAATAATCACAAAGTGGGTTGGGTTTCGACGAATCATTACACAGTTATTTACGCGGGTACAGTCACTCGTAGACCGTATAGGTACTATAATAAAATATATTGTGATCTAACGTGTTGGTCGTTATAACTTACAGTGCATGCGATGTGCGGTGGTTGGCGGAATAATAGATTCAAATATGCGTCAGCGACTCGTCATTTCACCGTCAGTGTTTGGCCATCGGACTTTCCTATTCAGTCACGATGGGTCCGGATAATGTCTCATAAAACGAGTCATGAGTGAGATACCGTAAAATGTTAATGAAAACTGAATTATTAATCTCGCATAAATATTGAGTACAAGAGTATACTTTTTATGTAACTGCAGCGCGACATGTAAGAAATTTGGAAAATTCTTTTACGGACGAAATATTGGCTTGCGAATTTCTGCAATTGCTTTGCTAATCGTTGCTAATTGGCTGCTAAATGATTGTTAGAGAAATATTTTAAAACATTATTTTAAGACATTGGTGGAGCTGGGGATATGTACGTTTACCATTGAAGAGATTAAAACATGAGCTGCAGTGATACGTTTGACGATAATGAATGATCAATACTTATCCGAATCGATATTAAATATGGGGTTGAGACGGACATCGTTTGGATATTGAAATATTTTTATATAGATTTTAAAAGAACAAAATCGATTTTTTACGTTATCTTTTCGACTATCGATATTATTTTCAGTGTGAAAAAGCGATCGTTTTTGAAAAAATGTACGACCTCGGAAAACGTTGTTGAAAACGACTGCACGTAAAAGAATATCGTCCTACTGCTTGCGCTCGAGCATTACGTCCTTTCGCATATGAATGAAGTGTAGACGTATGGCCAAAGCACGCGAAAGGGATCGAAAAACAAACGGATAACTGTCAGAAGAAGAAACGGATTGACCACACTGACTGGAGTTTATAGGAGTTATGCACTATACAAGACGTGTGTACGCATTATACGATCTACCGAAGTTCCGTTTTCCATAACATTACGATATCGTTGTTCGCCTGCGGTGGGCGCGAGTCAGTTTTTAAATATGATAAAATGTAATTGATTTAAAGTCGACCGGCAGACGCGCGAGCCCGCCCCACACGTGCACAATAATGAAACGTTATGTGTAAACGCGATCATAGTAATACACGATGTTGCGTAAGAGGTATAATAATATTATATAGGCCCGGTGCTTGCCTAAAAACCCGTCCGGATGCGCGCATATCAGGACACAGGAATCTGTGTGTTCTGTTGTGTATAGTGTTCGTTTTGATCTGGGCCCGTTTCACGTACACTCGGTTGAAAATAGTTTTGTAAACCGTTAAATTTTATAACTATAATATATTAATCCAACATGGCGTGTGTGCGTATGCTTGCACGGTTGCTGCGTATTGCATTTGTGCGTGTGTACAAAATGTCTGATCGTGTGTTCGATCCCATCGATAACATTTTGTTCCAGACAATAATTTTGAATTCTGATTTTATTTTTTTCTGTATTACTACGTTCCTGCATGCACATAGTTTTATACTTGATAGTTTTCAACAACTTTTTAAATACCCACTCGTTCAAATTCCATCGGCATATTTTAAGTTATGAATTTGTTGAAATTTAAATATAATACTCGTATACAATTTAACGCCGTATTTTTGATATTAATATTATTTTCGTTAGTGTTGAATCATACGAATCATATATTTTAACTTTGAAAATTCATATAACTGTATAAATACTTATACGAATCTTTGAAAACAACTTATAAAAACTTATTCATAATTAGAAAATTATCGAGGAACTAATTACTTTTTTTAGACAATCGAATTCTAATTATACAAATCGGCTATTTAAATATTTTAATAACAATACCAAAGTAGACATTTGAAATGAGCACTGCGCTCAGTGGACGACTGTGGCATACGAAATCTACAGGACATAGTTTATTATGAATTGATGAGCGGTATTGGAAGAATGATGAACCGGCGGCAATGGCGATGGTGGGCGCGTGATACGATCAACCAGTCGTTTATCGTGTATATCAGGTACACATAATGTTATGCACGTATTTAAAGATCATCATTATAATCAATTTTCGCTCGTGCTCGCCATTGCATAACGATTCAGAAAGATTTATTTGTCGTTTTCGTTCCCTCCCCCCCCCGCTCTCGGCATGTTTAATATCGAGTTTCGGATAGTTAAATGTTCACACACCGTACGGAAATAACCGTATAATGTGTAGCTAATGTAGGTGTATCGATCGTCCGTTGTCGTTTCCTCGACCTAGCGTGATTAGCACACGAAAATCATAAAACAATAATGAATGCGTACCACTGAGTCGTTGTTGTCGAGGAAATTTCGACTTTACAATAATATACTGCAGAATAAGTTCTTTGAATAGACCATGTTTGAGAAAAGTCAATTTCTCGAAAAAAATTTACGTTTTGTAGATTTAGTGTGAAATCTTAACACTGATCAGTAAGATTACTCGTTCAACGTGTATTTGAGATCAATTTGTCATAACTGAATATTAAATTCTGTGTAATTTTCAACTTATTTCAATAATCTTTTGATGTTTTCCGTATTGTTTAGCTAAATGTCTTTCATGATTTCTAAGATAAAAAAATAATATTTATTTATTTAGGACCAAATTAAAATTGTTTTGTCGATGCAATTGTAATGTTATATTTTTACAGAAAAGAAATACAAGTGACAATTATGCACAAACGGAAATTAGATAAATTTTTCTTTGTTGATTATAATTTTGCGATATTTATCAAATTATAAACAATGAAAACTTAGTTCAATTTTTTTTGTATACAATTATTTATACACTTTGTATAACGTTAGCTATTAAAATCAAGATGATTTCAGGTTATAGTGATATCTTATATATTAAAAAAAGTAATTTATGTTTGAACATATCGAATCTCTGACGAGACACAGCGTGTGCGTTTGGTATTTATTTGATGAGCACTAGTTCATTTCGAAACTTCGAGCTCGCCGTAAAGATCAAGATCCGATTAGAAACATCTTATTCTACGAATATTATTTTCACGAGACGCTTATTTAATCGCTGATTACAAATTTTTAACAGATAACTACAAACATAGGTTTGTACGTGGGATGCAAAGAAGTCATTGTACTATGGGATCTCGAGAGTTGAGTTTTAGAGTTTTTCGGTTTCTAGATTCACATGATGTAAGACAAATATACAAATATCACTAAACGATTGATAAATAATGTATTATTTTAAAGGGTGTTTTCTAAAAATACTAGACGGTTTATTATAGGTTCGTTATTACTTTTTACTAAACGATTTATGTATTTAATTTTAGCTCGTAAGTAAAACAACCTGTTTTATATTAATGATAACATAAATCTTGTCTTATAATAATACAACAACGACAGGTATGCGAATGACGTATGCCCGTAATATGTAATAACTTCGTAATCCAAATATTTACACGTAGATATACTTACACTTGGTGCTTTAGGTCAGATGTCCGTGAACACTGCGGAGACGTTGATGTTGGGGGTTAAAATTATTCGATCAATTATGGTCAATAATTGGAACAATTCATTTTGCAATACGAATTTAGTTGGGCGGTGAAATAATACGTTTAGCTAAAAAGTTCGTGTAAATATATTCCACGAAATATTGTAAGGCCAATACTTAAGGAAGCCTCTGATTAGCAGTTGAGATCCTAACCAATACCATATCAGATCGAGAGAACTGTGTACTAGGCGATTCTTATGTCTAGTGATATTAGTGTAGTGTTGGTATTTTTTCACCATATATAGTACATATTTTTAATTATCGTTAAAATTATTTGATATTTATCGGACGCCGCCGTGAAAGGAACTGAATAACGGATGACCGACATTTCGGTTCCTTAATATTTACTGTAAAAAAATAACACTTAATAATAATAATAATAATAATAATAATAATAACAATAATTTATTGTTACATTTCATATACGTCTAAACGTTAATACACACTCTTGTTGGGTTTTGTTGATTTTGTGGTTCACCTTTTACGGTTTAGAATCTATTCATTTACAAGCCGAGTGGTTTTTTTTTAAAAATCTAATGCTAGTCAGCGGATCATTCTGTTACGCATAAATTATTATTATGCCAATTATAGCAGTGTTCTGTCCATGTTTACGTATTTATTTATGTAAGCTATTGGTCAGCGTGTATTTAAATATTGATTTGTTTAGCAAAATCCAAGCGAAATACATATTGTACGATTGCTATGAAAACGCAACTGATTATTTAATATATCGTTACAAAACAATACTTAAGCAACCATGTTTATAATCGTGTAGTGGTTTATTTTTGACGCATATTCGTAAGATAGTACATGTATTTCATTCGTTTGATAACAAATCTTCAATTATCGATGAGAAGTTTAGCATACATTAGTGATCATGCCATATTTTCATCGACGTTAAAAAGAATAAACTGTTTCAAAACATTATTTTAAATAACTTTAAATAAATTTATGTTTCGAAACTTACCTAAAAATAATGAAAATAATTATGAATGTACGACAGACTTGAACGATTTACGAACTTGAAACAGTAGTGCATCATTGAATGCGCAGATTGTTAGCGTTTCCAATTATATCTTATACATTAAACTATTTTATGGACTTAACATTTATAAGAGTTTTATATATTAAATTATAAAAATCAACTACATTTTTTTTCATTTTTTTTTTGACAGCAAAATTCTATTAGTCGAATTTTCATTGAAAATAGAGATTTTGATTGTATTTTTATAAATGTTTGAAATTTACATTTTGTTTTAGTTTAAAATCCAAAAGACTTTCTCATTAATATTCTTACGCCTTTTTATTTATTTATATTTCACAATTGAACAAAAGAAGTATTTCAAGAATAAAAATAAAAGTTTTCAAAAACAGTATATCACTGAAAAAACCGTTTATGAAAGAAAATCTTTTTTTACCAATATAATTTTGATTTTTAACCGTAGTTATAAATGTATTTCTTTTTTTCTTTTTTAATTCATGCAAAACGTGATAGATATTGGTTTTTCTTTCATCTTGAATTACTCTACTTTATATATCTTTAGGTTATAAATCTTATATTTTCATTAAAAACTTTTTTATTTTTAATAACAGATTTGAATTATTGTTAATGTTCAACAGTAACGGCAACTACAGTACATATATATATATATTTATAGTTAGATATTTTTATTATACGATAAAATGAGTTCATTAATGAATTATGATAATTTTGCTTTGTTTTGATACAGTGTTTTGTTAAAACTGTAGTTAGGAAAAAAAACCTTCGAGTGAACCGTATTTAGCGTTTGAACAGTATACTAAATAATTTTTTTTTTAATTACCGAAACGTGCACCGGGTTTCACGAATGCTTTAAATCGTGTGACATGTGTTGGAACTCGACAGTATACATTTATGAATATTTTTTTGTTATTTTAGTTTATATAAAAATAATTTTTAGTTTTTTTTTGAATCATATGTTTTGTGATAGGAAGGAAAGAAGACCCTAGATGTTAATAATACACATTTATTATTTGATTGGTATTCAATAATTATCCCGAGTATGAACATGTTGGAGCGTCGAGGGGTAGCATATGGCAGTGCGATATAAATGCGAAGTAAATTGTAACTCGTACATTTTGGATCGTTGGGATTTCGGCATGGAACGAACCTTTTAGTATATTACAGCCCGGACCGATCATGCATTTGAAAAAATGGGAATTCGGACATGAGCTAATATAGAACATATTAAATGACAAAGTTCTGAAGCGAAATATGCCAGTAAGTCGTCCAGGGGGCAAATGAATACCAACTGAAACCACGAAATATTTGAACAGCGAAATCAAAATTGGTGAAAAATAATGTATAAACCCATTCAATTTAATACTTTTGGTTTAGTTGTTTTCAAAGGATATGATAACGTTCGATCTCAACCTTATGATATCTATATTTATTTTTCCATAAAGTTAATTTTTAAGTTCACTTCAAATTTATTAACCTAGTAAATTCCTTAAAAAATTGTCCAAAAAATATTCCAATTTACCTTCTTTTTGATCTAAATTAATATTTACACCTTGAAAATTATAATAATCAACAGTTTTTATTTTCAAATACAAAATAACCATTATCGATATATGCTAAACTAGTGTTATTCCCGTATTGTGGTTTTTTTCATTCGGAGGCCACATAAAAGATTAAAAACTCTAAGCAGGCCAAAATGTTGGTACAGCCGATACGGATAATAATTAACATGTGTGTGCGATAAATACTTATATTTATTAGGATATTACAAATATTTTTAGATTATTTAACTTTTTTTGGGTGAAGGGGGTCATAAAAATCTGTTCGCTGGCCCTTACTGAAAATAATTTTAATGCAATACAACAGACGAATTATTATGGCATTAGGCATTATTATGGTATGTCACTTCCATATCATTGGGTATTTCTAGTACGAGCAATACTGACGCTGCCTCGTACGGTAGTCGTTATCGAAACGGCTTCGCGGCTGCAAGAATACATTGCCTAATTCTGATTAGGCATTATATATAATGACTAGAAAATGTGTGTGTTGTATAATTTGCCTGGAAATATCAGTAATTTTTTAAAACGCCTAGGAATTAAATATAATGCTTGAATTTTACTTACCACCGGTATATTACACAAGACAAGTTGTCGAAATACGAGTAGATGTTTTGTACTTTTTAATATTTTATTTTATTTTAAATATAATATTATTATTCAAATAATATGCTTATTATTTATATTTTAAATTATTCGTTTTTAAAAATTAATATTTTAAAACGTAACTTAATTTTTTTCATATGTATACTATATATATTTTTTATATTTATATATTTTTTTTTTAACTATAATAAATAAATAAATGTGCTAGAAATAATTCACCGTTATATTTTTCGTCGTTAAAGCATTTCATGTGGTGTGACTATTTTCGCTATACATTTTTAGCGATTTTCCTACGGACTCGTGTGACAGAATAGTTGCAAGTATCATAATAGAAAGCGTGCTCGACAAACAATAAAATAAAACAATTGAGTAACAAATATAATAACAAGTGTATTACTATAAAACTATAATATTAAAGTCACATATCGCTGTAGTAAAATATACTTGCTACATAATAACAATTAGAGTGCTGTGCATTATCTGGGTTTTCTACAATATTATTCAGGTAATCCGAAAAAGTTATTACTATTTTTTTTTTTTTCAATAGTTATCAATTAACGATCGGTATATTCATATCATTACTATTGCTGTTGTCTCTTATCAAAATGAAATTGAAATGAGACACGAAATACGAACACGCGGACAGTAGCTGCTCATGTACACGGGAGTCGTGTAGAGTTAGCAGAACACGTTTTCATGTGATCCTTTGCGACTTGTTCGTTTCGGTATACGATACTTTCACGAAGCCCTTACAGTTGGTCTGAAACGTGTACAGGATCACAGACGTCTGGCGATCACACCGGACCTTGTACACGCACGTGCACGTCGTTTCCAGATCCGATTCGGTCAGTCTCGTGCTGTTGCTCGAGTAGTTGCAGAATCCCTGCATCAACGTGACGGTCACGGGCCCGTCGAGACGCATGCTCTTGTTGTAACGCACGCACACGTCCGTGCACGTCTTCGCCCCTCGGTTGGTGAACTTGAGTCCGGACAAGGTGTCGGCTTGTACCAACAGGTGGATTTCGCACAGGTTGAGCATGACTTTTGTCGGAAACGCTGAACCTGGTAACAGTGTAGTAAAACGGAGAGATAAAAATTCGATAAACAGGAATCGGTCGGAAGAGATACACAACTCTGGGGCAGGTCGAGTTCAAATTTCGATCGATCGGATCTTGTTAACATTTCTAATTAAAATGCTTTGAAAAAATAAAATAAAAAAATTTTGTAACAGGATTTACGATGACATTTTTTTATCCAACCGTGAGCGATGTACAAGAAATTTGCCATTCGATTTTCAAGATTTTTCGTTGTATCACAATTATTTTATCGACATGTTACAAGAAAATGCGCTAAGGAAACATTTCGGATGTCTTTAAATACAACACGAAATTGGGTATTGTTGTGAACAATGTTAGATTCTTGGCGTTGCTGTAAATATTATGATCGGACGTGGAAAAGCACATTTGTATAATATAAAAATCTTGAATAGAAATACAAAAAGCATTGTTGAATTAGAACAACGGATTTTTATTTTTATCGAAGTTAATCGTGTAAACGTATTTCAACGTTTTTTCACTTCCGTAACCGTTTGATGA
The DNA here is from genome assembly GCA_034509805.1 of Sipha maydis. Taxonomy (NCBI): domain Eukaryota; kingdom Metazoa; phylum Arthropoda; class Insecta; order Hemiptera; family Aphididae; genus Sipha; species Sipha maydis. The sequence continues at coordinate 22,322 of JASXSY010003273.1, forward strand.
TCATCCCTCACAATGGCTTTGCGCTTTTTCAATAAATTGTATGTATTTTTTTTTTTTTGCTTTATACTATTATTAAATCACCAATGTTTTCATACGCTGTAATACACGATAGGATAAGAAAAAATCACTGATTCTTTATGTGAAAAATATCTAAATGATTAATTTAAATAAATTATATATGTATAATTATTACATAGTTATTAATTCTGGTGACGGGTATAATTTGTGTGACAGAATATTTGTATTGCATATTTATTTTCGAAACGCGAATAAATTAGTCAAATTCTACATTTTTTTTTTTCGTATCTCCTTAACTTACGCGTACACAATTGGTCGAGAAACACTGGGTAAAATACGGGCTTGTTTCCGAAAAATTGGACGTATTAAAACCACTATTTATACTTTACCCAAAACTTCCAAAGGATCCCTATACAAACCGCAGCCATCGGTCGTTCTACGTTTCTGTCGGCGCTCTCCTCGTTGCACAACACCGAGTTGCTCGTTCGCGATCCGTCGGGTTTGATAAGGTCCTACGGAATCGCTGTACAAATGATGCAAGCATTCGTGTTTCTCGTTTTGGATCTGACACGATTTTCGAAAACATTTTGTTTGCTTGTAATTGTACACGGGTTGTTGGCACCAGACGACCGAATGCAGATGGAAGATGGCAACGAAACTGGGGAACACGTACATTGTGCAGTGATAGACATAGACCCCGCCGCCGAAGAATTTTTATAATACTGTTAGTATAAACAGTGAACCTATCTCGTTAGCAACTGTAATCGGTATTACAATGAATGATTTGTATTTATGTAAATAATTTTATTTAATTGTATTCTTATTATCCAGATATTTTGAAAAACTGGTGTAAATGAAAACAATCTTACAACACTATGTGGTACCTTGAGTGCAGAATATTTCTTAGTCGACTAATAATAATAACGTTATTTATTATTATTACAAATGACGAGATATTGTATTCCGTATTATTTCGGATTTAAGACAAAATTTAAAATTTAAAACTCTATCACAATAAGGTTATAATACATTTTTAAATATTTTGCGAGCTTAATGTAAAAATATAACAATTTTAAAAAGCGTATAATTCGCTAAAAAATTAAATATCGTAAAAGACTTGTGATATTGCATAAATTATGTTCTTCCATTTAACTATCATGAGTCAGTTTACTATATGGTTTTTGCTAGTAACACAACATTGATTCTACTAAACGCAGATTTGTTATATTTGTAAAATGGAAATAACACATTTAAGTGTGCACTGCAAAGAATTATTGAATCACGATTAATTTGATGTATTTTTTATAATCTACTGTATGATTCAATTATATTATTTGCCAAGTTACTTCTCAGTTCGGATATTAGGCTAATTATACGTTTTTCTTGTTTACGGTTAACTCTTCAGTATACAATTTGATAGAGAGAGAGGGGAGGAAAAACAAGCAGTGTTTTCTCGACATTTTAAAATCTAATTATAATAAACACATTAATGCTTTATAATGCCACTACAACAAAATATGACCTTTCTTGACGGATATGACTTTAACTCACCAAGGTCTTTTCAAGCTCTTTTTAATGATTTTGGACTAAAACCAGATGAAAATACACAACGATTCATTGTTTATATGAATAAAACTGAAAATGATAATCTTCGTAACATTAGGTTCCAATTCAAGCATAAAGCGTTTTTTTGTTTTTTTACTATAGAGAACATTATCGAGTAGCGTTTTAGGTATAAATCCAATTCTATACAGTTAATAAATTATAAATTATACATTTTCATAAGTAATGGAACAATAAATTATATATTATAAGTAATGGAAGCTTTTCTGAAATGCCGTTGTGTTTGAGCGTAACGCCGTAACGACAAGAGTTCGTCGAGTTCGCAATTTATTAACGTTCTGCCTCAAGCATATCACACAGCCATGCATGTTTTTATATTAATGTGTATAACGTAGTGCTGCATTGATTATTAATATTACAAATAAAAGAATCCGTATTGAAAAAAATACATTGAAAACCCATTTACAATGCAACAGGCATTCGGCGAAGAAAGTATCAAAAATAGCTACATATTTTTTTACTTGATAGCCACTAAATCTAAATCTAAAACGATTTGTAATAATGTGTGTAAAATTTGCAAGCTAATAACCTTTGATGTTGAAGTCTTCAATCTTAATAAAAAAAATGTATATAATTCAAATTTAAGAAAAAAGTATAAAGTTTGAGACTGCCATAGATATTTGAACATTGTTTGTTTGATTTTTTGATCTTTGCTTTGATTTTTTGTAAGTTGAAAATTTAGACTAAGGCTTGAAAATATAGTAATTCGTCGTTGTCTTCTATGAAGTATTTATAAATAATAAGTAGAAATCTATGTAAAAGAAATATAACTAATAGGTATTTATTATTTTCATCTTCAAATTGCTTGTTACAATAACACCATCTGTTTTTGGTTTAATAGTAAGGAGTTTTTGTTTAACGAACAACGGGTTATATTTTTAATGAATTCTAAAAGTTTAGAATCGGAAATCAAATAAATTATTTCTTAAGTGCAGCTATTGTACTGTGCCCCTGGTTTTGAATGCAGAAAAAAGTTTTGAAAAACAAAACACGAAGAAATAAGTAGAAAATGAGTAGGTTAGATGCAGGAGTTTTTGAAAATTTTAACTGTCCGATAGATTTAAAAATGATATGGATTATGTCATCAGTATCTGCTCATACTATTGCATATAATTTATAGTGAAATATATCGATAAGAGGATTGAAACGTATTACTATATAATATATGAGCGTCTTAAGCTTGGTAACCGTACCGAATTTGATTTACTGTTTTTTCCACTTCGATATTTTTGAAAAATAAATAACTCTCACACTTTATTTTTATTTGGAGAGTGTCCATTTACTTGTCCATCAAAATTAAACGAACATTTATAAAAATATTACTTCATTATCGATGTAACTTTACTCTTTTATATATATATAAATATATGGTATGGTATAGTTAAAAAGTAGAGCGGAGTTATCTAATAAATAATTCATTAAAAAAAAATTAAATTTTTTTCACAATCATAAAGAAAATATAATATTAGCAAATAAAAGTTTTACTTGAAATATTATTAAATAATGTCTACAGACATTTACGACTGGTTTTGAATTAAAAAAACCATCATCAGTTATAAAAAATACCCTGAATATAAAATTAAATTAAAACTACAAAATTAATATTAGTTACAGTTTGTAATAGAAAAAATAAATGTAGTGAAATAATGAAAGTTCTAGTAAATTAAATGGTTTTTTAGAAAAAAAAAATTAATTAATGACAATTTGACATAGAGTTAATAGGTTATTATAAAGTCCTTGATTATTTACTACTATTCAACAAATTTTAAATCTATGTCAATTGATTTATTATTATTTTTTTTTTTTACCTATACTTATATTCTTTTACTAGGTATTTACAATTTCTTTAGATAAAAATGTAAATAATATAAATTTCTATTCATTTGATTTTCATACTTAGTGCATTTTTGTACTTGATAATGAGTTATTCAAATCGAATGTAGTCATAAATATTTTGTATATGTTACACAAAAATAATCCAAAAATAAGTAAGAACGATTATTATATTTTATATTTTATCTATACTGATATTATTAGGAATAATCAATTACTTAATGAGTATTAAAATTAAAACAATTTTTTTTATGTATGCATTTATTAATTAACTATGTTGAAATTTGGTAGAAACAGGGTAACTAGAGCAAAAAGATTTATGTTTATTTATTTATGGACAGAAAGTAAGAAATATTTGTTTTTGTGTTTTGTGTAAGTGATGCGCCTGATCTATAATTGATTTATCAAATACGAGATATACCTATCCGGTGCAGTGTTTTTCTTTTCATGATTATTTTATCAAATTGATTTATTTTTAGAAAATTCATGAATATTATTTTGACAGAAACTAAAATTAATATAGAAAAAGAGGACAATGAAAAATATGACGCAGTTATCGAAAAAAAAATAAAATACTTTCATTTATTTCGTTAACAAATTATTGGAAGAAATATGAATGACGTATGATATAACTAATTATAATATATATACTAACATCAATAATAATAATAATATATAAAATACAATTAAACGTCAAGACTTTATAAAATAAAAATATTTTCATGACATTGTAAATACGTATGGAAATATAGGTATTAAAACAATTTTCGTGTTTTATTAATGTTTGCAAACCAAATATTTTTTGATTGCTGCATATGAATGAAGAAACTACGGCACATTATAGTTCTCACTAAATCCCTTTGAAAATAATAATAAATTAGAAAACAGTTATAAAATAAAATATAATTATGTGAAATAGCTGTTGAAATGGGTTTAGTTATTTTGGTGTGAGTTCGTTAGTAATAATAATTTTAATAATAATAACAATGTAATTATTTAACTTCAGCTATACGTGAATTCTAGTGTTCACTTATTATGGATATCACAGCGTTATGAGTAAATATGAGTGTTGATAGGCTACATCGATACTATATGTCGTATTATTGTAAATTTATCGATCATATTCATGTCGAGATCTTGGTCCTTCTAGGTGGGGAAAGATTCGGAATGCACACCTATAGTTGGCTCGTAGCTCCTATTAATAACCGTGGTTAAATTGGACGAGTATGATAAGTAGACATTTTATAAGGGAATAATAAGGTAGATGTAACTGTGCAGAAGAGCAGTGATGTGCATCATAACCAAATGAATATGAAATCGAAATATCCGCCCCGGCTGACTCCCTATACTACTGCCGTTGAGTTATTTTGAAATCGTGTTGTCCCAAAAATTTTATGGGAAAAAACGAGTCGTCATTGATTTCAACGGGTACGCGATTTGACAAAACGTATTATTTCATGCATACAGTTACGCATCAATGAATCGAAATATCAATTTAATTTTGACACGCGCACGATAGTAATTCCATAATGATGATAATGCGTGCACCGTGATGCGCACGTCATTTGAAATGACGTGTAAACGTCGAAATAGCGGGGGATGAATGACGAAGAAAAAAAATCGTCTATTTGGACAAGAACGAAGATTTTATGATATGAATGATGTAATATCATGCAGAGATTTTAGAACTATTGAATTTATTATAAGATTACATGCACTACGAAACGTATTAGAAATCGTATTAACATCATGGCATTACTAGTATCTTGAGCACTCGGCCATGAGTGAGATTGTATTAGATTTGTGTAGGGTGACAGTTCATAAAACCACTCGCCGAACCCGAAAAAACTCATCGTTTGGTTGACCGCGTACTGCGTTATCCTTCATTTTATAAATATTTTAACTTAACTGTAACAGTGCAATGTAGAACTTCAGTTGTGCTTTCAAGAGTATAATAATGTAGGGTGATCACTTATTGATGGTATATATTTTAACAGTGTCTTCAAAAATGTTTATGCAATTTGAATAGTGTTGCATAAAGATAATGAAAACAATTAAACAACCAAACTATTTAAAACCATTTAGGTGATGAGGAATAGAAACTGGAACGAAAAAGACTACGGAATAGATGAACAAATGAAGAAGAAAAATATCTCTGGGAGCTTACGAACAAGTCGACCATGTGGGGGGTATTTAGCGATGGTATCTCAAAAAATCTCAGAGAGTTATCGTTGGTAGAAAAATAAGAAGTTTTCGTTAAAAGCATTGCATTTGTTATGCTTTTTCCATAAAAAGAAATCATTAGAAAATCAACTGTGATATTTTTACGCAAGTACATGAAATCTGAAAAGAAAATTTTTTTTCACTACTTAACGAGTGCAAAAAGTCGAGTGATTGTAATTATTTTGCATTCAGCGGGGAAGACTTAACCTCCTTAAGTCCTTCAGAGATTTGACGACATTGCTATATTTATATTTATGTACGAGTATACGTCCTAAATAGATATCGGCTCATATTTGATCGTCTTCGTGTATCTTGAGTACAAAAACACACAACATAGAATATAAATTGTAGTGTTTATGTTAGCTTAAGAGTTTTTTTGTAAATATCTTTTTCATGGAATATCGACTGACAAAGAATATTTACGACTGTTTAAAAAAATTTAAATCCGAAATACCTTTAACTTCTTTAGCAAGAGATATTATATAAATAAAAATATTTCATGCTCTCAAAAATATTTTTCTCGGCAAGTTTCATGATTTAAACTTTAAATCTAATATGAGTGCTACATTTGATAGATTTCCTACACATATTATATTTTAATATATATTTTGTTATGCTGTGTGCTGTAGATAAAGACTATCCATTAAAAATGATTTTTTTTTTTTTATTGAATTTGTTTATACGTATTAATACATTATAAGTTCATGTACGGATAGGTAACATACAATTATGTTTCTTTATAAGAATAAGTATTATTTCTAGAGATCAGGTTTAGTGTAAATGATTAAATGATAACGAGTAATAAGTGGGTTATGTATATACATAAATAGGTACTTACTAGTTAATAATTTATACAGTCATACTTTAGGTCACATATATCTTTAAAGAAGCATTTCGAGTAAATTATTATGACCATCGTTCGACGACATCCTGTTTGTATTTTAAAAAGTGATCCGGTTTACGGTTTGTGCATTCTCCACTTTATCTCCAGTAATAAGTACCACTTGTAAGGATCGGTACGGCGAGAAAACGAATATAAATATTTTCCGACTGACGCGTCCTTGTTGGGTCTGGGTGTCATTTCGACGTACACGTCGTAACGAACATTGCAGTTGTGTATATTACACTTGGATTCACGCAGACAATGTATAGGCAAGTTACGCTTGTACGTTTATCAGATGAGCTGTTATGAATGATTTCATATGTTATAGGTAATATAATATATTATTATATTTTTATTTAGATATTATCTTGTACACGTGCGGGTGGTATTGCAGGAAAGCGTATGAACAGCGAGCGTGCGCATGCGTGCCAATCGAATAAGGAATAAATGAAAAACCATTGCAATCCACATTCGTATGGTATAAATCAAACTATCGGTTCTCCGTGTGTAATTAATTATTTATTCATCGTGCTTCATGACCATAAAAAGGCCGTGTAACGAGAAATTGGTATATATATATATATATAAATTGTTACATTATGGGTGTTAATGTTCGATTTAACCGCGAGTTTTATTTACTTGTATTTTTCTATAGTGTTGTACGATAATTGCGTGGTGGTATGCGTTTATTGTCTTGCGGTACGTGAACTCGTTGTATGCGCTCTCCGAGATTCTAAAAAAGTAAATTGTGACATCTTCATGTAAATTCATGAAATATGAAAAAATCATTTTTTTCTTTACAGATACTAATCAAATGCAAAAAAATCGAACGACTGTAGTTATTTAGTGTTCATTGTAGAAGACTTAATTTTTTTTGGTTCCTCTAAAGTTTGCTATATTCATGTATGTTTATTTATAATTGTACACGCATTCAGATGATGTCTACTCATATTTGATTATCTATTGTACTTCTTGACCAAAAAAAATACCATGTGACGAAAAATTAATATACGTTACATTTAATAGGTTCGATTTAACGTCAAATTATAATTTTTTTTTCCTTTGCTATATTACTTTATGATTATTGCGTGTGCATATTATACACTTGCATGTGTCTTAGTGTGAAGAAACATTTCGTTGCTGACTTGATACAAATCTTTTACATATAACATGTGCAAAAGAGGTTTTTGCATCTTTAATTACAAAAAAAATATTTGGTAACATCCTTATGTGCTAGCACTTCTTTTTATGTATAATGAAATATAAAATAATAATAATAGAATAGAATAATAATAATAATAATAATAATAGAACATATCTCATTTAGTGTTAAATTTCTTTTAAGGTTTTTAAAATGCCTTTTGAGTATATTGAAATATAATAAGGATTCAGTTTGTAAATGCTGTCGTACTTGCAGCCACAATGTCGTACAAATGACAACAATTCTACTTTGACTATTTTGTAGATTACAATGGATCATGATAATTAAATTATAATAAAACATTATACTGTGTAAAATTGTTTTTAGTAAATCGATTTACGCTTAAAGGAAATATTCTGATATTTTTAAACATCCTGGTTGATATTAAAATAATCATTTGAAAGTATATAAATCTTCTATATAACTTTTGAAGTTTATGAAAAATGAATGAAAAATTTTCAGTGAGATTTTATATGCAAAAAAAGACATATGTATCTCATAGATTATAATATATATATTTACCAACATAAAATAATGTAATTTTTTAATAGTTTTTAAACATTGGATAGTTATTATTGTAAACGCGACGATATATTTACCTGCGGCGCACCTAAATATACTTACATGAAATATGCAGGGTTCGTTACTGAACGTATAGTAAAATTCAAACAGACAATACGTACAATTTACAGTACCTATACACATTTATTACGCATGTAATACTCCGTGTACGATGTTTAATTCATTATTATATTGCGATACATGCAGGAGTGTTTAGATGAATGAAAATTACACAATTTATTTTATGCGTAGACACAACAACTTGTAACAATTACGAATACTGTATATTTGCGTGTAATTTCTTGAAAAGCGGATGAGGACGAAACTGTACAGTAATATTTATCCGCTATATACGTGTAGGTCGTTCGTTTTGTTTAACACTTTTGGACCGGTTTTAAACATTTTATTGGCGTATCCTGCCGGATATGACCTTACTGGTATGTTATTGATATTATAATAATGCTGTTTATGTATAGGTATAACTGTGGTGTAATTACCATGCCGACAATTATAGCTTTCCTGGGAGTTTCGCAAGCACTCGTAGTCAACTTCTTGTGTTACACTTATCACGCATTATCACTTTAAATATTCAATTGACCATGGAAAATGAAATAGAATGAGTTTTTCCTGACAGGTGCTTTCTCTCTAAATTTCAGGTATAAAATCCGGGGGTGGTGGTAAAACGCTGCCTAGAGACCAAACTACGAGGCTTGAAAATGTAATATGAATTTGCCAAGAGTACGATAAAATAAACAAAAAAGAGCCAGACTTTGTGCTCATGGGTATACGGAAGAGTAAGGGGTGTTGAGATTATAATCATACGATCTCTTGTACTCACTGATGAGAGCGCGGATCATTCGATTGTGTAAGGCACGATTAGTTTGTGGTCCACCCTAACATTTATCTCGTAAAAAACTTGCGTCGATTTCGTATGGCCCTCGAGTTCTGTACAAATATACCATTTTGAGTGTAATATTATGTTTATTCCAATGCATTTTATTTATTACGTTATACGTTATTACTATCTTGCGGTTCTGCTAACAGTTCGTTTAGAATTATTATACATTTTTTCATATTCAGCTGTATTACTGTACAATATCATTGGGATTTTAACGACTGTTTAAGTTGAATACTATTTAGTACATCATACATATAATAATGTGTTCTTATATGTTCCTAGATCGATAGAACGACCGTTGAATAAATTTTGGTAGACTGTTACTCTTGTAGAAATAAAAATTAATGAGTATAAATATGGAAAATATTTGTAGAATCAATGGTAGTAACTTTCAATATTATTATCTTTTGCGTCTTCAGCTGCAAACTTAATTATAGTATACGAAACCGTATTCAGGCAAACCGTTCTTACGATAAATATTTCTAGACAATTGTACAAAGAAATTATTAAAAATATAATGGAAAAAGGTTTAAGCGTATATGCGATTGTTATAACGTTAACTTTGTAATAATTATTAAATTCGAATATTCGACTAAGTTATGGGCTCTATTAATTTATAAATCGTACATCTGAATTTTCGCATATCGATTGTAGAACATCATTATATGTTAATACACAACCACAACCACAAACACAACCATGATCAGTGTTGGGAAATATCTAGATAAATGTATCTAGATAAGTTATCTAGATAAGTCAGCGGTACCCGAGGGGCAAAATATTTTTTCTAGAGTTTTTCCATTTCGTTTGATACAATCCATTTAATATGATCGTACTTTTTTTTTTTAACGATAAAATGAATACCGCAGGAAGAATTGTAAACAAAGTGATTCATTAAAGTATGCTCTATTTTTTTTATGCTTGAGTTGTTACAAATTCTTGCCTATCGAAAATTAATTATTACGGTACATTATATTATGATAAGATTACCTTCTTGTGTGTACATTTTTTTTGTATTTCTATAGAAATATCCTGTGAAAATATCAACTTTTGTTTTCCCGATGGTAACACCATTATATTTTACATAAACAATTGTTCATTCAATTGTTAGAGAAGAGGATAAGAAGTGAGACCTCGATATCAGAAAACCAGTTTTGTTTTATGCCAGGAAAATCGACAATGGAGCCATTATTTTGTGTTAGGCAATTAGTAGAGAAGTACAGAGAAAAGAATAAAAAACTATGCATGGTGTTTATAGATTTAGAAAAGGCGTATGACAGGGTGCCAAGGGAAGTTTTAAGGTGGGCATTAATGAGAAAAAATGTCCCAAAAATGTATCTTAATTTGATCCAGGATATGTATGAAGGGTCGAGTACTAGTGTCAAGAGTCGGTGTGGAGTATCAGAAGGTTTCAGTATAGGAGTAGGTGTGCACCAGGGGTCAGCTCTAAGCCCCTACCTGTTCTCAGTGGTAATGGATGAGGTTTCAAAGGAGATACAGGGTGAGATACCATGGTGTATGATGTTTGCGGATGATATAGTTCTGATAGGAGAAAACCTAGAATTTGTCAATAATAGGTTAAATGAGTAGAGGTTAGCCCTCGAAGAAAAGGGATTGAGAATTAGTCTATTAGAAATAGACATTAGGGCTGTTGGTGTGTGCAGAAGAGATGTGATTGACCGAGTAAAGTGGAGGTGTAGGACAAGGGTGGCCGACCCCATATAGTTGGGAGGAAGGCGAAGTAGAAGAAGAAGAAGAGAAGAATTGTTCAGTCAATTTTTTTTCACGTGGACATTTATCCATACTACCTATATATATTAAACGCGCGAAAGCGATGAGAACTTATTTTCTATAATAATTGGGAAATGCGTGTTCCCCAATAATAATACGTCAACATAAACGAGTATGTAATAGAACACTGGACGAGTCGCGTTGAAACATTAACCGACGTCTAATTAGATCATCGAAAAGGTGACGTCCAATAGATAATATTGTAATAATACGCACAAGAAGCGCGTATAGTATAATAATATGTATATTATCGGTGTAAGTTGTACGTTGTAAGAGCAATACACGTTCAAGATTTACCGTGATTATTTATGTTCTCTAGTACGAATATATAATATATACATAGGTAGACATAATAATACTGGTGCGCGAAACTGTGGAATATAATACGATAGACACATAAAATAATATATTATATTACTCTCGTTTTCTGGATAATATTATTATGACGTTATTAATACGATTTATTGCTACATAATCGTTAATCATCGTGCTTATAATATACGGCCTTTTTTCATGTATACAGGTATAGATATATATTTATGTATTAACATCCAAATAAATCATAATAATCGAATATATAAAACGAACGCAGTGGTCTTTTTCGTTTTATCACATAAAAAACATTCCCCTTTCCCGGTACTATCGCGGATAAAACGATGACATTTATCGATCGCTATCAAATTATCGAGTACGCGCATATCCTGACCTCGGTGTATAAAAAAAATTAAAAAAATTGTAATTATAACGACCTAGTATAAAGGGTTAATGCACCGCCGTAAAGTTATTGTCGCGGTCAACCATGTAAACGTCTAGCTGAATGTCACTGTTGCGTTGAGCACACGTAAAACATTTTACGTTGTCGCTGGTTAGTTATTGCGGTCATTGATTTCTAACGGGGTGTGTTTATCGTTAAGATGAAAAAATAAATCGAATTATAAAGATATATCAACATGCGCATCGGAAAACGCCGTCAGAATGTTCACAACGATTAAAATTAAATGTTTGCATATTTAACTTTTATCCCGCTTTTTTATTATTATTATTATTTTTTTTAACCGAGTTTGTAATTAGGTTGTATTTTAATTCTGTAATTATTTCAAGCTTTTTGAGGAGATATGACCAATATGTAGTCGAAAAAAGGTCCGAGCTAAAACTCGAATAGTCCATCGATTTAAAGCTGCGTCCACACCTAACAAACAAAAGACGTTTGTCGAACGTTCGATGAATGTTTTTCGAACGTTTGCTTAATGTAGACGTGCTTTCAAACCAATTTGTTTGTGAACATTTTGTGTGTTTGTACTTGTATTCCGATGTACCTATATATAAATATTATAATATATTATTATTTATTTCAGTTGTGTATGTATATATATATATATATTTAATTTCTATAAATTCTAATCAGTCTGCGCGTGGCACCGCACACGGAGAGCAGTAATTTTTATTTATATAGTTTTAAATAATATACCGACTGCCTAGTCACAAAATGAGTGAAAAGTGGTCCAAAAAAAAAATAATTAATTTAAACTTTTTCTAAATCTGACATTGTCACGACTGTTGTCAAACATATAGCGAACAAATAAATTATGAATAAACTTTTGTTGTCATGATAAAATGTTTGACAAATGTTTGATGAATGTTCGAAAAACGTTCGACAAATGTTCGTGCAAACATTTGACAAACAATATTTCCCCAGACGTTTGTTAGGTGTGAACACAGCTTAACGGTAACAAATACAGTTATGAATTCTGTATTCGTTGAAAAATATTTGTAATATTGATTAATAAATAATATGTAGAAAAATTATTCATATTTTATAGGAATTTTTTGTGAGACCCGGGAACCTTTAATTTTTTTTTACTATAATTGTTTTCGTTAGGGGTTATATTATATGCTTTTATTGAAATAGGATGGTTGGTGTGAGGTTTTTTAATTTCTGTGTATTTCTGTTTATCGATTTTTCCGTGTATGATTTTATTCGTTCGATTTGTTAAATTTTCAGAACAATTCGATCGATAAAAACGAGAATTAAAACAGAAATTAAACTATTTACAGGTGTTGTTTATCCATTTTAAATAAGGTGTATAATTATATTAATTAATTATTATCTTTATGCACTCTGCACCCTGTCTTAGAGCATGGGACCGTAGTCTGGTACCCTCATACTGCAGATAATGTACATCGAGCATGTTCAGTACAGGATCCTACGCTATTCTAGCTTTATATTTAAAATACCTTTTACTCATATCTATACGCCGATTGCTACTCATTTAGGTATAGTTTTGTTGGCCCGAACTTCACCGTATTGCAGGTATTAAATGTCTTACGAATTCTTTAAGCAATACTATCGATTCACCTGTCTTTCTCTCTCTAATCTGTTTCAAAGTTCCTTCTCGTTTATCTCGTTCCAACGCTCTTTCCTATGTCCCATATGCCACCACCAACTATATAGCTAATGAGACTTTAAGACGTCTAATTTCGTTTGCCAATGCAGACCCTGCCTTTAGCGATTTATTAATGTAATCATATATAATTTTTATAATATAAGTTATTTTAATTGTATATTATTTTTATCTGTTAATAGCTATTTTAATATCATCTGAAATCACAAATATGTAATATTTTTTGTCAGAAGGGCCCAGCCCGTATAATTAATAAATAAATAATTAAATAAATAATATAAGCTAAATTATATGTATGAGGTCTAATACATTATGAAATGTAACAAGTTAGTACACCTAATGCCTGAGTCATCGGTACGTTAACTTTCATAAATCTATAAATCTAATACTTGTATTCACTGCAGTGATACCGTTATTGGATACAACCACAGATGAAATAATTTTAATATTCGTCTAGTGATTATATTACTAGAATTACGTGTATATGCATGAGATTTCATTAACATAACACAATCAACAAGATCGTCGTTAAGTTATTAACGAATGAAAATTACAATTTAAATATGTATTATACAACATTAAATATTTTCGATTTGACTAATGGGAGAATATATTTTGTTTTTATCTGAAACCGTTTGACATCGCATAGATGATTACATATTTCATGATAAATCGTAGAATTACACAAATAATAATAATGCAAAAACTGTTGGCGAAAGTTGTACGGTTATTTTTCTGTGCATACTAACACGTCAACATTTCAATTGGTTTATAATACTACCGCACGTGAGATAATGTTGATTTTAAAGTTTGCACAGAGAAAGTCTCTAATTACCAACATGATTGCATTCGCACGTCATTTGTACAGTAAGCGCGCGAGTACAATATGATAACGGAATCTCATAAATACACACACGTTGATAGTATTACATTTTAAGATCTATTATGTTTTTACTCTACTCAACTGATATACCGAACGATAACAATAAAAAAATTACTATGTTTTCCAACGAATTTGGTCAACATTTATTAACCATTTGACTGAAACTGAAATATATGTACAACATCTTTGGTCGGACGAGAGATTGGTAAATATTAAGATAAATGACGAGAAAATCGGTACACGTTAGTTACAACTAACCTAAAACTACAAAAAACCTTAAAATGTACTTGGATTCTTGCTTAAGTTTGAAATACCGTATAAAAAAAAAAAAAAAAAAAAAACAGTAGTTATTATAAAACCAATTTGGGCTGACGGCTTACGGGGTTAAGTCAGGTTAAATCTAACATTGATGTAATACAATGCTATAAAAATGTCGCGAATGGACTGCAGCTTACCGATATGAACGAAACCACGCGATTCACCGCGATAATATGATGCTGCCTACAATTGTAGATGAAATTCAAAGATATGCTCACCAACATGAGACGAGGCTAGATCATTACGTCATTATTGTCACTCAACTATTAGATAATACTAAGAACAACGGACGTCCAAAATGTCTGAAATTATATTACTGGGTGTAAGGATTTTGACTATTTTTTTTAAAGTGTATTATATACTCGTGTATTATCTATTTCTTATATGCAAATTGCGAAATTTACAATTTAAAATATTTATGAAGATCTTTGGATCGTTTGAATAACATAAAAGGTCATTTAATGAGAGAAAATACTGTTGACTGTATGACACATATTACCTCACAAAAAGTATAATATCGATTTTAATACTTGTGCAGATAAGGTTACAGAGAAAGTTGATAATTATCATTATTTGTTCAATGCGCGCGAGTATAATAGTTTTATTTCTACATGTGATATAAAATCAGTATCATTTGACACAATGAAAATATGTAATAAAAATAATGTCCAAAAAATTTATTTTCTAACATAAATAAAATCTATATACTACTCACTCATTGACTGAACAGCCTACAACCAAAATCACTACACCAATTCATTTGAAATATTGAGTAAATGTACTTATTATTAAATGTATCGGCGCTCTAAAAAATGATAATTTGGAAATTGTATATTTGAAGGTCAAAACCATTTAAGGTTCAGGACTGAATGAAAATTTGGGCGCATATAAATTTCACCGATTGGACCTTTTTTCATGTAAATTCCACCTGTACATTTATTTTAGGTTATCGTAAATGTAAACTTCATCAATCAAAATTGTATTAATTATTATTTTAAAAATTTGATTTAAAGTGATGAGAAGCTGCCTTTACGAAATCCATCTTGGTGCTATTTTTTACTTTGAATGCTGAAATTATGTTATTTAAATATTTATGGACGTATTTTTGAGGAATAATTTCTTAAATGATTAAGTTCATTAATACTGTTTAATTTAATGTAAGTAAAAGTTTGAATATTAAGTATAGCAGTTGAAAATTGGTGTATATTTGGATGAGTATTTTGAAAACATTTCGCTTAAGGAGAATTAAATGATTCGCATCATTAATAGTTAAATTCAATTCAGCACTACACTGAGCCAATATTTTTGGTGGAAATAATGCTTCTTTTGATATGTAAGTTTCTAAAATAAAATCTGCAAATTGCGAAACATTTAAGTTTTCAGATTTTATTGACATTAACTCATACGCAAAAAAATTGATATTAGTAATAATAATAATTGGTATGATACCAATATCGGCATTATTTAATATCGGGTATCGGTATCGGCCTAGCTCTAATAATAGTTTCGAACACGTTGCAAATTGATCGTGTATATTATTATTATTATTATTATTATTATTATTACCATCGATGGAATTTACGTTTTTTTTTTCAGGTAGAAAAAAGGTACCGGTGGATTTACATGTAATAAATCTGACCCTCAAATCTACTACCTGAAAATCGGCGGAATTTACAATTGCCCATAAATTTTTTTCGCATTTTGTTTATTTAGGAAATATTTTGTTCCATATGCTGATATTAATAATAAAAAATTGAGATATATGTAAATTCATATGTTGTTAATAAATGTCATAAGAATGATGAAAATGAATATGAAAATTGTATGATTTTTCAACACATATTTTCTTATATTGAAATAATAATTTATTGCTCTAATCTAAAATTGTAAAATATCTTTGAATAAATAATAATTATTTACAAGAAATAAGTCTTAATTATTATTATTATTTTTTTGTTGATATAAATGTATTACATTGTCTTTTTTTTTTGTAATTTACATTTTAAAGTGAGATTTTAAGTGAGAAAACGACGTAATTCAAATTTAAAATATATCTGGGTAGGAAGGTTAGAAGGTATATTGTATAGTAGAGGCAAAGTCTTAAATTAATAGATTTTTATGAGTACCTATTCGGCTGTGCATGTGTGGTAACAATAAGGGAATCTAATAACCATAGGACACTCTTAACACACACACGTTCATATACTCGTACGTTGATTTGAAAAATTACATTATTCAATATCGCGTTGTGTTCGATGTATGTATGTGTAAGCACATTATAACATGATATCGAGTACGATTGCGATTAATTATGTGTTTGGTTGGTCATCTGTGGGGACGTTCAATGCGCACCGCACATTAACGTTTTTGCTCCTCCGCCAATTTTATGACATCCTGATTACTTTTGCAGTGTTTTTATAATAATATACAACGTGTACAGGTGGGTAGACTGTTATGTTGTGTACGCAAAATAACATTAATTGTAAAACACACCAATTAATGGAGTACATATATGTATATATATATATATACGAAGAGGTGTAGATGGTAGTAGGTGGTGTAACGTATACCCATGGCTACGTCGTGATGATCAAAAACTTAGTATTTGTGTTTCATTATAGCAGTGCGTCAATTTTGAGTAAAAAAAATAGAAAAAATTTCAAATATATTCACCGACGATGAATATAACGACAATGAATGCAGTTTTCGGTTTAATAAATCGAAATGTTTGTACAAAATACAATGTATACGTACGTGTTTTGCAAAATAGCATTTCCCCCAACTCATATATATATATGCGCATGGTGTAAACAATAGGAATAATTAATTCATATTTCATTGTGAAAGTCAATGGTTTGTAGAAAAATCATAGTATTGTACATGTACATAACGTACACATGGGATTGTTTCAAAACTCACGTTTTATTTCGATTAAAATTAAACAATGGTTTTAAGCGTGTACAGGTGATGTACTTATACAAAAGGGAGAGGGTAGTTCACGATTGCCCTTGTATGCAAATTTAATTGCGTTTAGAATCAAAAGAGTCAATATGTCTAAGTGCATTAAAATTCGAAAACGGATAATAGTCGTTACATTTAATGGCTTTTGGTGTTGGATGATAGAAATTTCATAATCTTTTATTTCTGTCATTTTTCAAATCCTATAGCTTAATATTTGTTATTAAATCAAATTCAGTATTTTATAATTTTTCAGATAAAGTTTTAACATGAAAAAAACAAATGTTTTCTTATTTAAGTGGCCCTCAGTGATCTTAGTTAAAAAAAAACCGGAATTATTGCTATTTCTATAATCTTACTAGCGGAAAATAATTACACCTACTTTTTAAAATAAATCAAATAAATATCATATTCTATTGTTATTGAATGACGAATCCTAATACATATTATAGCTGTAGGCAATCCGCTTTGGATATCGGTGATTATGTTGCAGGATAGGACAATATCCGAAAGTTCAAATCATTTATAATAGCTTGAAAGTGATAACTATATTATTTTTTTAAATTAAAATTATTGGGAAGGGAGTGATAACTCTCTTCATTTGAGTGCTCATGATCTTGCATTTACTAAATTATTTATTGAAAAATCAAAAACAATATTTTATAGATGGTTCATGATTATTGTTTATTAAAATGACTACTCTCAATTATTACAAAAGTCTTGCGGAACCCTTGAGTTCTCTCACGGAACCTTTAGGTTCTACAGACCCTATTTTAAAAATTGCCACATTAATGAGTTGTATTATTTATTAGACTGCCCGACTAAAATATTTCGCACAAATCACGTAATACACATTAAAATACAAGTAGTAAGCTGCGTTTATTGGAAATCATTTTTAACACCATTCTGTTCGATCGGTAAAGTCGAATTGATTAATCGCTAAAATAAATAACCACGTCCGACAACGAACTACCAGCTATACAACCGTGTTAAGTATCTACATGTATGTTATAAGGGTAAGCAATAGTACATTTTGTGAACCTTTATTATGTAATCCTTTTGTAGGGTAAAGATAGTCCATCATGTGGTAACATATAAGCTTATAACCAAATGTCGTTTAGTGTAATGCTATTTGTCATTATTTAATTATTTAACTTAAACTTATTAACTTTTTTTTAAAATCTGAGTATGTCAAATTAATTTTTTTGAGGGGGAGGGATTCTTTTTTAAATTCTCGTGAATGGAAATAAAAAACAAGAAATGCACGGAAAAATAAAACATATTATTATTTAATAGCGATTGCAGGTATTTTGTTATTTTCTCATATTCAATATGAAAATATTAGTTTGATCAATTTTAAAAATCATAAGCTTTTCATTTTTTTTTTTTTTTAATGTTTACCTCAACTTCATTAATTTTATATTCAAAGATGATTTCAACATTGGATGTAATTACCCCTGAATCGATAAATATAATTTCTGGTCAGTCATCATCTCTTATCCGTATACATTTAAATTATAAAATTTCGGCACCATTTGTCATTGTATGCGATGTGCCATCTAATACAGGATACCATTAATAATAATATTAATAATAAATACCATTATTTTTAATATTATAATTAAATATAAATAAATACTAATAAAAATAGTAATAATAATAATAATAATAATAATAATAATAATAATAATAATTATAATCATAATAATGATACTTATACGTAATCTCGTTGTTTTCACTGGCCAACAGTCACAAATCGCGTGTCTGCTCGATACATAATAAAGGTACCTACCGGATAGCCGCGCACACGCGTCGATAAAAATAATAATTATCGTGTTTTACCATATACGTGTATTACGTTGAGCTGCCGCGTGATCCCATATTAATTACAGACTATAATATAACTTAATACAACACGATATATTATAATAACGCAGAATTGTAAATTGAATAAGCAAGGAAGGTACAAACCAGTTTTAACTACCATTACCGCCGAAGAATGAAGAAAGTACGGGTAATTTAACATCATCTATAGGAATGTAGATGTTAATATATATATACATGCTTCAAACGAGAAATTCAAAAATCTTATAAATCCTATAAAGGGAAAATGTATACCTAATCACAGTGCAAGAACGTCTTCAATCGACTATATATATATACAATATAAGTATTATATAGATACGTTATAATCATATTGTTAATAACAATTAAACGTGTTAACGTACTACAGTGGAAAATGCTTTTGAGTCGTTATTATAAACTATACAAGCGCAATTCATATAACTGTTATACGTATATTGTTGCAGCCTAACCGAGGTATATTGTCGTTTCGTGGGTGAAAACGAAAGGGATGCTAAAATAATGTACCACATTTTACGCCTCAAAATAACAATACAATGTTTCGCAACTAAACGATTTCAAGTATACAGCTTTCGTTACGGAGTTGATATACAAACAATAACAGTATTTAATACTATTTAGTTAAAATAATATTATATTAGAATATCGTACAATAAATTATAAAAATAAATAGTATATTGGAACGTATATTTTAGTGATTATTTTCATATAAATAAATTTTATATCTTCTTTAAAAGCAGTATTACGCATACTAGTGGTCGATTTTCGTAGACGACTGAACTTTAAATTTAATTGTAATTTTATTTGTGTAGGTTGTAAAATAATTCATAACTCCACAAACATTGTACCTATAGAGGTACACAGAAGACGGTGGAACTTATCTGAAAGCTTCAATAAGCAATCCTTTAATATACGCGCCACTGGCTGTGATACGAATGAAAATATTGTGCGTCTTTACACACAAAAATAATAAACACCAATTATGAATATATATGTGGTATGCCGTGTAAATATGATTTACTGAGAAATAACAATAACAATGATAATATCAATATAATAATAATGACAATCCACTAATCATCAAGGAATCAGACCCCGCCGCCTACCAGTACTGTGGTTATGATAGTCGGTTAATAACCGCTGTATTGGTTGGTAGCTGAGTCCGGTGATTTGGTCGACAACGGTGTTTACCTAACCAACAGTTGGTGAAATACCAAATAATATATAAGTCAAATACGATTGTAAAAATATTGGATATTACTACGACAGCGAGAACGCGCACTAAGGTCCGGTTCTCGAAACGCCACAATGTTATCGATGCGGCAGACAACACAATGTCTCCAAGCAGCAGGCACGTGCGAGAAAAATAAACGATCCTGTGAAGTAACGACGGCGATGATATGACCAAAGTCGCATACGAAATATAACGACTGAAATGAGAAACAAATCGGAGAGTTTTGAAGTTAAAACTGGTCTTAACAGAGTGATGCGCTGTCGCCAGTCCTTTTCGTCGTCTTTAAAATTAATTTTTAAATTTAGATACATAAATATATATATATATATATATATATATATATATGTTTATAGTACTGTAAATGCTAATTTATTTATTTAATTTGAATATCAAAAATTTCAAACAGTAAAATAAATCCTAAAAGCATCATCGATGAGTTTTAAATATAGTTCAAAATCAAAAAAATGTACCATAGAGTACACAAAATTTTAAATATGTTCGAACTTTATTTTGCAAAACTTGTTCATAAAAAAAATTAATTTATATTAACTGATCAATTTGAAACGAAAAAAATATAATTGAAAAACTTTAAATATTTTTAGAGTACCTATTATATAGGTATACGATATATCACAATATCTACAATTATTTTGAGTTGTTAAAATATCATTGAAAATTGTATACTAGTCTACACGTAAAAATATAATTTTTAACATACCATGTAGAATACTGACAAAAGTTTATGTCATTTTTAATGTATAACTTTTAACATTGGACAACGCACATTTGACTTAATCAATAACGGTCTTTCGTTCTCATAAGCAAAGATTAATCAGCCGAAATGCCCGGCAAATGTTGACTTAACGTATATAATGATGGCTTATGCACTACACGCGTCTTACGGTACGATCACCGTCGTATCAAGGTCTGGATAAGTGCAGTGCCGCTAATAGGATGCGCATGTTGGTGCACTCGTTTAAGTATTACGTTCTGTATACTACGGCGTACATGACTTTCATTGTAACACGTGCGTAGTGCTGTTATTATTATTATTATTATTATTATTATTCCTTTTTTTAGCTCTAATAATGCCGATCTACAGATAATCGAGTACTATATACCTCTGCTGTGCTTTTGTGTGTGTGCATGTGCGTGCGTGTAAATGCATCTCTTTGTACAATACATGTGTTATAAATATCGCGATATCATGTGCATACGATTGACAGCGGCGCCCGCACTACAGTATCCTCAGCATGACACGCGCATACCCGCGTCTTATTATTTGCGTAATTTTCTTTTCGTCTCCAGTCGGACGGAACGTCTTATAATAGTACGAGCGTGACGGCGGCGACGATGCGCCCGCTTAATTAGACGTTCGGCCTTACTCTACAGAAAAGACGACGATAGTATAATATTGTGCAGTTTACACACATTCGTATATGTATATGTATAATAATATATTTCTGACGTTTGCCGTCCAAGGTCCCTGTCGTCCTGCATTCATCCTGTCATTGTCGCGCTACGTATGCAATATTATAAGACTCTCGACGATTCGAAAATCTCTGTAGATCGAAATAAATGCTGGTCCTTTGTGAAAACTTTCATACGTCAAAGATAGCATAATTCATAGTTCAGGCCCTTGATAAAACGAAAATAATAATGTGTGAGATGGTAGGAGACACTCCATACCTTGAATACTTTCGACCAAAATCTTAACTATTCAAATGTAAATATAGGCAATTAATGCATATATGCATTTGCAAATGCAAATAATGTTATAATGTGATTCAGCATATCTACTTGTGTTCATTAAGAACATTGTTACAATAAATAACATGTTACAAATTTAACTTTCAGCATCAAAAAATAACGACGGCGGTCGTATACTACCGTATTTTTTTTTTTTTAATTTATTGTATATATGCCTTTTAATAAAAATTTCATTATGAAAACATTTAAAAAAATTGTTAAAAAAAACCCAAAATTAAATATGTAAGAATAATTTGAAAACAAAAATAATTTTAAGATTCCTACATATCTCATTCCTTATTTTTTTAAAACATATTTTATACTTAATTATATTTATTTTATTTTATCAAATATTAGCTTTTACATTTATAACTTAGAAAAAATAATATTTAATATTTAATTATTTACAATGATTAAAGGTAGTATATTGTCGAGCTTTTGTTAATTCCAATTATTCAACATTAGTAACAACGATGGGAAATTTTTGTAATTTTTTTTTAGTAAAAGATTACCATTTTAAATCATATATTTTCATTTTATTGACGGTCCGTTATAATGAGGTTGTTACCGTAACACATTTAAGTACATTTTAGAATTGACAATTTTTATTTTCAGGCATATTGAGTTTTTTGTTTCCAATGAAATGATTATGTTTTCGTTTCCGATTAATAGAGGTCACGCTATATAGCGAGATGATTTTAGCATGCATTTAAAATAGGCCTGTGATTTTCTTTCCAATTTAAGAAGATTACTATCTTATAATGGGTCCACTATTAGAAGGTTTTACTGTAAATACCTATAAAAAAAGTTTAACTTAAGTAAATAATACTTGTGAATATATATATATATATATATATATTATGAAAATATTCAACTATATTTTATTCACTAAATCGAAAACCTTTAAAAATTAAATTCCTAACTTGGTTACATGGATTTCAAATTATCGAGAATACAGTTTGTATTTAAATTTATACGTGTGTGTACTTGTGTTGTATATTCGGGTTTTAAAGTTATAAGGGAAGCTCAGTTTTTTTTACCACTCACAGCGCTTAAAAACATCCCATTGAAAATTACTCCGTTAAGATTGCTGAACTGCTCGGTTAAAATAAACACTCTCATAGATAAACAGTAATAAATGATTAATAATACAATTAAAAAACAATTGTTTTGTTCTATGAACATTTCGACTCTCAAGTGTCATCGGTCGATACGATAGTTCCACAGAACATTGTCTTACAAACAACTATGCTAACTCTAAACAACAATTATACATTAATATATGACTAGTCATTAACTGTACGGTTACATACAAGGAGCGACTAAAATGATATTGGAACTATTGCGTATTTTTGTCACTTTAAGTACATACTTCCCTGCATGTAGTCCACGTTTTGGTCGTTTTAGCGCGCCTGTGAACTCCTCTATCATTGAGTGTTGCGAACGAGAAACGCTTACAGATTAGGAAAAGAAGATCAATATGGTTGAAATCTATTTTTCACCAAGATACGTGTGTTGTGGTTCTAATGACTTCCCCCTGACTTGATTTTTTTTCTCGCTATAGTTTTACCCTTTGAATATTTGATGTGTGGCAGGCGAAATGACACGACACATATGATTTAAAAATCTTTTTCGTCTACTTGATTGTATAAAATGTGATATTTTCGGACACATAAAGAGGGATAGTAATTTCTACTAATGAAAGCCATCTGTTATCGCATACATATTTTTATTTTTATTATATAATTAATAATACCATAATAATGGTGTACAAAAAATAAATTAAATACTACAAAAAAAAATAAATAAAATTTAATAAATAAAAAATACTAAAAATAAATAGAAATTAGTATTTATAATACAATATGAATTAATATAAATAAATACGTAATTAAATGAGTTACAAGTTTAGTAATAACAATTATTATAATTTTGAAGTGCTGATGTGTTAAAATTAATAAACGGATGGTTATATTTCATATTCCCCAATCTAGCCTTTCCTGAACAACGCCTTTATGCAGTTTTGTTATTCCTCCACTAAACATTGATTCCAGCCATTCCTCAGGAATGTCCATCTGGACACAATTGCTGAGTGGTAAGTCTATTATAGCCCATTTGCCCATTATATAGTTCAATAGCAGTCCACGCATTTAATAAATGTTAATATGATATTGGTTTTAATTTTAAAATAATTATAAATTTTTTTGGAGTATTTACAGTATATTTTCAGATCGATTGTCATAGAATATTAATAGAATTTGATATTTTTCAATCATTTTTGAGGCTCTGTTTGATATTATTTTTCTCTTATCATTATATTATTAATAATTAAATAATGAATAATAATAATTACTTATAGATAATAATAATAATTTATCCATTTAATAATATTAATACATAATATACTCGTTAATGCAATGTTAATGTGTATATTTAACATATTTTATTTGATTAATCATTTCAATGAAAATTATTATCTATTTATTATCCATTTCATGTAACGTGTTATAATTATATCTATAATATATTAGGAGGTATATTTCATATATATATAAGACCAGTTTTTTGTGTTTATAAATGATAATGTCCCTACTATAAAAAAATCATTTCATGTAGTTACTAAAATAAAAGTATTAATAATTCTCAAAGGATTTCAATCCGTATACTATTATGTTTTATGCGGTTATTTCGTTATATTGAGTGATTAAAATGCATGGTTTATGTGGAACAACAATTAATGATTATAATACGTTTAATTATTTATAGTTCGGGTTCGACTCGATGTAATTTTATAAATTGATGATTATGTTATTGAGATATTATATAATGTATACGTAACGCTTATTCGAGTATACAATCCATCATGGACGCTTGAAACGTAGAGTTTATTTAAAAGAGATGTTCAAGATTAATGAGAGCTTTACTATTTAAAATACACTCTTCGTAAAGATTTATATTATAGGGTAGCCGCGTTTACAAGACATATAAATCATCATTCACAATAAAATGTTTGTGTATATTGTATATGAGATTGATAAATCTCAATTTTTAGTAATAAATGGGTTTTACGAAAAAAAAAAAAAAAATATTTTTATAATTGTAGTACTACAAGCGGTAAATTTCCCTTATTTTCCTAGAATATGATGTTTTTTAAAACATAAACGTTATACAACGTACTGTTTTCACTCAGTTATTGCTACTAGATCAAAATCATTTAGCCAGTTTTATGCAAAGATTACTCAATTACTCTGCAAACAATACTCATATATTATACGTCATTATTCTCTATGCAATTGGTTTAATATATTAACTTATACGTACCTATTATATAGTACTATTGTAAAAATCAATTGTATAATATTTTTTGCATTTTGAAATCGGTTTAAGTAATTAGACACGTAAAACTTAATTACTTCGTTGCGTACTTACCCGCTGCACATTCGTGTACAGTAAATCACGCGGTTTTAAGTACATTATCTAACGCGTGATCTTTAAAGACAAAATAATAATTGCATAACAAATAAAATGTTATTACAGCGGACGAAACTCCGCGGCTGAACACTGTAACAATGGTGTGTATTCATTATTTATCTCAACCGTACCGATGAGAATCTAGTGCAGATTCCGACTCGAATTGATTTACAATTGAAATGGCACGTCCAACTAGTGTATGTTATAATACATGTACCTCCGTCGAAATCAATTATTCCCGTTACGATTAAGTTGACCGTTATCTTAAAAAGCAGTTCACATCGTGTATTGTTGTGTAGCTCGTAGCGCCGTATACTGTTTATGATTTAATGTTTTCTGACACGGATCCAATTGTGTCACTCTAATGGATATTTCATACCCACCAAATATATTGAGATATTGTTCAGTCTATTATTTCGGTTGAGCCAAATTTTGTCAACGGTCGATACACGTAATTTTTTACCGTAAAAATCGTTTAAATCTGTCGTTTATGTTTACAAAAGTCGTGTTATTAAACTATTTGTGCCACAACTCGACAGTTTTCGTACATAATAATTTCATAAAATAACAATAACAAATTTTCTAACGAAAGAATGGTTATAAAAAACCACACACATCATTAATTTCATACATGTAGAGTACGCGTTTCATAAAAAAAGTTATAATAGTAAAAAAATACTTTATTTGCTTACGAACAGTATTCGAATTACATTTTCATATTTTACATGCGATAACAGCTATTATGACTTGAAAGGCTTATAATATTAACCATATAACTCTACGTATACAAGCAATGTGCTACGAGTTTGAAGTACTTTTTCCAAGGCATAAGTACATTTAACCGTTTTTAATAAATATACGCTTATATTATAATAATAAATATTTGTATTGTACTTAAGTATAATATACTGAATATGCGGGAGTTTGTGTTTGTTCAAACGAAAATTAACTCTGCAGTATAATTAGTTTTGAAATATTTGTTGTTAAACACTAGAATTTGACAATTTTGTATAACTCTAACTCGCAATAACTCGTTTAAATTAAAATCGTATTGAAACTTGACTATACGCAATCCAAAATTTAGTAATTTTAATTGTTACTAGTTGAATGTATAAACGATTCAGAAGAAATAACAATTCAACTAAGTTTTGTAGATTTTGGTATTAATTAATTAACGTTGAATGAACTTGAAAATGTCCTAATGATTATCTCGGAAAAGACAAGGAATAATAATAATAATAATAACAATATGCGGTTACACTAAAATCTTTAATGAACACATTTAAGTGTAGTTAGCATGAGTAATAATAGTGAATTCAAATGCAGCATCTGTAAGCTGTTGTATTGTTTATGGTTACTATTTGTAACTTTCATTGATATTCTTTAGACATTTTATATAAAAAATTATAATTTAAAAACAAATATTTAATGATTTAATTTTTTTTTTTAAATTATCATTGTTATTATAATAATAATGTAATACATATATAGTAGATGCTACATATAATACTCAAAATCACCTGAAATGGTCAAAATACATTAAAAAAATTGGATATAAAATTAAAATTTCGTAAGAAATATCATAGAATATAAATTTCTATACTGGTAATTACTTATTTACATCATAGTTTAAACACCACCAATGACATTCTAGAGGCTTTAGAACTATTAAGGAGAGTTGCTCATCACTATAATATTAATTTTTTCATAATATAAAATACGAGAATGAGCAATGTACTTCCAAAATAGTTAATGATAATAGAAAACAAAATAAAATCACAAATGTTTTTAATAAATAATATAAACCGTTATAAATAATAATAATATATTTGTTTTATAATACGTATTATGTAATATATAATATGTAGTAACAGCTAAGTAAAGTAATTATATCTCATTTTCGTTTACAATTTTTACACTTCACCTAAAAGATTCACTTTATGCTATTCCCAACATGAATTTTATAAGTGACGTCCACTGTATATATACATTGAATTATTAAAATGTAATAATTATACGAAACGATTAAAAATACAAGCATAATATTTCCATTATAGTATTCAGAATACCAAAATAAAGGTTGTATTTTAATATGTACAATATCATGTATAGGTACAAATATCAAATTGTTGTCTAAAAGAAATATTATTTTATAAATAGTGAAAACAAAGTCCAGTATATAAATAAAATTCATTTTTAGGAATTGTGGTTACTAAATTGTCTAATGAAAATAATTCATACTTTCGTGAGATTATTTTGAAATTTATTGTACCACCAAATTTCCTCTACATCAGTGTTTCCTGGGGGTCGCGATCCCCTTGAGGGTCGCCAACTTATTGTATAACTTATTAAATATATATAATATCTACGTCAAATATATATATATATATATATATATACCAAAATATCTGGTACTTTTTTTTACAGTTTTTTTTGCAGAATATTTTACATCATATTACTTTTATTTCTTAAATTTGTTTAATGTTTTGATTATATTATTATGTATACTGTACATCAATAATACTTTTACGCAATGCTCCAAAAAACAGAAATCGTATTCAGTTAGGTTATATTTAGTTGAACCAAATCATGATAAAATTTTTTAATTTTTTCATAATA
This sequence comes from Sipha maydis, assembly GCA_034509805.1. NCBI lineage: Eukaryota > Metazoa > Arthropoda > Insecta > Hemiptera > Aphididae > Sipha > Sipha maydis. Next base: position 50,850 of record JASXSY010003273.1, read on the forward strand.
TAACGGAATAAATAATTCAATATTATACAAAACAATTCATTATCTCATTAGTTGTATACACTTTATATTTGAATATTTATAATAGTAAATGTTTAATATTTTGGTATTAATATAAAAATAAAACCGCTAAACTATGATATAATTTTTTGTTTTTCTTTTAACTTAAAATTCTTTCTAACATTTGAATAAATTCCAACTAAATTCCATGTATATTTACTTGAATAAATGAATTTTATATCGTTTATAAAGTTATAATATTAGGACAATCAAAATAATTTACTGTCCGATTTAATTCTTAATTCATATATACACTTTGTACAGGATATTAAAATGGACTTTACATTTTATTAATTTACATATTTCGCATACAATATGAGTATACTTATTATGTAACTAATAATAACAATGCTTAAATAAAAAGTTATATAATATATTTACAAATGTATTTTATTAATTAGCTACACACTGCTTCACAACTATAGTTTTTGTCAGTTTAATGAATAATTGTTTCCAATATGGACAACCATAAATTATGTTTTGAAATGTATCGACTGTAACGATTATAACAAAAAAGAAACCACGCGATAATAATAATTCATTTTATTTTTATTTTTAGGTTTGTTGAAACCTAAATATATTTTTCGTATTTCGTTGAAAGTATAATCGCACATATTCTCGAAATAAAATAATATGATTTTGAAGATGGATAATTATACACATAGGAAGTTAACGTAATTTATTTCTTCGTAATTAATAATTGTTTTTGCCCTCCGGTCAGATCTTGCTTTCCAAAGCATAAACGTGTTTACTGTAATAAAATCGAAGCGTTTCTTATACTTCTGATCATAGTCAATTGATGTACGAATATATTTACACAATGAAAAATAAATAATTTGTATTCAATATCGCGAGCATTTCGTTACCTAAAGATATTGTTCGACACATTGATCATAATGATGCATTCAGATCAATGGAGTGTAAAACAAAAATATCATTGTAACGTACAACGGATTATGCGCTTTCGTCTAAACTGTTACGATCCTCTCCCTCGAACCGTCTAACCAGAAACGATCGTTTTCATTTCGAACAGTAAAACATGTTGCACATATATATTTACACACATATATTAGGACATCTGTTGACTTTACACCGTTGATGGAAATGCATACCAAGAACCGCGCAACCCGTTCAACGTTCGTGTCGTCAACCTTTTTATCCGACGTGGGGTCCGAAGACCGCGTATCGCAATGACGTGCGGTCAGGACGGTCGAAGTGTTGAGCCAGCCCCCGCCTGTTGCCCGACTCGTCGTCGGCGTACGAGCGGTACCACCGGCCGTGCAATTAATCGTTCGCGCACGACACATCTCGAACTCCGGTCGACGCGTGTTCGGACGGGATTCGCGCGTCTCCGCAGCCGTACCCGGGGCACGGTCGGTTCTAGAATCCGATAGCGAGAGGAACGTCAACGCGATCCCGCTTGCGCCCATGGTTACCGGATGGGAGCGCGTAAAAAACTTATTGCACCGCTGCGCCTACGCGTGTCACACGTCCGTTCGACGACGGTCCGGACGAAAACTTCCTCCTCTTGTCGTGCACGTCGACCGGTCGAATCTCGATTCGCGCCAAGTCCAACGTGCGGGTGTGCGCGCTTCGCAATGTTTCACACGCGATCGTCCGCACATCTCGCGCAACGTCCGAAAAAGCGGGTCGGCTCTTCCTCTCCTTTGACACCTCTCCCTCGCCGTCTTTTTCTTTCCCTGCGCACGCGTCTCGGTGTCCTTTGCCACGGCTTCTCGGATCGGATTCGTTTCTCGATGGGATTCTCGATGTGCGCACACGTATATTATCAACAATGCAGTCGTGTTGTACGTGTACACACGCGAGAGGAGGTGGAGGGGGTTGATAATAGTGAAAACGTTATTATACCTCGTATCCAGGTCGATTGGAAAACTTGTCGAATCCGTTGCCCGGCACGCATTCCCCGTCGTATTATCGGAACAGTTTCACTTTTGAAAACCCAAGGCCAATAGGTTGCACAAAAGTTCACCACCGACTGTTTTAACACGAGATTCCGTCGTTCAGCACGAACGCTATAATTCAACGTACATTAATTACTAGACGTAGTACAACAACATAATGTAACACTATTAATATACCCATGGAATTCAATCTGATTAATTGTTTGTTATTTTTACATTATTTAAATAGTTATGCTAATATCGCTACGTTTTCGCTTTCTGTTAATCGTATTCCATTTGCTCCGGGTTAATCCAATAATGTTTTGTGACTATGTAGTATGTTAATAATAAAATTTAGGGCGTATCGACCGAAGCGTGAAATACGTTAAAACGCTAAAAATATTTTTTAATTGTTTGGTCTTATAATAATACGACTCTACTTATAATATTATACTTATAATTAAATACAATTAGGAGAACACGCATTATGTTATATTATTGTTTTACTTACTGAGTATAATTAACTGTGATTATAAATCATGTTTTTCTATATAATTCTTGCAACATCCTTCGTAGACCATAGTCATATCAATCCAATAAGACAACAATAATATATATTTTTTTTTTTTTTCATGTTAAAATATTGTACAATATATAGATACGTTTTGATCTATAAATAATTAATCATAATTAGTATTTTTGTCGAGTTAATTTTCAATGTAAAATTAATAATAATGGTAGTAACTTAAATAACTTTTAATTGATTCTACATATACATATAAACATGTACACGGTACAGTAATGCAAAGAAAATGTTTTTTGTTTTTTAATGAATGCAACTCTAAGGATTTTTAGTCGTGGTATGCAATGAACTACGACTAAAAATAATTTATACATTTCAATATATACATAATACAATATATATAATATGATTGTTCTCAATTATAAATCATATACGTGTAGGGTCTTAATCGCCATCATTGAATCACATTCTCTATTTTATAATCTTATACAAAAACATAATATATATTCGCCTTTCCGTGAATTTTTTCTTGAAACCAACTAGATATAAGGTGTAAAAGAATATTTTATGTGATGTATTTTTTGTTAAAGTTTAACTTCATACGGTACATTATAATGACCTTTCGTTTATTTCGTCTAGGTTAGTACGTAGAACAATTCGAAACATTAACCTTTAAATATTTCTTCATTATTATATAATAACGGTATATAGTCTTTGTTTCAAAATACATTTCGTTCTTAACATTTTACATGCGCACCGTTACTTTAGAATTGCCATTTTCAACGCGGGTCATTTATCGTCTCTATAAAAGTATTGCAAACAGCGATCGAGAAGAGAACCAAGTTACCGGGGGAAGAAAACGTTTTTAGTTAGGAAATAGTTTTAACTATGGGTTTTTATACGGGCTCTTTCCAGAGTTTTAATGCCTGTACTGCAGGAAAAGGACGAAGTGAGCATTATGTCGATTAAAAACGTCACTGTAGAGTTAACAACAACAGCGGTAGCGTTGCGTTCGCTTTTCTTGACTCTCGACTATTGTACTATACAACATGGTACAGAAATACAGTACATAATAGTTAATATATACATATATATATATATATATAAAGTCGTAAATGTATTGGATTTCAGTCTGAAAAGGCAGTAAACGCGTAAAAACTCGCCATGACTTTGGAGTTCCTAGTCGGGATTAACTTTTAATAAAGCTGCAGATAATAACATTTCCGGTTGTCAAAACAGCTACAACGTTATTGATGTATATTAATACGACATCGTTACGACCCGCGTCTGTTGATGATAGTATAATATATTATATGGTTTTTTTCTTTTTCATTTTGTATATAGATATATATAATTATTTTGTTATTATTATTATGTTTTGTTATTATTTTGCTTCTTGTCGCCGTTGTCATCCTCGTAGCATAATGCATTAATCATTGTTTTGTCTTTGGTTTATATATATATATATATATATATATATATTAATATTATTAGTTCATTCCATTTGTTTATATCTATCTCTGTAATTGTATGAAATTCATGAGAACTCGAACCATATTCAGCTTCATAGCACGTGCGTTTAGGATTCGATATACACAGCGATGACAGTGAAGTCGTATGTTCTTATCCTAAATTCAACTCCTTGGCTATAGGTTGTCATCTTGATGCCATACAAAGATATTATATCAGTTTCAAAAAATGGTGCTGAGTTACTACTAAGTAGTCTGCCACAGTAAAATCACCTTTAGTATATTAAAAAATTATTATTGCATTAATTTCATTAATATTCGTAAATTATATCGGTAAATATTTTAACGTTCAATAGAAAATACGAAGAGAAAAAAATTAAAAATATATAACTTACCGTATAGAATTTGCTATATATATATCTTACCGTCCATATGGCTATAAAAAATTCGACACATTTTACACTATTGTTTTTATAATTTCGAAAAATATTAAAATAAAGATAAAATATAAAACGATTAATTATATCTGTCTATCTATTTATCTACACAACAGCGCATCGTGTTAATTCTAATAATTTTTGTGGATTAACTCGTTGGATAATCATCATTATGATTGTACGTTTAAAAGTGTTTATGAATACCGATGCTTTAATACACCATTGTATCTGTAACTATATTCATATATGTAATTTAGATGTGTTATGTTTGGATAAATATTATTTGGGCAAATAAATTTGTAATTTCGACAGTATTAAATATGAGTAAAATTATAACAATACGCTCACAATGTCGTTCAATGAAAGAACTACACCTATTGTGTACTCGTGTATTATAATGTTTACATTTTACATTTAGTTTTTAAATTAAAAATAACAGGACTTTATAATATTTTACAGAGAGATTTGTAAAATATGTTTGTCACTTTTAACGATCTCGCTTTGTCTGCTTTGTTGTTGGATGGCTTTATGTAAATTTTAAAATTAAAATTTAGACTACTAGTTTAGAAATCATCGCATATAAAAAATAATTATTATTAATATTGGACATTTTCAACATGTTTAGATGTAGATGTTCACCTGTTAAAAATACAGAAAAAATAATACTATTATTTTAATTAAGTACTTAAGTAGAATGCAGTAATCACAAATCATTGATTTTTTATGGAAGTATAACGTTCCGCAAAAAAAAATGCAATTTAAATTGTTTTCATATACAATCGACAGTTAATAAACATTTTAAAGAATGTTATGATACGAATTTTTATATGTCTATATAAAAAATATTTATGTACCTCTAGATTATTTTTTTCAAGGCTGTAACTCAAAATCATATATGTTTCATAACCATAAATATGAATAATATTATTAAGAAAATCGCAACAATTCATTAAATTTATATAATATTTATTAGTATCAATATTACTAAAATTTCGTTTTTACACGTCATGCTATATTAACGTGAATTTTTAATTAAAAATCAAAGATATGTTGCCAGGTTAAATAGAGAGCTTAATTTAAGTAATATGAATGTGCTCGAAGAACTTTCGATAGTCATTATCATATACCTAATTTGTTTGTGGGAATACTATGTTATATACGGTACACAAGAAGACGTATATAGAATTAAAATCTACAAATCGATAATTTTCACAAATTAAATAACATTTTTTTAAATCATACTTATTGTTGATGTACAACCATATAAAATACGATTCGTTCTAGTTTATTTAAACGATGTCCATGGATATTATAAAATTTAATTAAATATTGATACAATTTTCAAACATAGATTTACTGCATTCATGCCATAGTGCAAATATTTACTAGCAAACAAATTGCAAATAGCAAACTCGTAAATAAATAATAATACATGATTGATAAACATTATTTAATAATAAATCGAAATGTACAGCTGACAAAAATTGTTAATATAATAGTAATTAAATTAATAATTTTGATAATTTCAAGTACTATTAATAAATAGTCATAAATAAATAATATTTCAAAAAATGTTCCAAAAAAGAAATAAACTGAACATTTTATGTGTTTTAGATGTATATTCTTGTAATAGTATAAAATAATTTCGTAAGAAATATATTCTTGGTCGTTTTATATGTATTTTGCATATAAATATACATTTGTAGAAATCGACGTGAGAAGGGTAATCGATTTTATGGGTCGTTAAATATTTTCTTATATGCCATTTCGTTATAGATAGGTAGTTGATTCTATGAGGATTTACAATGGTTTTTATTAATATTTTTTTTTTTTCATATGAACGTCGTTTATAAAATGTCTTCTATAAATTGATTGGATGATTTTTACGTGTGATAATATCTTAATTTTTTGTTTTTTCTTTTTCATTATTATTACTATTATTATTATATTTTTTATAATCTTATCTACTCTTTCTTTTCAAGCGCATTTTAACGTAATTTCGTTTTGTCAATATTTATCTTAATTCCCTTTTACGTTTTATGCTTAGCGAATCGCCACCCGAGTGTGAAGAGTAGACCCTGGCAAGAGTCGTGTTTCATTTTTTCCTTGTTGCGTGTAAGATGATATTAATTCTTGGGTATTAAAGTCTTAAGTCAAAAAGCTCAAGTTTTCAGAGAAAGTTAATTTTACTGTAAAACACTCTTCAAAATTAAGTTGAATAAACATCCACGGAGTTGTTTCATTGAAGTATATTGACTTATATTATCTAAGTTCGTTTAACTCGTGAAAAAACTAGTTACGGAATTATTTTATTGAATATAAAGCGTTTATACAAATACTCATGGTATAATATATTGTTATAGCCTCATAGTCACCAATGTAGTTTTTGATTAGTGAAAATAAAGTATGTTATGCATTACATTGTAAAATTGAAATTGTTTTCCAACAATGTGTGAGCATATATTTACATAAAAGTTGTATTTATCATTATCGTTTATTTATACCCGATTTTTCATAATACATTAAAAATTTAATCATCGCTTGTGTTTGTTTCGTGTTATGAAAATACTATTAGTACATATATATTTATGTAATGTACGAGTACAACATTTTATTAAATGTTTCGAAAAAAAAATATGTTTATATCTTTCTTATAGTGTGTATTGAATGAGTTGTTATAAAAAACGATAACTATGAATATGTTTTGTCTTTTATTTATATGTTTATATAATATACTATATTAACTTTTGACACTTAATTACAAACGCTATGCTTTGATTATTAGGTTCAGCAAAATTAAACAAATCTAATATTTGGGTCTTACAAGTAGATAGAAGTATAAAAAACATAATAATACATGCATTCGATAGTTGGAAAAATAAAAGGATGGTAAAAACTTTGACGGATCCCTCTTTGATTTCGACAAAAAACTCGCATATCCTTATGTTTTATAAATTCCTTTAGGGGATTGGCTTATAACAATTATTTATTTTTGATTGTAGAAAAATTAAACATAAGTTATATAAGTCACTGCAATTATTGTAGTCCATTGCCAATTAAATATAGATTGTACTAATTGTACAATTTAATTATTGATTTTTTTCTATGATTTATAAGAATTCTAAAATATTATAATAATACTTACGGTTCGACGATTACGTTATCTTCACAAATTATAGATTTATTAAGTAAGGTTCAGCATTTTTTTACGTATTCAGTGGTTCATACGTAATTACTATTTACACACATTTGTCATATACATACTTTGGAGTACAATTATAATTAATCCCTAGAATGCATATAGACAAAAAGACACACAGTTGTTCAGTAAAAATCCATCAAAACATACCATATTCCTATATTCCTAATTTTTTTACGTCAAATTATTTATTTTGATGTTTATATTTTACTTTTATTACTATTACACACTTATATGCCTCAGTTCACATACATCATAGACCTACTTAATTTTGAAAATGAAAACTGGAAATTTCCCATTCTTTCTACTTTTTTAATCGTTAATGTTAAACGATATTAATGTATTATACTAATATTGAACATTAAATTAGTTAACTTCCAATATCCAGTGTATTATTATCAGTATTTTATTGTTATTATAAATTAAAGTTTTTACAGATCAGGATACTATTATAGTTTAATGATAAATACATTATTTGTGATATTCATATGAAATTCTGCCAAAGAATATTATATAATTAATAAATATCGACATTGTCCGCAAAATATTTTGACACTGCGTTTTTTTTTTTTATGAACGATTGCTGTTGCGTAGCCACAGAAAGGAGTAAATAACTAAAATAAAGAAAATAATAAAACCCGATTAATTGTGTTCAAAGAAGACTTGTTGTATACGTTTGGATATAATATAATAAAAAGAGTAAAATTCCGCCATGCGGTTTAAAATATGTGAACGTGGTAACGTGGTGGTACATTATATTAATTATTTTTATCATTGCTCGCGCCTAGTATACAGCACGATAACCGTGTAGCAAGATGTAGTATGGGACAACAGTCACAGCCCACACGGACACCCGGTGTGCAGAAACGTCGGGCATTGCCGAAGAATCGTATTTTTCATCAGTCTCGCGTGGGGGTGCGATGGTCGGAGGAGGAGGAGGAGGGCAGAAAGCAGAATAGTTGACGGGAAACGGGCTCGCAAACGGTTTACAATAACACACAACGAGGACCGTCCAATGCGGAATAACATAGGACCTAATAAATTTTCCGTTTCAACGTGCATACGAGTATATTGGAATGTAATGCAAACGAAAAACTACAGTGACATTTACAATAACGATCGTAACGTCGTCTCATATCGGTACTAATATCATCTCGCAGTGCACACACTTCGATAATAGCAATGACTACGCGTAATGTACGAACATTGAAAAGTGTACAAAATTCTTAAAATTGGTTAGCACATACGTGGTGGACGCTCAGCCATTTGGTCTACCTAGCCGGAATAGTTTACAGTGGAATTGATAAGGAAACGTGTTCGACGGTACAAAAAACGATTATTAACAGTGAAAACAATGGTTATTAAAACTTTTTCAAAATTGAAAAACTGCTTACGTCGAGTCGAACGCGAAGCATCGCAGTGACGTCCAGTGGCTTTGTCCAAGTGGACGCGATTAATTTCAAGGATACTACAACGTGTGCGTTCATTAAACACTTGTTGATTGTTGAGTAGTGTCACATGATTCACAGCGGATGCGTGTAAACAGTATTACATCAGTGACGTGGTAAACATTCATAAACTATGATACACAACATCAAAGTACTTACCCACTCGTCTCTTTCTCTAATACACCATCCTTGATTTATTTTCAAAACCATATATTGAATAAAACTAAAAACTATTTCAGGTCGGAGTACTTACCTGCAAATAGTTAACCAATTCAAATTTATGATAAGCAATATTCTGAGAGACTATTCCCTCTTTAATGTTATAATTGACTACTACTAATTAGTTTAAAATATATACCTGATTGTCATATTATATTTTTATCGACTATCGTGCACTCCAGCTGCATTTATATTTGGTGCTGGTAATATGTTTAAACATGGAAATTTGTTATTTGTGTATTCATCCAAAATCTTTAAAAATCTAAATCCAACCATACATCTACTTACGTATAACATTTTCACCATGACGTCTGGGGGTCATAAAAACCTCTTAACCATGCCATTGTATTACATCATATTATTATCATCATCATCGCCATCGTCAACAATTCGACAAGAATATATTGTATTAATGTGAAACTTCTCTAAAGCGGTTGCCAGAGCGCGGAGATGTGCGCGATTTAGCATGTTTATGATTTGTTTTTCATCAAATACAAGAGCAAATTAATTTTAATCTAGTGGTTATTCGTCCACGTACCATGTATAATTATTTTGTACTTATGTTCTATTTTACCATTATTATATTTGTTATATTTTTGTATTAAAAACGCACAAATAGCAAATGTTCCTTAAATTTTCAACAACGCTCTAAAAATCAAATGAATTCCTAAATACATGGTATATATTTATAGTGTAGTCAACAAATCACAATTTCAATGATATTATTTTATCATAATGTTAGAAGTTTCATAATCTTGTGTATTTATATATATTTCGACGAAATATCCCTTATAAATTAGTATCCAATACGATTAGTCAACATTTTTTTTTTTTTTGCTGTTGTTGATGCCCCTGAGCAGCAAATTCTTAAGTACGGCCCTGTGTGTTCCTAAACAGATATATGTATTGTTATTTTTTTTTTTTGTGTAACCATCGTCCTCGTCGTTACGTTTAATCATTAAAATCGTAGGTAGTCTTTCGATTTACATTTTTACCTTCATGAGCGATACTAAATACTAATTTACAGAAGTAATTTAAGCTTACACATTAACAATTGCTGGGAATATAATGTGACGTGAAAATAGATTTCTTCATATTTTAACATTTCCGTTCGTATATTTTATAATGATTAAAATTATGGAAAATCGTAATCATTTATCGTTTCGAGGATTAAAATACAGTGTTTTATTTAAGTACGACGTATACGAATTAAAAATAGTATCTACTATATAGTCGATCTAAACAATAGGTGTATATTCTACATATTAAAATAAAAATACTGTAATTATACTACGCTTTACCTTGAATCTTATATTTTTCATTAGTCAATGATAATTTGAACAATACAATTATCATTATTGTTATAACTTGTATTATACGCATCTGCTATTGAAATTTATGTGTACTCTTTATGCAGATATATTTATATAAACTCACATATGTAATGTAATACATAATATATATATATATTTTCTATAATAAAGTTGAACGGTTTGAATGCAAGGGGTGTTCACGTACGAACAAAACATAATTAAAATTCGTACCTCCGAGTCATTCGAAGTGAATAGGAGTTTTGTAATTTTTAAGAAAAAAACTGTATGATATTTTTTTTTCTCACAGTTCTTTTGAAATTTACATTTTATACATATTTTTCGTTAGTGCGTCAGTGTCAGTGCGTCATATTACAATATACAGTCTAAACGAGATTGCTATTTATTACGTTTAATGTATAAAAATCTATAAAAGCCCATATAATTAATATTTTTTTATTTTATTTAATGTTTAAATTACAATTTGATTTTAAACGTCAGCGATATGAATGATTATTAAGACTGAGCAAAGCAATCATAGTTATATTACGTGAGTAATTTGTGATGGGGTGCATTTAAATACTTCCGACCATTAAGTCGATGATATTTTTTATATATATATTATCCATTTAATTTTTTTAAAACGATGAACAGGTTTTATATTATAACTTACCCACCCAAAATCTAAAAGAGAAGTTACATAGAAAATATTGTGCCATCAATGATGGGTTTTGTCTATTATTAGCTAGTACATACTCTTTTCATTCAAGAGTTCTTACATTAGTGCTCAGTATTCGATGTATGTGTTTTAAGAAAATATATTATCAAATAAAAAACACAATTAAGACTAATATGTTCGCTTCTATGTGCAACCAAAGAATAAAGATTGCTTCACCTAGGCGAAAGAATTGGAGTGACATTGAATATGTATAAATTCAAACAGGAGTTTCACGAACAATTAGATTGATTTATCTAAACTAAAAATAGTTTAGCTAAGAGAACATAAATCAAACGAATAATTTATATTATCACGATGGACGACTCGGAATAGGTTGAAATTCTAAAAAAGAACAAACCTTTTGTTGAGAAATTATCAGAGAATTGCATGTCTTACACTGCGTGTTAACCGTAATTTATTATAGAATGGCTGTTTATAATTATAAAAAATCCAAAACTACTACGGTGAAGTGGTATGAATCTGCAACTATAACTGCTGATGGGCAACGATTTCGTCGCGAAATTAGAGTGTACTTTAATATAAAATAACAATAAGTCGCCGTAATGTAAAAAACAAGAATAATAAGACTACGTTTGCGCGATTAATAATAATATGATAATACTTCGTTAATATTATCATACCGACAGTGTTATACGCTTGATATTATATTATTATTATTTTATACGGCTAAAACTAAAAATTACAATTTTCTGAACATTTCCTTCGGATTTAACATTTAACATTTAAAATTTCCTTCACCCTCGAATAGACGATAATGTGGTCTCAGAAACAATGCCCATTGTATTTTTCGTATTTATTTTGCGATATCTAGTAGAAAAGTGACCGAGAAGACGATGTAAGCTCACACACCACGTATAAATATATATATTTATACACCGCGTCGATCAGTAGAGATATTCATACATGTGTATTGTGTTCATATAAATGTATATAAATATCCCACGTTCAGGTATATTATACACTAACGGATGAGGGGCGAAACGAAGGGTTGAATAAACTATAAATAATTTTTTTTTGCGCATCCTATACGGTGATATGAGCTTCAATTAGTCTTTATACGCGTATGAGCGCTCTCGCATTCCTGTATTCCTGCTTACTCGTGTGTATGTGTGTATGTGTGTGCCGTGAAAATTTAAATTGAAAATACATGACGATTTCCAAACTTTCGGACAAATTATCTCGATAACTTAAGTTTAATTCAGTAAACGAATACACTAAAAGCTTTACATGCTTTTATATTAAGCTTGTGGTGAATGTATAATGTATAATAGTGAATTATAGTATATATTATTATTGTTATCGTCAGAAGCGGAACTAGGAATTTTACGTCCGGGAAAAATGTTAAAATACGCCTTATCGTAAACAAAGTATCAAATACCCATCCATATAATTTTTTCTAATAATTAGCATACAATCATACTTATTGAGTCTTAAACATATTATCGTTATGAAAGATAAATATATATTTACTGTATACAATAATAAAAAAATTACACCCTTTAAAATTTTACGTCCGGAGATGAATCCCCGTCTTCCTCCTGCTAGTTCCGCCCCTGGTTATCGTTGTCTTCGTTATAACTATATACAACGCCGGATAATAACTATGAACTATTAATGTATCCGTAATATCAATGATCGTATTTGGTCCGATTTCTTAGTTATTTTACTTTCCAAGTCATCCTCTCTATCGTTCATGTAAGACCACTATATTTCAAAATTTTCCGATTGTTTAGTATTCACGTAAGCACTACAAAATAATTTTACAGTATTCTTTCGAACATTATAATAACATCATCGTTCTTTAAAGCGTTAATTTTTTACTACAATCGTGGAAAAATATGAAAACAAAAACAATAGAGTAACAATTTGAAAATTTTTATAATTTTTATAATTTTTATAAAATTTGAAAATATCATTATATTTTCAAATTTTATAATATAAAATAAACGAAAACCTTCAAAAAATTATTTTATTTTCGTTTGCAAGAGTATAGTATAAGAATAATATTATATGTTTATGTAACTGATTTTTGTCATTGAACATCGGTGTTTCTCTCTCGAATGATGTGTACCTATCATCTTTGCACTTTTGCAATCCAACATACTTAAAATACTTACTATAATTAAGTTATAATTTTTACAAGAAGTTTTGCTCTTCGATAAATGTATCAATTCACTTTTTTTTACAAAAATGATTTAACATTATTTAGTTTTTATTTTGTACATTATTATTAGTCACGTAGACGCAATAATAACGCCGGAACCATAACAGTTTAATTGTAATAATATTATTTGACTATTGGAGCGGATAATAAGTATATATAAGTATAATTTAAACGACAACGTATCGTGAGAATCGCTAATAAACAAAGTAAACGAAGCGCGGTCGATTAAATAATCGTGTTATGGTATCTTTCCACAGTGACGTAATTATTAGGAATTTGTCTAGCCGAGGGGTAGGGGGTGTTCATTTTCAATGATTACCTACATTTGTAAGTATTGAGATAGTTTTAATAGTATTAGTGTTATAATGATTTATATTTTTTATTATTATAAAACATGATATTTGAGTTGCACAATAAAATATTAGAAATATAATTATTTTTTACTATTATTTACAAAAATGTAAAATATTTACAAACTTTAGTTATATACTATGTAAAATACGTCACGGAGAATATTATTTATTTAGAAAAAAAAGAGAAAGAAAGAGAGAGAAATAGTGATAGAGTAACCCATTAGATATTAGACATACATTTATGAAATATGGATGATAAATGTATGTAAAACTAAATATATATATTTACTTTAAAACACCGTTAAGTGTTTTCGAGTGTAAATTTATAAATCTAAACGAATTTTATGAACTGTGTAGAAACAGAAATTTGTTTTAGGATTTTTATCTTTTATTACTTTTCTTTCTCTCCCGTAGTTATAACACTGCCGATCACTACAGACTCTTTTATCTGAAAATTGATTGCCAGGATTGATTTTCCGAGGATTAGTATGAGATTATAGTGAGAAAATCTAATCATGTGTGTGTAATATACAGTTATATACGAAGAGTTAATTTTCATAATTGACTTTTGTGGACCTTTCGTTTTCGATTTCATTTGCTATCGACGCTGTATTATTATTATTATCATAGGCATTGTGCAGCGTATATTCTTCTGTTCCGTCGCACTTGTAAGCACCGGTATTTTACATTTAATATTATGCGGCTTGGACCGCGTCCAACAGCAATAGTTGTAACTGCCAGCGAGTTTGTTCGCCAAAAACCCGTTACTCGCGATTTTTTTCCTGTCCATTTAATGGACACTTTTCAATTATTACTCCACCACATAAATATAAGCACGCAGTGGATACAGTAGCGTTACAGGTGCGTAAACGTACATACCTTAAACAAATATTAATTATAAATTATATTATACATATTTCGTTCAACAATCGGATTACGTTAGACTTCACTGATAAATAAAGTGATTTTTTAAACATGCTCATGTCTTATAAGCACACTTTGATTTTGTATTTTCTAAGATTCTGATTGATTTTAACCACATGGTACTATAAGACCACTACATTTTCCATACAGATAGTTTATTTGTATAGGATTATACTGCAGCAATATCAGCTTTTGTTTTTCATATAGGAACACCATATTTTTTTCTACGTTAATTAGCACGTAATACAGTCAAAATTTGAAACAATACTCTTTTAGTATTTAGATTATTTATATGTATGCATGAAAATGATTTCATTGTTCCATACAAAATAATTATTACTAATTTATCAAAATATGTTGTAATTTGTCTTTTTTTTATCTTATCACTATTCACTACTGTTTTGAAATAACGTGGATCGAATGTAAATATTCACGAATTACTAAATACACCAATGGAAAATATAAATTCACCAATTATAATCTTACACTTTTCGTAAACATCTTCAAATTTTCATAAATCCGAAAGTACTATTGGTCTACCTATATGCTTACTATATCACTTAAACAGAAAATTAACTGATAAAGTATTTGCATAATATATATGGAATTCCCATTAAAAAAACTAAAGTTGTTATTACCAAAAGACTGTACCTCAAAATGTAAAAAAGATCCAAGTACTAGAAGATACAGTTTAATATAACACATACGTTTATAATAAGTCAGAGTTTGAAAAAATTCATACTTTTAGCGTATAAAGAGCACGCTTAAGAAATCACCCTGTATACGTATAGAATTAATTTTTATGTATTGTGCTGAGCCGAACGAATAGTAATAATTATTTTGATATAATTCTGTCGTGATGTGTAAAATATATTATGGCGCGCGGTGAATATCGGAGTGTAGATATCAAGGTGGCACGGCGGTGTGGTTTGCTGAGTTTTTTCTTTCAACGCTATCGGTCATTGTTTGCACTACGCCGATGGCAATAAGCTTACAATATACTTCATTGCACTATATGTTGTCGAAGCGAAGTTGTCCGAACCATCCATTATATTGACGCGCACTTGTATTAGTAGACGATAACAATTTTTATTATTTACTATAATTTCGAGTCGAAAGAATGTTTCACTGCAACCTTTAAAAACGTGTGTATGTAAAATGAATGTGTTAATGCACGTTGGAGTGACGATGAAAAAATCTCCGGTAGGCGGAGCATATTAAAAATGTACAAATACTTCGTGTTCAACGGACTTCCTTCTCATCTGTAATAACCAATTTTTTTTTTTCTAATCAAATATTAAAATGAATAGGAAATCCGTTCATAAATACATTGTTTTACGACAAATTAACATTTTCCAAGGTCCCATCATTCCTGATCTTTGTAGCTATGCATAATTTCTAGTAAAAACAAATAACAAACAGATACATTTTAAGTTGAATGCCAATTATTACTTAAGTAATAACACACAAAAAAGGATAAAGTAAACAGTATAATATTTATGTATCTATAAAATATTTAAAACCATTTAAAAAAAGTCGGTGCAGAGGACTTGAGGTAAAATTTCGTTCTACGTCCATTGCTACTTTGAGGATATGCGTATGTAGGTATGATGTGATCGTTTGTGAAAAACTTATAGAATAATTCAGTTATATATTTATAAACATTCCTTGTGATGTGCAATGTCTCGTAATGTTTTACTATTTCCTCGTGTTGACCATTATTATATAAATCGCCTTATTTACGCATAAACATAAAGTTTTTCATGACTGAATGATTTAATACGATTATAATATGGTTTTGTTATAGTGTGCATTACCGATGTAGTATATTTCGCTATATTTACCAGTATATACGTATAGGTATAGGTTGCGTGTCGTAACATTCGTTGAATCATGATCCATTGACTCTTATTGTCTCGAGATATTCAAATTTAGTTGTTTTAATCAACTTTAACAATAAAATAAAAATAAACTAAAACGTGAATATGGTTTTTTTTTCGTATGTAATTATATAATTGTTGGTAATCATATTACCTCGTATACGAAATTCGAACCGCGTACTATGGTTTTGAAAAATAAAAAACCCTCATCTTAAATCACACAATTCATTGTTGTGACATAATTAAATTAATCAGTCAGTCTTAACGTTATAGACGGATACTGTGGTTTTTGTTTTTTAATTACACCTAGGAATGTGCGCATAGCGTTCCAACGGTGTAGTTTAATAACAATATTGTCCTCCCACTTTGTTCGTGACAATAGGTGATACATAATTGAAATAAATGTATAAATTATAGTCATGAATTATGGAGCTCGTTTGCTAGGCAAGTGATTATAATTATACAATAATTGTTTTTCATACATCTAATTATTAATATTATTATTATTATTATTATTATTTTTATTATTATTATTATTATTATTATTATTATTATTAATATTATTATTATTATTATTATTATTAATATTATAATTATTATTATTGTGTGTTATAATATGTCGCGGTAATATATTTTATAACTTCTACGTCGAAAGACGAAAAAATGATTTTCTTTTCTATCAAACGCGATTCAAATAATCATTTGATGGTCTTAAAATCGGTGTCATTATTATGATTATATAAGGAGTATTTCAACGTGTTTAGGACAGAAATGAATAAATTTATGTATAATATAATATAATAATATATTAGGATAATGTTTATTGGTTAAAAATTGACTTCGGGTAAAGTGTAACATAACAATGGATTTATAACAATGACTGTAAACTAAATTTTTTTTTAATAATATTCGCGTTATTTTATTAACGAACGGGTTATTTATATTATTTATCAATTGACATATATAGCTTGAGAGCACAATTTGTAGTATATTATTTTATACATTGTATTTATATTTTATAAATTTATTTTTAATTTTTTTTTAAAGATCGTATTTTACTACGCGAGCGCATCGCGGAATAATTTGTGTACGGCCATTTTGAAATTGAGGATTTACATCACAGCAGCTGTTACTAAAACCATATTTAAATATGACACTTTATAATGGAATGAGGGAAAAAGTTCTCGTATTATTATAATTTGAGCTACTATCGGTATTTAATGTTTTAATTTTGTCATAAAAACTTTGCAATTACTTGTTTTTTTTCTTCGTCCCGAATAGCGGGAAATTTTACTGTGGTATACGTATATGTCATCATAATAATGATACCATAATGGAAAAGAGATTTATTTTTTAATTTGTAAAAAATTAGCATCATTTGTATTGTAAAAAAATCTAATACATTGTTATATTCTTTTCATTATACGCGATTTATTATTATTAACAAATATATATATGTATGTATATGATATTTTAAAAAAATATAACTTAAATTATTGTGTTTTATATTAAATGTTGTATTTTTAATGACAGTGAGTCTAGTTTATTTTATTTTTTTATAATTTAAAAGTCAAGAATTAAATGGTTCATAAATTACCGTCAGACGTTTGTTGACGTGTTATTGTGGATGGTCTGAATTATCATTAGATTATGTTAAGAATATTATTAAATTTTTTCCCTTATTATTAATTACTCCTTGACCGAAATTATAAACCAGAAAATTAAGAGTATAAATATTAACTGCACGAATAAAACAATATATAAAAAATAAAATGAGAATAATTTCAATGTGGTAAATTTCGAGACGTAAATCAATTTTGTTTAAAATATATAAAATAATATACAGACGTATAATTACGATTTTAACAAAATGTAATTCATTTTTTATGACTTAAACGATATTATACTAACTGTCAAGTTGTATAGATCGTATTTATTTTGATTAGAGTTTATCTATTATTAAATGTCTATTTTCTAATATAACTCGTAAAATAAATCATTATTATATAGAACATATTATATATAACTTGTTTTATATTTTCTACAGGTATTTAATCGTCAAACAGAAGTTTCAACTTTTTTTAAAAATAAAATTTTAAATTATTAATTTAAATTTTGAATTATGAAATTAATACAAATAATAGATTTATGTATATACAGAAAAAATAAATAATTATCATCACTCGCACTATTTAAACTCTAAATCGATTCTTATGAGCGTTGCTTAAAACGTTTACAAATCATATGACAATTATTTACGGTAAAATGTGTAATTAAATTATGTACTAACAAAATTATAATATAAAACATTTTGTGAGATTGTCTTGCAGACATTTTTACATGATTTACGCTTACCTGATATGAATAATTGTACTCACTTATTACGTAAACTACGAAACGTTCAACAATGTTTAATTTTAAGATTAATATTTTACCGCAACTCAACCACCACATAGTACATAAATGTGCATATGTCTAACGCAAGATACGTTGTTTGTACGAGAATTATAATCATTATTACAACAACGATTTATATCTAATTTTTCTGGAAAATCAAAGGACTTATAATTCACTAATTACAAACTCAAAGATAATAAAAATAAAATTCAACATTTTTTCACATTAAACTATGGACATTTATTTTTATTACACAATCATATAATCACGTATACTATCTATAGATGTATACGATTTACATACATAGTTAAAGTTGTCATACACACACACACACACACACACACACACATATTTAAAGGATTCTCTCTCTCTCTCTGAAACGTTCGCACGATTTGAATGCATCTTGTAAATGTAAAAATCGCATGTTTTTTCTTAATTTCGAAACATTTAACACAATCAAAAATTAAATCATCTCTACTCTACCGTTAACATTTTTTCGCACGTTTGTACAATTAAATTAAATGTCGTATGGGCAAATATATATTTGTATTGTAGAAATACAATCTGTTACTCATAATTTATTTATTTATTCTTTCAAATTATAAATTAATTTTTAGCATTAAATTTCCTTAAAATATTAAATTTCAATCACTAGTAAAAATATATGCACTTCAAATTCACCAATATAATTTAATATTATAAACATAAATATTATTTCACTATAAAGTTTATAAATTAGTACATACATTTAAAATCAAAGTGATAATTTTGAGTGCGATAAGTTATTCTTCTCAAAGATCAAACCTTGAAATTTAAGTATAGGTGAAATCGTAAGAGGGAGGAAATAATTTGGAAACAATTTCCCCGCCAAATGGGTCCAGATCATTTGTTTATAATTCGTCCGAATGAAAAGCATCCGATTAAGCCAATTGTGATTATTGAGTAATTTTCTCGACTAAAAAAATAACTTGTCAACTGCACATAATGTGCATAATGGATGCATAAAATGCAATCCACTTGAATAAATTATCGGACTTCTCTGGTGGTTTTTAAGACATTTTTATATAATGCTGTTGAAGTTGCTAAAAATGTTTATTGTGTTGAGCACCAACAATTATATTTATATCGTAATAGCGGTACTTGGATGTTTCGTACGAAAAAAATTAAAAAATTACGTTAACAGACGCAATGATATAATTAAATGGGTTTCAGTCGGTAATGAGAATTTTACATTTTTTCAGTTTTGATTATAATCTAGTTGAGTGAAGGGAAATTCGACATTAAAAACATTCATACGCTCTTGCACTCTTGAAGGCTTTTTTATTTAAACTCTATAACAAGTTGTATGACTTATAATATTATTTTAATAAATATTTTACTTGTTTTTAAAACAAAAATTGATGGTCAAAACAATAATTTGATAACTACCTACCATGTGTAAACGCAATCGAAACGCGTTGTAAACATGTTAATTTAGCGTATTATCGATTAAATGTACAATTGTTGAGACTCACTATCGTTACTTGTTTTATTATTATTTTTTTTTTTTTTCGACGTAATACGTCGATCTCGATATTCCTAATCGATTCTTGAGTTGTCTCGAGTTGTTTCGTTTATTTTTCGTCGACGGCCCAGTGTACATCGAAATATCAGAAGTATTAATAGAAAGGAACAATTAGGTTCGCGTAATATAGTGACGAACAGTTCTGGCGGGAACAACCGATGCGTGGTACCCGAAAACCTATCCTGCGATCAGGACGTGCAGGAAAAAAATAGGACAAACAAAAAACCGAGTCCTGTGTTCTGTGAACCACGGACGCACCGTTTCAGCTTACCTAATCACGATTGTTATCACGCCGTTGCTGTTGTGTGAACAACAACTGTGATCCGCGCGCGTACATCGATGGACCGGTCGCGGCGGTAAGGACGGCGGCGGCGAGAGCACACGTTCGCCCGGTGAAACGAACGGGCCGCGGCGGCAGTGGCGGCGGCGGCGGAGGTTTAATTTCTTGTGCAGTCACCATTTAGACATTACCGCGCGCGCCGCGAACGTACACGCTCACACACACGCCCGCTCGCACACACGATCACACGCGTCTCCGGCGAACGGACGTTTCCCGCACAAACGATTTTGCGCCACCGCACTCGCCGCACGCGTCCGACTACCGAGCGAACCGTACGCGATCGAATTTTTCCCCTCAGCATTTTTCCGTTGATTTTTTCGATCCGTCCTCTATTGATCCGACGACTGGACGAACAACGCTGCGGGTCACCACTGACCGCGTGCGAAATCGCACCCGCGTCGCAACAATCCAGGTAAACCATCTGCACGTATACATTATTTTACCATGTTTTTCCTTCGTATCAAGTCAAAACGGGGGGGAGGGGAGGCTTCATTCTGTCCAAAATGCGTGTTTTAACTAACGTAACAGACTGGGTTGAATTTTTTTATTCCGTCTCCGCTCAGACGATACACGAACGTCCGGAGACCTTAACGTTGGGTTAGGAAGTCTACTAGGTGTACTATGTTCAGTTATGTTTTCTTTGAGATTCGGTACAGTAATGGCATGGTTAAAAAAAAAAAAAAAACCCATAGTAAAATATGCAATTTAAGTCATAAAATACAGCGGATATTTTTTTCAGCTTACCATAGAAACATAAATATGTATAATACACTTTCAAAGTAATGATGGGATCTTTTTTTATAAAGTTGTGTAGTATAATATGTAAATATTTAACATTTGTACGCTTCTTATTTTAAACTTGTAATATAATATAGGAACTAAACTTAATATTTTTTGAAACGTTCAACAATTCAAGTTCTTTATATTCCTTCTGAAAAAATTCATATTCAATAGATATAATTTTTTTTGTTGTTTTAGATGTTGTAGTAATTTGACCATACATTTTAAATAACATTAATAAAATATACTTAACGTTTAACTAATTAATAATGAAATATTATTAATTTAACAAATAAAATAATAATTAAAATATATTTTGACAATTAAAGTATAAAATTGTAATTTTTAATATTAAAAACATTGTTGATCATTTTTTATTTTTTTTTTTTGTTCTTTACATAATATTAAGTTCTATCAGTGACCAATTTTTTCATTTAAATTTGAAAAGATAAATTTTTTAAGCGTACTGGTTATAAGAGTAAATATTATATTATAAAAAATGAAAAAAAAATTATTTGAAGTATGTACCTTATCAATAATTACATCATTATTATTTAGTTTAATAAATATAAATTAACACAGATTAATTTTATTACTCTTCATATCATAGTAGACTATTACCATGCGTTGATAATATTTTCAAATAATTTTTTGTAATTTTTATTAAATAATATATGTGTTTAAACATTCATATAATAATATGAGATTTTTATATTTCAACTCTATGATTACACTAGATTATATTTCACGACGAAAAACAATGTCTAATTAATGTAATTAACTAATAGTTTGTCTCATTTTTATTTGCAAACTAGATTTTTTTTTCATATGTATATATATAAACTATTTATTTATCTATATTATATATATTATTATTTATATATATATATATATTAAATATCTATTTATCTATTTATATATTAATTTACGAGGATTAATTATTTGCTAACTTTTATAGCTATTTTACTTTTTATTACCTACATTTTATTAAATGTTTTAGTTTATTTGTACGGAAAAAATATATACTTGAATTATATTTTGAATCACATACAGGGAAGAGTTAGAAATAATAATTTTTTTTTATAATTAAAATTATTGTAAATGAAGCTTAAAAAATAATTTATGCCTTAAAATATAATTCATGATATTTTAAATTGCTTAGTCGGTATAGGCACTCAAATCAAGTACTTAGTTTAATCTCGCATGAATAATCCTGATACTTATTTTATTAATATGCGATAGGGATTAAGAAACATGTTGATTCTTTTTATTTATTTATTTTTTGATTTTTTTAAATTATTTATCGCATTATATTATCGTAGATACAAAACGTATAGAAACGTATATAAATGCACTAGAATTTTTAAATTATGATAATAATAATATGTGTGTATACAGTGCCTTTACTTATCATAAATTGAAATATGGCATAAACGTAGAGTGTATTCTACGATTTTTGGTATCGGAGAAAAAATTATACTGGACGACACACTGTTTTATATGCCATGAACGTGTACACACGATTGTGTATTTTATTTGACTGAAATATATACGCAGTCTTATTAGCGTCGACGGTATCAGTATCCATTACATGTTTGTATAAATACATAAAATACCTAACACATTATTACCTCATGTATAATACATAGTTTAAAATATGATAATAAGTAATTAAAAAAATTGTTTAAGACCATTGAATTTTTTGAAGAAAAAAAAATCGTTTTTTTTGTAATCCAGATACATCGATATGATTCTCGAAGTTTCTTGAAGATCGTTACAAGTGAATTTGACTATGTATTAAACCGATAAAATTGTCGTAGACTTGATGAATTCCTGTACCGTTGCTGTCGTCGTCGTGGCCGTGGCCGCACTCCCGAGTATACTCTATAGTGACGGGTATCTGAGTTCACCAAAACGATATAAAAATTAAAGTACGTAGCGCGTGCATACGCGGGAGTTTGTGGTGAGGAGCGCGAAACGCGTGGAGAAGAGGAAAAAGAAAGTAAAACATTGCATTATCAAATAATACGTTTCGTACACAACCCGTCGTTTACATTGTTATTTGAGCGTTGTGTGTAATATAGGTCCTGTTGTTTTATTTATTTATTTTTTCTTATCATTCTGTCCGTGTTATTATTATCACGAACTATAAGGGTATATATTATTGACTTTCATTCTGAATTTTACGGATAGCAAACGACTGAATCTAAAAACACGATCTCTGTAGATATATATATATATATATATATATATAGTATGTCTGTACACATGCACGTGGCTCCCTGTCGGTTCTATGGCCGTAGGTGTACAACTCATCTGTTATTTACGTGTAACATATGTATACGGATACATGTTGTATTTATATTATACAAACGATTAAACACCGTGATAATAAAACGTTGTTACTCTTTCACTATACAGATAGAGAAATTCGCTTTCGATCTCATCATGCGCGGGAGTACACTAGTGGTACAACATATAGTGTGTATATCGTGTGATTTTAAATATTTTATCTTATGCGCGAATGCAAATTAGACTCTTGAAAATTAAAATTTGACCTTGTTTTCTCTAGAAATCATTACGTTTTCAAGGCCGTCGCGTCGATCCGTAGGAAATCTAGAATAACACTATAACGCGTGCGTGTAATAGGTGCACCATACAGCTCACATTTACATCGTCATGATGATGATCATCATTACGCATCGTTTACGGATATTCATATTCTACACTAGTAAAGAGTTAAACCTTCGTCGCACGCGAGTCGAGTAATATATCTATAGATCTATGTACATATCTATACGAATTAATTATAATATACGTTACCCGTTTCCATTTATCCCGTTTTTTAAATCGTTTAACAAGTATGAATGATAAATCAGTTCACCTATATATTCGTATATTCGTGTGCCTAATATGTGTGTTTAATAGTATTGATGTTTATTGTTTTTGAAACGTCTGAAAAACTCGTTAAATAATTTCAATGTTTATATACATACAAACAAAGTACACACACACACACACACACACACACACAAACACACTTACACACTCACTCAGAATAATGTTGGCGTATATAAAATGCAACGTTTTGAATATTCTATTCGTCGTTGTCGGATAATACACAATATGCAATACGGCGCCAAGATGATTTTATTATATGCACATTTACGCGTTTCATTATGAAATAGCGCTAACAATAATTATTATTAAAATAATAATCAGGTGGAGATTACCGCATATGATTTTTTTTCATCTTGGTCCTACATCCATATGCTTTTTTATAATTTAAATCCATTGCAACATCTGAATTCGTTGTTTGCTACAATATTATGATACTCGAGGTGTTATAAATTACTACTGAAACTATGATGTGCTTGGATAAAATCATTGTCGCGTTCACCAGCATTATGTGGTCGCGTGGTTTATCGAAAGACAAAAAACGGAAAAAACGTTTAATTGGAAACAGACATAGGTTTCTAGCATGCACACAAATACACACATAAGTGCGTATATAAATTACAAACTACAGCGATCCTTTGCAAATCCATTACTGTAAAATGTGACCGAGAAATCCGGTGACGGTCATCGTTGACTGCGCTTGCAGTGCGTTAAAATATACCTGTGTGCGAAATGGCGACGATTTCGTGCTTACGGAAAAATGTAAAAATCCTATAATGCGCTTGCGTCGCGTTCATTCGGAGAGAGAAGACACACGTTCCACTAGCTCTCACCACTGGCAGAATCGTGAGATCGCAACATGCGCTCACACGTATAGAGCAATCATTAAATATGTATAATTTAAACGAAAAATATACTCACTGCGCCGGAAACACGATTGCATAGACCTCAATGCGGGAAATGAATATATCGGGTGAGAGAGTCGGCGCGAAAAAGATAAAGAGAGAAAAATACACCCGTGAAACGGTAATTTGTTGGTTTTTATTTTCTTAGTTCTTATTTTATTTACATTTGCATTGCTGCGAAACGACAACGGATTTATCGCTTGATAAAAATAAGCGATATATACAGTTGAAACAAAACGCGTGACGATGATAGCACCGTGATCAGGATGTCGTAGTATAGATGTTACAGTATAAACGCGAGGAACCTTGTTCGTGATCTAAAACGGTAATCGGTTTTCTTCTTTTTCAATTTCTTTTTTCTTTCGAAATTTGTTTTGTTGTTTATGGTGCGATTACGCCGAACATGCACCATGGTGAATGAGCCAAACAATTACAGGCTGAAGACACGGAAAGACCGTATATATTACGTATATATATATATGTATTACTACAGAATCCGGAATTCTTCGTAAAGAATATTTTTGTTTTGTATTCCGTAAAAACCGTTTATACACGAATAATACTTAGAAAATAACTCGGGATTCTAATTTTTGACAGTTATGCTAATATACATAAAAAAAGTCTGTGAAGATGAGCCATATACTTGTTATGTTTATCGAACTGCATACATTTTCTCAAAAATATTGTAAAAACAAACAAATTCCGTACATGCGAAAACAGCATGCAGAGGACATCGGTTACATTAATCACGTCAACTGCGTTTGAAATAATATTTGAAAACAAAATACTTCCGTGCTTTCTTGACTACCGAAGAGAAACGTATGAAACAAAGGTATTCCGTATACATGTCTTGCAAATAACTACTTCCTAACCTTCTGATTAATACCTGGCGCTCTATCGGTGTTTATACGGGTTCCAATAACGATGTAAAATGACGTGATATGCCTATATCGATCTGTCACATCTCTTTACTGTGGAATTTACATTTTTATACGAATAAATTAATTTAACAAGTTGTTTTAACTTTTCATCTGGATTTTCTGTTATTTATGTTTTTATTTTTATATCATTATAAATTATACTGCACGTATAATTTGTTACCTATGTTATAATATATTGCAAATTATAAATTAACTAAACTGAGTATTGGGTTAACTACGTTTGCAATGAGGGTTGTGACTAATGTTTTCGTTCACGTTCGTTAAGTTCGAACGATCACCAGAGTGGACGATGTACATATAAAGTCGTGGTAAAGGAACGTTTTATAATAAAATTCGATGTGCGGCGAACTACTGAGCAATACGGGACAAGAAAATACGGTACTGTCCGCGAGATCGGCACACACAACCGTCGGGTAAACGGAAAAGTATCAATGAGAAAAGCGATTTGGAAAACGCATTCGCGCGTATTTGATTATAATACACATGCTCATGCAGTATCGTAAAACGCAAAACGATAGCCATTACGTTTATTATTTTTTTTTTTTTATCTTTTGCCCGTTGATATTATTTGCTGAAAATCGAGGATCGTGCGGCAAAACGTCACCTCTCGGCGCCGAGAACGGGTTTTCACCGCCAACCGATTCGATGGGTTGCACTCTCACCCGCGGCGCGCAATGTCAATGTCGATAACCCGATGGCGGCCGGTGGACCGGTTCGCGCCGCGTGCACTTTCCATTTCGACGCGTCGAATTCCGCGAGGAGAGCACCACCTGTACAACAAATCTGCCTCCGCTTCGGTACGAGAAAGATCGACGTTTTCGTAAACTTTTCGTGTATGTATTCATACACGTGAACGCACTTGGAGACGTACGACGTGAACGGTACGACCGCCGCAAAGGGCGCCCGGAGGAGAAATGCAAATCTTACGTGTGTGTTACCGAGACGACGGCAAAACGAAAGCGCACACACTCGTTTGTTTATTTGTTTTCAGCATATGCGGTTATCGTATCGATAACGGTATCAACATTTATCGTGAATATTACAATTTATTTATACATATATATTTATACTGAACGTCTTACAATAATACTTGACTAATCCGATTTCTATATAATCTCGAGCACTGGAATTCGCTCAGTCGCAGAAGCCGCTGAAAAATCAATCAAAACTAAATTTCACAAAGTTCAAAATTAACTCATGCGCACCGATTTTAACGAAATGAAACTCAAATAAGTTAAAAACCTGTAGACATGACCACCAACCGGACTAAATAAACCAAAGTCTGAAATTTCCAAATAACCAAATAGAGCCATCGCTAGAATTCTGATTTTATATTTAGAAAAGCCCGTTGTAATGACAATTATTATGCTGAGTATCATTCGAGTACATAGTAATATGCATAGTAATAGTCTGTTAATATAATTATTGGAGTTATGTATGGGATGAGGGTGATAATATACAAGCGTTTCGTCGACATCTGAGCGCCCTCAAGATTTTAGTTCTAGTCACATATCACATCGTATGTAACGTTTGTAATTATAATACACGAATGTACATACATGATAATCAAATAATACACACAGATCTTTCAAACATGTGCCCGCGGTTAATTGCTTGCTTCGAGATATTATTATTAAGCATAATTTATATAGGTATCCGTGAAAGCCAAAGTTTTCAAAAATGTTGATTTAGAAATGCATTACGTGTTTGTTTGAGATGTACGAATGGTATCACTGTTGCGCAACAATAATACGAGTACAATAATTATTATAATACGACGGTGCGAAATTGTACGTGTACATGTCGTATACAAAATTGAGAAGTTGATGTCGTCTAAATCTACATACAAACTCGCGAGAGTACCTACATCAAATTGGTGCATATTAAACAGCACACCTTCTAACGATAACCGTGAAAATCTCATTGTTTTGTATGGTTTAGTATCAGAAAAAAAATAAAAAAAAAAATTAAAAACAACCATCTGAACTCACGCAAGAATGACATGTGCGTGTAAAATAAAAATGTCTATTTTTTACAATAAAAACAATAATAAAACAATAACAATAATGCGTACACGTGGACCACGACACGAAAACGCGTCTGCTAATGAAGTCCAATTGGATATTACGTATTCGCGTAACTAGGTGCTCTGAGAGGGCACAGCGTGATCAATTGACATCATCACAAACGTCGGTCGACTCATCACAATAATATTAACATGACGCGTAATAGGTAGGCTGATAATCGTCATCGAGATTATAGATAGTATTCCTCTATAGTGGTGTACATAATATGGTTCTAAGATGATCCGTGCCCGGGGTGTACGTGCCCAACACCGAACAACATCACAGATTTCGTCGTAGCAGTTTTATCGACAATTATCTCCGAATCGCAGTTCGACATTCTCAATCCTGACGCATTGTTTATAATACTGTATAGTCTGGGTCATGTTTTCTGAAAACCTGACTATTGTGTCAAGAGGGTTGTTTTTCTTTTCGTGACGCTAAAAGTTTTTAGTTTGACACAGGTATGTGTGTCCATACAATGGACTTATTACAATTGGATGTATAACAACACGTATGTGCTCTGGTGTCGAAATAATAGCTCACATGCCACAGCAGTTGGGATTGGCAACTAAGTGATACCGAACCAAAGTTGCAGTTGACAAGCTGAGCTCGAAGAATGTCAATGCGATGATGCTCTATTAGAGTTTTGAAGAAAAATTGACCGTGTGGTGCAGCAACCTCGAGAGATAACTTGGTTCTGTTTTGATGCTATATTCGATCTTATATCGTAATAATATTTTAGTGCTCGCATGCAGAATATATGATCCCATATATTATGTATACAATAATAATTCGTAGAAATCTGTTACGTGTGGCGAGGTGGGGTGGATGCGATAAAATTGCTTTTATTTTCACCGGAACAAAGGACCCATCCTAATAAGATTTATACATCGTTTGTTGTGTTGTTGTAGGCGCGTCCGTGCGTGCGCCGTCAGTGCGGTAGTAGAGTGGGAAGGATGAACGCTGCTTCTACCATGTTGTCTAATTTATAATGGAAAAAAAAATAATAATAATAATTCAGACGACGATGGGGCAGGCTGTTTTACAAAATATGCATAATAATAATAATATAATAGTCAGACGTGGGCATTTCGGCGCGCGCGGTGTATAGTAGCGAGCAAATAATGTCATCATAAATCCCGAGGACCGTGTTTTTATCTGCTTTTTGCCATTTAAATTAAAGTTATAAACGGCCCCGAGGAATTTTATTTGTATTTTATACACGCTTACAATATTATATTCTCGTCGGCCGACGATGATATTAAACGGCTCTCTTCGTTATATAGTATTTACATTTATAAATAAATACATGCGTAAATCGTTCACCCGCCTTTTCATCGTTTCGCATTCGACGCTGTTGCAGCTACCTGCGACAAAACAATAATGTATAAGCGTGCGAAACGGCCGGAAGAGTAGATCAGAACATTTTGGAAACGTTATTAAATTGTTTCGTTTTGAGACATGTGATTTATGGCCAGGCAAGAAAAAGCGTTATGACGACTTTTCCTCTCCCGTGCCGTGAAATGAAAAAGAAAGAGAGAAAAATTGTCAATAACTAACTAACCGTTATTACATATTATTGCGCCCGATGTGCTGCAAAAAAAGCGTCGTCGCGGTGTGAAAATTCTACGGGAACCTATTAATATAATATATTTGTGCATATCGGACACGTTCTGTATTTTGTCGTGTTCATCTTATACCAGTAATAATATGTATCGTACAGATGAGACACGGGCTATAGTGGTCATACGGTATCTCACAGTAGCGTCAGTAATCGCAAAACATCCAATACATAATATATTATGGCAAGTACATTTTTCTTCATTTTCGGCTTGTCTCATTTCACGCCGTGGTCCCCTCGCTCCTCTGACTTGTCATAGTGTGAATTTTTTTTTTTTTGTGGGGTCACTTAAAATCAAAAGTCTATCAATACAAGCCACAAACCCTAGATGAATTGAAGGACGAGATCACACGAGTTGTGGGTGAAGTTCCGGGACAGATGCTGACCGACGCGATGGACTCGTTTCGGGAGCGCCTGCATTCCTGCATTGCGGCTCAAGGGCGCCATATGACTGACATTATTTTCAAAACCTAAATTGTGTTACAGTAAAAAAAATTGCATATGTTTCTATGTTTTTTGATGTAATAAAAATTATTTTACAGAAATTACTTTTAGCGTAGTATTATTTCGAAAAACATGCGTTTGTTCTGACGGACTCTATATAATACATACACGATGGTTTTTTAACCTTTGATTTGTTTGTGCTGAATTGAAGCAGCAACTCCCTTTGTGTATCATTTTGATAACATTGTTCATTTACATGGGAATAAATAATTAGAAAAGAAATGTTGAGGAACAATACAGCACATCTGACAGAATTTGCGTATAGTGCTATGGTCGAAATTAGTCATAGTATAGAGATTGTATGACAAATTGAAACTTTGATGATGCACACAACTACCCATTACATAAATGGTTTATTTACGTATATACTATATATACACATATTGGAATATTTATTATATACTACGATACTCGTGAGAAACTATAACTGAATTAATTATTTTTCCTTGACCAATTTTATATGAGTGTGAATTAAATTAAATTGAAAATGTTCATTAAAATCTAAAATAATAATAATATATTAACGATACTAAATTGCTATGATATACAATACACATAAAAGCTACTTTCTTTATTCGTTTAATAAATTATCATAATATATCAACAGTTTTATTTATTTATTTTTATTTTATTTTTTGTTATTGTATACGATATCCAGTGTAATAGGAGTTTCGAATAATTTTTAAACGTAAGAAAATGAATTCGAACTAATTTACGTTGTATGTATTTATATTCATATATATTTGTTAATATACTTGTAAAATAAGCAATAACAAAATCAGAAGAAAGTATAAACCAGTTGTGTGAGAGACTATCATCATGTTTTAAATATTAACTTATATTATGTTGGTCTGAAGGCGATAAACGAGAGCAATAAATAACGTAGTCAAGGTTAAGTTATTGAGATGAAAGTACAACGCGCAACGATTATTAAAGAATAAGTCGTTCGTGATTTAAATATAAATATTAAAATATTCCATGAAAATCATGAGAATAAATTAAAAAAAAAAAGCTGTTGGCGTTTTTAGGACTTGTCTTCCTCCAGAAAAAAAAAAAAACAAAAATTAAATGAACGAAAAAAAAATTACGATAAAGGCGTCTTATGATTATTATTCAGTCATTAAACTACGAGTGAAAACATAATATCATTTCCTGATAAAATTCTGCGAGGAAAATGTAAAATTTTATTCTTGATAATATTTGTTTATTTTACATTTATCAAAATAAGTGAAGAAAAAAGTCACACGTGATCGTCTTGACACTGAATGAATATACTACGAAGCACCAGGATGAGAGGCAAAGACAGAAAATGCCAATCCCGAAGGAAAAACTAGATTACATAGCACGCACTCGACTGCATCACCGTAAGTCGTGTCCCGAGTATGAGCATAACAGCACCGTATACCAGGAGAAACGGATACAGTGGCCGTACGAAATCATAATTTCCGGGTTCTTGCATGATATCGGAAACGTTGGAAATTAAATCGTCGAAACTATGAAAGGGTTAGACGACGATGTAGTCATCCGGACGGCGGTGCTGCGCAAGAACAGCGCACTGCGATCCGACACGGAATCGGAAAACGATTATCCGGCGCACATGACACACGTGTACGAGAGCCTAGGACCCTCCGCGCCGCCATCGTTCGCGGTCTTAAACACGCGGACGCAGCTCAATCAGGTCAACCATTGTGCGCGATTTCAATGGGAAAATGCGACTCAATCGTTTTCCAGCTTCAGGATTGAGGCTCGTGTGAATAGTCGATTAAATTGCTGCCCGAATGTTCCGGCGGACTGGACAGAGGAAAACCGAACCCCTGCACACGCCCACGTATCGCTTCCTGCTGGTTTGGTTAAATTTGACCCACCTGCCGATACGATAATAACGCGATCGAGCATTATATAATTCATTCTATTGTGGTAAATCAAAATATATAATTGCATTAAATGTATTTGTAGCGCGATTTATTCGATGTACACGTGCAATTGAACATTAATATTTCCTACTAAGAGTTGAGCATGCACGGAGTCCTGGGCCCTATACGCGCGCTTGACGTACCGATATCAGAGACGAACTTATTGTGTTCATAATTTGACGTATACGAATCGACGAAGAATTAGAAATCAATAATGAACGTTCTAGGGCGAGTTCGGAAAACGATGGCACGTCGGCGGCGTTCGGTACATGGTATTATGTCGTAAATCACCGACCGACCGCTATGAAAGGGAAAGAGCAGCAAGCTAAATGCCGCGTAATCGACAAAAATAATCGGACGGCCGCGCTGAAGACACGCCGCAGACAAATGGCTGTTAAATATGTAACGCCCTCACACGCGCGCGTATACGATACGCATGCACATGTTATATACTTGACGGCGTAAACATTTCGCGTTTCGACGAAAATCATAAATCATCGGTCGGCGCATAACGTTGTACGCGCCGAGAAGAAGAGGGCCCAACCCTTTTTCTCTGTCGTCTCTTCCGACGGTGTGCGTGCTCTTTTGGATGGGCACGGAGGGCATGATAATATTGAAACCTCCGAAAAACGGGCACAGCCGCCAGTCGTCTCCCATGCGTATACATTATTATAATATATACTACTCGGGCGCCGCCAAGTGGCTCTCGCGAAATAAATTTAAACGTTATCCATCAACGTCAAAACACCGCCGAGTCGCACGTTTGCTATACAACAATTTAGAGGTACATAGAATATTGTACGCGCGCGATCGTGTCGACGTCGCGATTCCGCAATGATATTGAGGATATTACTTGCGAAACGTACGTTTAGTGTGTTTTTTTTTTTTTTTTTCATTTCACACATTTTCCTCCGAGCCTGATAGAGAAATAAGAAGCGTCGTCACCGTTGCTGCTGCTACTTCTGCTGCTGCTGCAATGTCTGATAGTATTATTACTGTGACAGCTCCACGCACATTATTTGTGTGCGTTCGGGCGTGACGTTTCGTCGATACACGTATTTTATGATAATATTTTCGTCGTCGTAATTCGTTTTTAATCGCCGGCCATAAAAGTACTCCGACGGCTATCTGCTGCGCTCGCAGTCATTAGCGGCTTGGTTGACGACGACGACGACGACGAAAACGTGCAACGGGTGCAGGCGGCTATTCACGTGTAGCTCGTGCCAGCTATTATTTTTGTGTTAAAGGCGTGAACCGAAAAAATTAAAAAAACCGTACCGACGACAACGTGAGAGACGAGCGGAAACGAACTGATGTGTTGGATCGTGCTGCGGAATCGACATCAGATTTTTTGTTTTATTCCGGTGGATGATTATTACGAAACCGTCGGCGGAGCTTCTTCTTGGTTTTTAATTTTTCAATTATCTTAACCGTTTTAGTGAAAGCCATGCGTTATTGATATCCAATTTCGCGGCTTGTGCGTAATACGACGCGTGATGTTCTTTCTGTACGACGAATTAAATACACACGACCATGTAGTATACGCATGGTGACATAATGACGCCGTCGTCACTAATATGTTTTTCTCCAGCCGACGGATCACACACAATTGGGTCTTCATGACCATGTCCTTTTCAATACGAGTATGTTATCTCGTGCGTGTTCAGCGGTAAAACCGGAATAATGATAACTATAAAACAACTAGCGGTTCGAAGGTTTTTTTTGGATGAGGGCTCCCGTCGAAAGTACCAGGACGCGATAAACATGCACAATGATGTATATATTGATATGCACCAGAAATGGGGTGAATGGTGGTCCGCGTTACCTTTGGATATATACTCGCTAGAGTTTCAAAATAACTCACTCAGTTAAATGTTGAAAAAACGTTGCACACGTAATATTTCGTGTAATGCTCGTATTTACATCGATTGGTATAATGTGTTACGATTTATAACAATTATTCTGTTAAATACTCATTTGTACTTTAAACAACATACTAAATGTCTAAATATGACATATTCTTAACTCATTTACGTATACGTACTTCATTATATCGCAGTGTAGTCGTAGTTGTACATACACGTTGTGGAATTACGGTCGTAGCTTAAGCTTTTGCTTCCTGGCCTACTATAGATCTATGAAGCGGCACTTCGGTAACTTTAAGTTACTCATACCCGAAATTGTAAATGATTCGAAGAACAAAAAAAAAAAAAAAATACGTTGAAATATCAAACAGATAATCTGATTTACAGTCGGTTGATTCCTAAAACGCCCAAAGTATGCTCGACACTGCGTATTAATATTTATATGTGCATATATCAATATTTCGGCAGCGGCAACAATTCAGCGATAAAAAAACATCGGCGTCGAACGCGTTTTTAACGATCTCATTGTTGTGCTAATTATAAATCGAAATTATTAAACGAGCCGAGTCCAATAACGACGGTAGAAAATTTCACTATTCTCTCTTCGCAGACCAGCAAGTATAACCTGTGTTGTAGTGTTGCACCTATACACACTCACACGCATACACACACACACACATTCACACGTTTATGTACGCTTACATCTTACTTATATAGGAATAGTTATGCGGACAATACGACTCGATAAGACAGCACACGTAATGACGCTTAATTTACATATCGCACAACTATGATCGTTAATAATAATACACTTACTCTATTATATTATTATATTCGTTACAACGCTAGATCTGCGATTATATTATATGCTTGTGCTTGTATCAATAATAGTGTTATTATTTACTCTCTCTCTCTCTCTCTATCTCTCATCGTTTTTAATCATGTTCGATTGTCTACTACTACAACTAAGTGATGTGCACAAACACAAACTTTCAAAACGAATAATTTCTACAGTTACCATAAACGTGATATATATACTCAATATGATATTACCTCACTATATCACGGTATATTAATGTTTTAGATAAGTGTTTGTATAATTTCTTTATAGAAAAAAATATCGGATTGAAAAAGATGCACAATCGTTGAATAGTCTTAAAAATACTTAATTATTTTATTTATTTTTACATATCACAAACAAAAATGATAAAAAACAACATTAAATAACATAAAATAAGTAACGAATAATTTCAAAAAAATTTCTACAACCAGCTCGAAGCCCAAAACTGTTTCGAACCTCGAAACCTGAATTTCTAAATATCCATTTTCAGTGCATTTACATAGTAAAATAAGTACATTCCCTTAAACTTTCAAATTAATTTCTATAAATGTTTGATTATACGCTGATCACTGAGTGAGTGGTGGTATTTGAATTATATATATACAAAGTTATTATGTATAGTGTGCGGGCTCGCCAAAACTTCTTTTCTCCTCTCCACTCTTCTCCTCGTTTGAATGACGTGATGGTGGTAATGGTCAGTTATATACAGCAAATCTTTAGAAACGATTTATCGAACCTCACGTACTTTATGCATGGGTATATGTGTGTTTGAGAGGAAGAAATCTCCTGTGTTGATGAATAATACAATGAACGCTGATTTATTTTTCTGAAACGTTTCTAGTTTCTACTTTACACACGCACATGCACATACAAATATTTGTGTGAGCAGTCCGTATAATTTTTTCATAAATAATAATTATATTTACATAGACATTTTTAAAATGCGCGAATACATGCACTTGTATTTGGGAATGCGGTGGATTCTACGTCTATTATTATTAATTATTATAATATTATTATTAATCTGAGAGAACCGACTACTCGAGATTCGAGGAAAACATCAACAAACCACATTATTATTTATCGAATGAATAAGGTACGGCAGCAGCTTTTTGTCGTTAATTCGTTTACACGTATTGTAATATTGATTACGTTCGTTATTTGTATTTCGGAAGATGTCCATGCGATACTGCATCTAAGTCCAGTTTCCTCGAGTTATATTTTACTAGATCTTATTCTTACGGATCTATTGGATAGCCGTTGCGATAGTACTTCGTTGCGGTTAAGATGGTTATCGCGTCCATTGCACGTCTTCACGAAGACGATAATTTCACAATTAATATAGCGCTATGATATAACACATTAAAATTTAAAACAATAATATTATTGCGGTAATAATGTTATCGAACAATGTTGCAAGCTCACGGTCGCGGAACACGCGTCTAGACTTGCCATTCGTTACAGAACTACGATCTATATGTAATAATATTTTATTATAATAATTTAATACAGTATTACTAATATTGCGAATCATTACGAATTATTAATTAACGCAATCCGATTCGAACCGCTCGTGTGCACATTATATACGCGATGTAAACAATACAATGATAATATTACACGATGGCACGGAAAACGTTTTTTTTCCCTTTCTTTCTCCTTTTATCTTTTTTTAATTCCCGACGGTCGCGCAGAGCGTGACGCGCTAAAAAGCGGTTTTCGATTTGTAGTCATATTATATTGTACAGATACCGCGCAGTGATTTATACGTAACAATAACACTCGCGATCTTCGAGGGTCAGGACTATTGATGCTCTCTCGGCACGACGATAAGTTATGTACCTCGTTGTGCACGCGCGGATGTCAGCCGAAGAGGAAAAAAAGCGTGTGTGTAGCTACGACGGGATATATTATAATATTGAAGAAGTCTATTTCGGACGTTTAAGCGACCACAGACTTTTCCTCGGCGTATTAAAACCATTTCACCATTGCAACGACGATTATAATTATTATTTTATTTTTTTTTATCGTAGAACTCGTAATCCCTGATTGACATTAGGGCAGCTGGTTTTCTCTAGAGCACGTAATATAACGTATTAGTTATTTAACGCGGCGGCGGTGAGAGAGCGAAACAATACGATCCGGAAGCAATAAATGATACATATCCGTTTTTGATTTGGGTGGATGAGAGCGACTGACGAATATTATGCGGTAGGAAAACGAGATAATACAATGATGTATGTGTGTATATAACCTGTCTCATTCACATATTGCTTTTACATCACGCGGTCGTCGTAACTCGTTCTTCGCCTTCTGTACGGATCATGAACGACATTCGTTTTTTATTTTTTTATTTTTTATTTTGTGTACACATCGGGTCTTCCTTGCTTTTCCTGTAAACGTGAAACCAGTGTACGTGCACAATATTTTTATTATTATTATTATTACTATATGTTATTACACGTAGTGTTTCTGAAAAATTATAACAGTACATTTCACTTTCACCCGAAGTCTGTTTTTGGTCTTCGGGCGGTGACGACTGCAGGAATGTACGATAAAAATTCCGAATTCTGTTTCGCGAGTAATCCGATTGTGGACATTATTAATAATTGGAAAATTCCGCTATTTTTTGTTTTTTTTTTTTCTTTCTTTTCTTTAATGTAATAGAGTTGTGCATTTCGTGGTTAAGACCAAAATGCGGAGCACGTGCCATCGTCGTTTTTCGGCCAACGTAATAATACTATAATGACATTATGTGTCCGTCCGCCCTGTCCGCCTATTCGTCTGCGCGTGTGATTTCCTGTTTTACAGTTTTACCGCAGTTTGCGCTTGTTTCCTAAAGATGTTAGCTAGCGATGCATAAAATATTACGCCCGTACATACACGGCACGTGAGCGTATACCACTGCGGAAGTTTTTGACCACGTTTTCCATTTCGTCGCAATTATTTCGTTTGTGGAGAATGTGAAAGCTTAACATGTATACATTGTGTATCGCGTGAGAGTCTAAATCCATTGCGACTTTGTAATCGAAAACAATAG
This sequence comes from Sipha maydis, assembly GCA_034509805.1. Classification (NCBI taxonomy): domain Eukaryota; kingdom Metazoa; phylum Arthropoda; class Insecta; order Hemiptera; family Aphididae; genus Sipha; species Sipha maydis. Next base: position 89,148 of record JASXSY010003273.1, read on the forward strand.
TAGGTTCTCCCGCGGGGACTGTACAATCATGGTTTTTGCGCGATCATCACCTCCCCGAAAAAGGAACGCGTATCAGTTGTACCCACCGCAGTTTCTCATTTTTTTTTTTTTTACTCTAAACATCCACCGCGTAGTTTTGGCATGACTGATGTGCGGTTTGCCCTCATCGTCATACACTCACACACACACACATATTCACACATACACTTGGGTATATCCACGCCAGCACTTTCGATTGTCTGTAAGTACTAAGCCAGACGTGGAAACCATCAGTCAACTCCGGAACAAGACTCGTCAGTGGCGTCAGTGGTGCTACGTACTTACACCCACAAATACACACCCTCTGGCCAAAGGTTTTGTCTACGTCGCGTTTACATACACACAGACACACAGACACACAGACACACACACACACGCACGCATATATATATATACATTTCGTGACTTCTGATTATAAACCGAAAACTTACACTCGTAACACACACTTATATTTTCATTGTTATAGTCCCATACAATATTATTATAATATGTTCAAAATAGTTTAATTATATTTCCGATTATTTTCTGTACACACACATGTAGTATTTAATTAACTTCAAAGCGAAATAAAAATTAAACGCTTTGCATCATTGTAATATAAAATATATTTATATAATACATTGTACATTAGCGTTGCTCAAATATTTCAACTAACCTATTCATACACACGTATATATATATATATATATTTGTATCCTGCAGTGTGTACCATACAGTGTATACCAATCGAATCGTTGAATCAAAAGATTTTCAAAAAGGCCAAAATAAAAATGATATGTAAACATCTGCAAGTATATGTTAATTATATCTGTTGATATCTTATGGAATCGTTTGTTATCTACAATTTTTAATCTTTCAGCTTTGTTTTACTTTTACTTTTTTGGCAAACTGGTTCGTTTTGCTCAGTAGTTGCGAATAAATGCCAATATTGCAAAGACGATATTTTCTAAGTGGTTCCATTGTAAAAAACTACGATCATGTTTCAATGATGACGCGCTTTTTTATCTGGACCGAACTCCAACAATTGCAGTTTTTCAATAATAAATTGAACATTATTAATATATCGTTCCCGGAATTTGAATATAGTTTAGTATTCGATTTGCTGCTTCATTATATAATACGAAACGTAGTGGTGTAAAACGATGATTTTCCGTTGATGAGATATTATCGTCGTCACAGCGGTGTTCATGTACATTACAATAATAGCTAAATACATTTTTGGCAACTCCATATTAACTCATAACAAACTGTATCCGTATGATTTTATATATACGTTAATAATAAGTGTGTGTACAAATCTGTTTTACTTGTTGTCGATTGGTTAACAGGTTCAGTTATTTAATAAGTTTTTAATCCAATACATCGGTGGACATTAATCGCGTTTTTCGTGAAAAATACTGTTTAGCTCGTGAAACATATGTTTCAGTCACTAAACTGGCATACGCTGTGATCAAAAGTCGTAACGAACGCCGCTGGCGAAAAGCGTCCTTGGCTTATGTTTTTGTATGAGAATATTGTAAGCCTTGGCATTTCCGGTCCGGGTGGTTTTAAAACTATTGTAAATTATTGTACAGCGTTAGTTAATATTACGGTGTTCTATGTACTGCGGATAATTATAATCAAAGTGTTTCAGCGTATCTTATCGATAAACTAGAATAGAGCGTTCGAAAGAAAAATGTGTCTACTCGCTATTGAATTAAATAAGACCTATGCTCCTTATACAATAATTATAAACTAATTATTTATCTATTTTTATTTGTTTTATAAATATGTCATATATGTTCGGTTACAATGAAAAGAAAAATTATAAGAAAAGTGAATGATCAAAATAAAAGGTTGAAATAATAATGATTATCAATTGCATGCGCATAGAATATCGATTAAACATTTTATCATTTTATAATAATAACAATCATAATAAAGTGACAGTTATGGCGAAAATTTGCATTAAAAAACGGTGGCTAGTAATTTGTCGAGTAATTATTAGCAAACGTTGAGGAAAAAAAAAATAAAGACTCAGAAAAATTAAATGACGACTGCATCATCGACGAACAATGGGGTGCGTGAAGTCAAGAAGGGTTGAAAAAAAAATTGAAAAAAATACGGTACATCTTTTTTCGCTGTGCCTCCGGGTAACGTTGGAGAACAATACGGTATTAATGACGGTGGCGTGGCGACGACATTTGGTCTCAACGATTTGCCTCGGATATACACGTATATAATATGCGTTGAGCGATTACGGCTACGTAAATCAAACTTATGAAAAAAATATACGAAGATAAAAAATACAAATAAAATCGACGTTTGTTGGCAACACGAGTGGAAAATTAAATTAATTAAAATACATGATTCTGGCTTTGTGTAAATTTTAATCTCGAAAATCCTACGATATTAGGATTATTATTGGTTGTTTGCGTACTGTTTTCGTGAAATAGTGATTATATTATAAACGTTTTTTGATATTCCCCTATAAAACTGATCAAGTATAGTGTGTATAAGTGAGTGAATGTGTGTCTGTGTGAGTGTGTGGATGGATTTGGGTAAATTATTATTAACGATTCGCAAATACAGTGGAAACTTCTCCGGGCTTGGTAGAGTTTTTACGAAATCGTTGGTTTCAACACTACCGAAGCGGAGTACATACAGTGCGTTATTACTAAATGATACATTTTTGGATGAAAAAGCATTAAGCTGCATAATCCTTTTAAAGAACAAAGATTTTCGAATTCGTATAAACTATAAAGTTATCTAAGCACCAATGTCTCCGAGCGATACGTTACGTATGATCTACGTCTGCTCGATACTACGATATAAAACGTGTGGTTATTATCAGTAGACATATTGACATAGCAAACGTTGTATGAGCAAACAATTTTATGGATAAACTGATACATTCATGTTTATAAATCGCATTTGATTATCGATTAAAACACGAACATTTCTGTAACTCAGAATTGTTATAAACCAGGGCTGGAAACTCCACGGCATGCGTGCATGTGAAAATTTGATGAGGAAATATGAAAAATTAATATATTTATCAAATTGGATTTAATTTTTAATAATCGATAATAATGCCACAATAGACCATTTAAAAAATAGTAGCATTGGCTGAACATATTTCCCCTTACTCACTTATTTCGAAAACGTATTTTTATCAAATCTGATTTAAGAAATCGATAAATTAATAAACAGAATACAAATCAATTAGCATCAAGTGTACAACAAAAATCGCTTCAAGTAAAATGAATAAATACTTGAATAATGTTATATTCTAATATTTATAAATAAAATGCAATAAATACATTTAAATAAATAATTAATACATTTGTTTGTATACACATAGAATATTTTTAATGATTTAATGGCATGCTGGAAAAATAAATAAAAATCAAGCAATTATAAGCAAATACCATGATATTATTAAAGGTGTAAACAATAAAATACACCAAGGGTGCCCGAAATTTGCACAACTGCTGGTTGTCATCTGATTATCAGTGAACATTTTTTCTGATTTTTTTTTTTTTTCTATATAAAGAAAAACATTGTTTGTCAGTGTTATTACGGATTCTACCTAAGTTCCAAAAGAGCACTGCCAATCGTAAAGGCTGGGAATCGCTGCGGCAAATGATTTTCATTCCGTACATTGACCGTTATCAATACGTCTGGAGAACACGTAATACTACTAGTGTATTGGAGACGAGGATTTGAAGAATTTGAGAAAAAACAACTGAGATTTTTTAAAAAAAAAAAAAAAACCTCGGTTTACGAAAACGCACTTGAACACGGCACAACATTACGCAGATCGTTTCCCTTGGTCTATCTGCAATCAAACGAATACGACCGCACGATTTTTGAACGTTCTTCGGAGGTAAATCGAGTTTATCGGAATTATTGGCGGGGACGATTGTACTCGTCCGAATCATGACAGTGTGGGCGTCTTCCGGTTAAACCGAATACACGGCATATATTTGCAATGATATACGTTGACAAGCAAATGTCCACGTGTACAACACGGGGTGCAATACCGTATTGTTATGTACGCGGTGCGATCGGATTTGCGCAATACGCGGCCTAATTATTATCGGATTATCGTGCGAGTACAGCAGTACGTGATGCACACGAGCGTACGGTGCGTAATATCGCACGGTTCGTACCACGGTTACTTGCTTTCGGGTTTGGATGTCGGTTTTTGCGCGCTCATTAGCTGCTGCTACTGACCGGTGCACCGAAAATCCATTACTTTCACCGCGGGCAAATCGGACACCGGTAGTGGTGGTTCGGACAGCACGTGGACGATTTGCATGCCACCGTCGTTGGGACACGTTGACGATTCCGTCGCGCAAAGTTTGGCATAGGAATTGTGGGATGTTTGGCTTATCGAACGGGTTCGAACAGAACATATCGCGACGACTGAAAATGAAAATAAAATAAATATATTTACAAATTTCTTATTCGTTCGACGGTCTGCGCGCTCGCTGGCGGTGCGATTGCGAATTACGCGTGTACATAACACTAACAAATGTGCAAGCGCGAACTCGTTGCGGTTATACGAACAACCGACGGAATCGCTTCGAGAAATGTGAACCGAACCGACATCGAGTCTCACAAATACCATAATGTACGAAATTATACCGAACGTGCCATCACCAACCTCGTGTTACCACGTCTCAATCTCGCATGGTATACCCATTTCGTGCCGTGTTTAAACTTTCGTGTTCGGTATTTAATAGACATCGAGATTTTTAGAGATCCTTCGCACTCGATCCAAGGCGAATCTCATCCGACAATGTACAAGACCGATTACGAATGTTTACGATATGCTAGGTCCAAGGATTTTCTCCGGATATGATGACTAGGTTCATTAAAGGATATAGCTGTCCGTCCCCTATCCCCCAACTACAAATATGACCCTAACTATTATTACCGTCAGTTTAGACCTAGTGACGCAAACCTCAAGTGCGCGCGCACAAGTTATGAACTGGTGTAGAACCGTTGATTGTGATGGATTATGTATTTTAGTATTTCAAAAACAATTTGGTAAACTACACATATGCGTGGAATAAATTTCGTACGTAAAACAGTTTTCTTTGCATAACAGCAGTATGATAATATATATTGCATTCAGGTGAGCGCGATTGTTGTGCGCAACGTGAATCACCTAGTTTCGACGATCCGTTCGTGTAATCATATAATTTAATAGTAAACTTTTTCTTATCATACATTATAGTTTATCCACGCGTACATACTACACGTTAGTATATGCTTTACGCTACAGATTTACATCGTGGAAAATTTTATTGTTTTAAGACATAATACGTACATAAAATTTGTATAGCTTGTAAAAATACTTCTCGTTTATTTTACTCGGTAATATTTCTCACGGAATAATTATAAATAATTTACATTTTTATATTAAATTTAAAAACCACCATCGGTTGGAGTAATCGTGTAAAACTGTTGCATACTAACGATTTCCCCTTTCTCGCCTTATCATTTTCGATACATAGAAATACTTTCCAATTTTGACGCGCGTGTCACTGGATTGGTATCCAACTGTAATAAGTTGTGGCACATTATTCGAAGATGCTCGTGAGACTTATAATAGCCATTGAGATCGTACGAATCGAAAATGAAATAAAAACTTTCCAAACGATAAGCACCGATCATCGAAATACTATTATCACCTTTTGTGATCGTACACACTCGCCGTTTTCATTCAAAGTCTTCGTCGTCGTGATATCACTCTCCATTACCTCGTTTCCGCTCTTCATCTAGTGTTTGCGGTTCGCGTTTTCTTCCAATAACAGAGCAAATCGTGCACGACGGGCAGTTCTTAGCTAAGATCCGATAACTTTACTCATCCGTAGCGATCATTGGTTAGGTCATGATACGGTGCACGCGGTGCCGTTCTTTTGATTCGCGTTCCGCGTCACTATCGGCCATTCAGTCGTAATTAACCGACGGTAATGATTAGCGAACGCTTTACGCTGTAGGTACAATATTTTGTTGACATTCACCGCATAGTATTGAATCTAATGCAAAATATATGTAACATGTTTGCCACATTAGTCCATAACACCATATTCGTTTTTTGAATATTACGCGTATACGTATGCGTATGCTGTTATGTACACGCGGCACTCGTAGACATTGAAAAACGTTCGTTCTGACGGAGCATTGTACAGCCATCGTAAACGATTTTACGGTCGTTTTGACGTAATTATGTAACTTGTTTGTCACGATAAACATCTGATACGCACATCAGAAAAACGATCATAATAATGTCATTTAAGATTCGTTTTGCCTATTGTTATGGGCGGCGCTGCGATGTGATGCGGGCTGTAACTGCAGTTGGTTTTTCGAACTTATGCATTTCAATAGTGTAGCTTTGCAACAACATTTGTAGACCGTCGGACGGAGCGCGCGTTGTGCACGAGTTGCTTTCTTTTGACCGTGATTAAGGTACGCTCGCGAAAAATGTATCCCAGAGAGAAGGACGATGAAATAGTTTTTTTTTTTTTTTTATAACGCGTCTTCGTCTTCTAGAATACCGTTAATCATTTACGGAAAGCCCTCGGCATCCTATGCACGGTACACACCATAAAAGTCGCGCGAGGACGTTCTACATTTCACGTGCGCGATCACAACCTTGGTGTGTCGTGTGGCTATTTTATTTCTTTTCGACGCAAGAGATGAGTTGTACGCAATGAATAATATCACTATTATCTTTAGTCTTGTCGATCCCTGATACTCGTTTGCATTGAAACACGGTTTTTCTCTTGAAACAAAACGTCAGTCTATGTTTCAATGTTCGTCGATAAGGTTTCCGCAAAGTTGTATTTTCTCCAGGGTCTCGTGGCACCATTACGCGGTAACAGATTTTTCTCATTAGATACCGCAGCAACATATGCAATTAATTATTCGTGTAATATATGTACAAGTATTGTGATCAGTCGTGTAGACCGTGAAATCGTTTACTCACAACACGACATTTCCTATTTGCATATAAATATATTAATTTATGTATATACTTGTGTAATCTAGTGCAGTTCCTGAAACCGTTGTACGTTTTATACCGCGCGAGTATCGTTTGAGGTCGAGTGTGTCAGGACAGCGTGCAATTTTTTTTAGGAATGACTTAGTTTAGAGCCAAGTTTTCCGAACCGTCGCCGCCCGACTGACTTTGCAGGTTTCGCCAATGAACGCGAATTAGTGCAATAACATTATCATTATAGTCGCGGTCGGGTAACATATAACATTGCAAAATAGTAGAAACCGTTTGCGTACGCGATCAGATTGACACGTATATTGTGTACGAATTATAGTGGTAATAAGAAATGTAATGAAAAAAAAAAAGAAAGAAAAAAGTACTCTGTACAAATATAATATACCGAATGGTCGGTAGTGTTACGTAGCAGTGGAACAGCCATGCGTACGAACCACAACACTAGGCTGAGAACCGTTTGAGTGCGGTGATTTCCTTCGCTCCGGACGATTTGCTTTGTTTGCGTAGGCTAAACGAGAGAGAGAGAAAGAAAAATTAGAGTCAGCCGACCGAGAGCGAGAGTAGTGAGTGGGTAGGTGCGGGAGCGCGTGAGAACAATACGGTGTATACCGTAATGATATTATACGTATTGGTGGAGGATCGAAAGAGTTTACCGCTCAGAGGACGCGTAAAACATGTAGTTACGCGTTGTAAGATCTATTCGGTTGGTGGCGAGATAACAATTAATTACCGCTGAGGACGAACGAAAAAAAACGAGGACTGTATCGTCTAACGAGTTTCGGTTGGATTATAATGCGCACACATATATACAGAGTGTTTCACGATGAACTGACAAATGCAATAACTTTTGTTTGATTGAACATTTTAAACTTTTCTTTTTTTTAACTGTCAATTTTCGTCTGCGCTACATTCAAAATATTTTTCGATTTTTTTTCTAACTTGTATGCAAAATTAAAAAATTAAAATTTGTTCTATTTAATATTTAAAAAATTCAAGATAGCCATTTTGTAAATCCGTTTTCAGAAAAATTTTGGCGTCAAAAACTTTTACTAAGGTTAAGTCAAAAATGTTTAAACAATTTTTAAAGTTTGTTAAAATTCTAATTTATTTCTTGTTTATCAGTGTTATAGCGATTTTCGATTTTAAATTATTTTTTTCCAAGAAATAATTTGTTCTATTTATAAACATTCATATTATTATACTACGTTACGGTAGTAACATAATTTTTGATTATTCGTGATAACGATAATCGCTATAACACTGATAAACAAGAAATAAATTTGAATTTAAATAAGCTTTAAAAATTGTTTAAAAATTATTGACTTAACCTTAGTAAAAGTTTTTGACGCCAACATTTTTGTAAAAATCGGATTACAAAATGGCTATCTTGATTTTTTTAAATAATAAATAGAACAAATTTAAATTTTTAAGTTTTGCATACATGTTAGTAAAAAATTGAAAAATATTCGACAGACGATAATTGACAATTAAAAAAAAAAAAGTTGAAAATGTTCAATAGAACAAAAGTTATTGCATTTGTCAGTTCATCGTGAAACACTCTGTATATATGTATGTGTGTGTTGTGCACTATCGCTGACGTCGATTCATCAACATTGTTAGACCGATGACTGTGGATCCGAATATCGTCTAGATTAATGTGTATGTAGGTACTCCACTGCCACCGCTGTCTCAAAACCAGGGGTCATCAACATTTTCTCATAGGACAGAGCTATTTTTCTAAAAAGTTAGAAAATCACAAGCTGCATCGATGTAAATGACCTATTTTTTTAATTTTCTTTTTCTTGGTCTTTGATCATCCCCTCTCCGGGTTAGAAATAAATAAACGTTGTCGCCATTTCCGGCTATAATCACGTACATTTTCACACATATATGATTTTATCTAAACTAGTCTTCTGAATCGATCGTTTAGACAACTGATTCAAAAAGTGTGTTCCGGGAAAAATGATTATCAATAATTATATATTATCTGGACATTATTGTACAAGGCACGACATTTTGTTAACGTTTTATTGCCATTGTCCTTCGCTCGACAAATATTTTAAAAACTATTACTTATTGTATTTGCGTGCAGACAGAACGGTCTATGAATGCACAATGTCGTTATCATCGGGTCGGTGTATTAGAAATATGAATCGATTACGTTTGATTGGATTCCAAACAATCGTAAAGATTTATGAGCCATAGGCTGAATGTCTATACATCATATTGTTTTTAATAACATCTATTTTTCAAAACGTTATTTACTAAATTTTACTTTAAATACATTAAACTCAGCGTACACTGTTATCCTCAACAGATAAATATTTCATTCAAATTTCATAGTTCATACAATTTTATCCAATTAATTATTAAACTATTTTATTTTTTTTTGTTTTTGAGTTATTTTACTATACTCGTAAAACAATATTTTATGTTAGGTAAATGCCGAAAATCGAACATCTGCTGATGGGTATACCCACGTGTACGAACCAATACACCCCTGGCAATGACCACGCATAGCGTTTTCCCTTTACAGAAATGTATAACAAATCACCATGAACACGGAATAACACTTAAGCTCAAATAATAACGTTGAAATATAATATTAAAATGTGTTCAAAAGCGAAAGAAATCTTTTTATTTTTAAACGCTAATTAAGAGAATTTCAGTTTATTATCAGTTCGGTTTCCTTTTTTTTTTCGGTGAAAAAAGCATAATGGTACGGGGTTCGAAAAAGTTATATACATTTTTTAAGCCTAGATCGCGTTCGCATGATATTGATTGTATTACCTATAATGATACACGTTGTTTTCTTCACAGTGCAAAAATTATAACAATAATTATCGTCCAATATAAGTTTGACATGTACCACCTACCTCCGCACACCACTTAAACACGGAGCACAATAAAATTACTCAATAAAGTGAAAATATCAAAAATTCATAAAGACAGCCCACCGCTGCCGAATCGTAGGTACCGCGTGCGTGAACATACAATGACATGTATAGTAATAACAATAACGATAATGATAATATTGTATCGAAATTAAATTAATTGCTCATGACGCGCGTATTGTATTATTTATTATATATTGATCACGAACAACAATTGAATCATACGCGCTCGTTTCCAAGCTTGGTGTGAAACGAGTTTACAACATCCGTATAACAATCACGACGTGTGCCTGTGCAGTAATAATAATAATAATAATAATAATAATAATAATAATAATAACGTCGTTGTTGCGCAATGTTGTAATAACACATACGAGTGGCGCGCATCTCTGGATCGAAAACGAATTCTAACATCAAAATCAATTCGACTTGAACCGATATTTGTAAATATACGTACATATAGTAAATAAATGGATGTTATACGTTTGTAGCATTGTTTTTTCAATTTGTCTGTAACGTGAATTCTTTAGGTTAATGCGAAGTGGATGGGTCTCCTAGGCGTAGCATTTTTATATCATCAAAATTGTTAAAGTAATAGTGATTTTTTTTTTTAATTACGTGTTAAAATTAAAATGCTGTACTCATTCTCCGTTCCGTATTAGACTTACGGCCTCCAATGTATCATGACGTACAGCTTGACAACCACTGATGTACGTAGAGTGACGGAGGAATATATAGAATAGTGTATATTATTATTATTGTCGGCCGTATGTTACGTTCGATCGATCGGTTCATTTTTTTTCGATTTTCGGTGAAATGAACCTGTAACGCGCGATCGTATTTTATATATATAAATAACTCCTTCGGCAATCATCTGATATAATACGCCATATAACATATTGGCTGCGATTATTGTTCGTATATAGGTAGTGTTACGAGTTTGGACGTAATACGTGCGTTTGGGTAAAAAGAGAAAAAAATCGTTCCTATGTTATAAAAATAATAAATTCGACTGTCGTGTAATGATTATTACTATTTTTATTATTATTATTATTATTATTATTATTATTATTATTATTATTATTATTATTATTATTATTATTATTATTATTATTATTGTTATTGTTATTTTTATTATTATAATTGTCCGAGATGAGCGAAATCTGAAGAAGAACAATACAGGTATCGAACATCGTGGGACGACGCGTCCGACAAATCGTTGACAGACGATCAAAATATAAAAGACATCGACCTCGAACAGTAACAAAGTGTAATATGTATAGCATATACAGATGCATGTTTTTTTCTGTATAAGTAATACTGTGTGTGGCCTACGATGACGATCTGCGAGGAAAATATGTTAATAATATGAGAGAGAGAGAGAGAGAGAGAGAGAAATAGAGAAATATAAATGGTGATGTGTTTTATATTTAAAAATAATAACACCGACGAATTAGTGATATGAACATTTTTTAGTACAAAATCTATCGACACAATGGATCATATTTATTTCTCATGAGTTAGTCTCAGACTCTCCCCGCTACCACCAAATAAAGCTCTTTTCCTTTCGGAACATATTTCGTACAAAACGACGACGTATTATAATTTAATAAAATATGTAATAACGATTTTCTCATCGTCTCAAGAACGAATGTAAAAATTCCCGTATAATTGGCCAGTGCGATATAAATCAGAATCCTTTCAACGGCATGGACGACAACGAATGGACGATAGGATGAAGTGGTGTAGGAACTAATATATGTATACCAAGGATTTGTAATGGTTAAAGGATTTAGGGTCAAACCCTGCTGGTCGTTTTATTATTATGGAATATTATGTATAAAATAAAAAAGACGAACGCGACGTACACTATATGCAAGTTGTCGTTATAATCCTTTGTATTAATTTTCCACGATTTTGTTTGTGGTGTACACGATATGATGTACTTTTGTGTATATACGAGTAGGTATACGTATACATACATGGTTGTTGCGGATAGTCGTGATGTTTTTGTTCTCCTTTTTTTAATTTTTTCTTATTCATCATCGGGCCGCAAAGGTTATTTTTTAAAATCATCAGAGTAGTTCTTTCATATATCATTCTCGACGTAGAAACGATTTATGTTACTACAGCGTTATATTTTTCTGAAACCGTCTAGACATGCACGTTAATACTTAATATTGGACTGAATCATTTTGTACTGACTTGAGTACGGGTTATACGCTCAATTCTGAATTGTATTGATGAGTAGTGTATATTATTATAATGATGAAGAGCTGTACAATAATACACGAGTTACGTCGTTTTTTTTTTAAAAACATTAAAGACACATTATGCGACCTGAGTCATTGTTTTATTATTCATAATATTTGACCATGGTAAGACATTATTTCATTTTAAAATAATATAGGACAGACTTGAAATTTCATAATATAGATAAACAAGAAGCAGTTTAGGTACACAAATCAAGTTGTATTTTAATAAAGTTGATGAGTTTTTATTAATTATACTAATATTTTTTTTTTTATTTTTTTTTTTTTTTAATGACTTCATTATACAATGAGTTAGAAAAAATATAGTTGTTTCTTTTGAAAAATTGAAAACCTTTACAATATTAGTGATGATTTTATATAACGTGAAACTGTTAAACGACAATTAGCTAATCTATTCACATGACCATCATTGCATATTTACACATTTTAATGTGATTTTAATTGATCAAAAGTATTTTATTATATTAATAATATCCAGAATTTTTCTTGTTTTTGCTTTTTTTTTATTTCCGAGCATATAAAGTATAAGAACTGTTGGCTAAGACCTTTGTTCATGCTCTACGCTTGTTTATATAGTTAAATATGTAAGAACTTAACAAAAATGATATAATATTAATAGTAATAATAATAATAATAATAATAATAATAATAATAATAATAATAATATATGTTATTACCTCTGTTACTACAGCGATAATACTTTCAGGTACGATTAAACGTATAATTTCACGCAATTAGATGACGACAGGATCGCGGTAAGGACGCATAAAAAAAAATGGTAGTAAAAAAAGTCCCTCTGGTACAAGACTCTATAGCGTACGGGCACGATCCTTGTGTATATACATATATTTATATATTTATTTGTTTTGTATTTTTAGTATGTATATAAACTAATATACTCTTATATAATATTATGTATAATATTGGATGAAACCAGAGGAGATAAAATTGTATATTCACTCGAATTTTGGTAAAAAAGCATCTGGCATCATGGAAAGTTAAACTCGAAAAATGGTGATTTGCATTTTAGTTCTACGTATTAAAAATGATTCCAGTGGCGCATTTTATCCTCAAAAAAATAAAATAAAACAAAAAAAATAACCATGGTCAAAGTTTATATTACGACGAGTCTTAATTAAAATCAGCATCACTCCATCTTGTTGTGGTTTTAGGTTTATAATATCACGAAATTCCCGTAAATAAATACAACATAGGATTGTGCGTGAATTTTCGTTTGAAAAAAAGTAGAGCATATCATCTGATTATGGAGTCCCGGCACGAGTTTTCTTCGGTCAACCGAATGAGAATGTAACGAGTATATAACGATGACGACAAGCGATGTAATAACATATCATCGCATTGTATCCGTCTTTTTCATCATGTTCTTCTATAGCGACTTATATATAACACCGTTGTTATTTTCGTAAAAACCATAGATTACCGTGTAAATAACGTGTTCGCGAGATTCTAGCTAGAAATCGAAAATCGTACTCAATGTGTTGTTGTATTACATTTGTGTTGCATGTGTAATCACGTTACAATCATACATAACGTAAACACCGATACGTTTTTGTTTTACGTTATTTACTTCAATTTTTGTTTTACTAACAATAAGTACGACTAATATAATCTCTATAATTTATAAAATTCAAATATAACTCATACACTATATGATCACCGTACTGATCCATTTTAAATGTTCGTTGAATGTACCTATTCCGTACATTGATGAATAAAGAAAGACTTTTTCAAAAATAACATGTTTAAAGATCAAAACAATTTTAGATCCTTAAATATATGTATAACACGTTCACAATATGGTTACTTAGGAAATATTTTATTTCGTTTAATACTCTGGTTAAAATAATTAGCAATTTAAATATATGCTTATATAGTTTAAATAAAAAATATAAACTTAATTAGTATATACTAATAAATAATACGATAGGATGTGCATATTTATCAACTAAATTTTTTAATTTTTTTCTCACATAATAATAATAATAATTGCTATAATCTAAAAAAGTAAAATAACACTTGGATGTAGTTGTATAAATCACACAGCTGATGATGTAATGGTAAAATAGTTAGAAATAACATCCTAGAACTCTTATTGTGGAAGGACCTTCGTCGTGATTTCGTTTAGTTGGGTAATATAGCAGGTCAGCGTAATCTTTTAGTACTTTTAATCTGATAACCATTCTGCATGGTGTAGTGTGATGATTATAAGATCAAAAGATTTTTGTTATGAGCAAGGAAACAAATTAAATAGTTTTTTATGTATTTGAGATATTTCTGTAATACATGTAGAACTCTAAACATCACATCACGAGTGCATGGTTGGAGGCGTAGAACAGTGTATCTTTGTTATATCTCTTCATTGCTAAACCGTCAATCACATGTGGGTTTTTTTTTACGATATCGTTTCTCGTCATTATGTCGTTCGCCGCCACCGTCGTGTACGACGACCTCGTCCGCCATTTTAGAATTCGGTTATTGATAAAATAATATTACACATATTAGTATTAATAGTCTACTGAAATGCGTACGTCTTTGAAGATTGGTCATGCCCTATAGTTGACGTCGACTAGTAGCGCGTCATCGCCACTATTGAACCGCACCCGCCCGAATATACGATGGTGGGCAATGACACGAAGACGGCGTCGATGTGGAGGTTATTATTATTATACATGCATACACACACACACACATATATATGTAAACAGGAAAAAAAAATCGATCGCGCATGACCCATGCTACAGGAAAATCCTTTGCCATTAATCTACCGCACGTCGTATAGGGTTTTCGGTCGCCATAAGTATAATATACGACCGCAAACGCGGTTGCGTCACTCGCGTATGTGTACCGGTGAATACATTTTACGAAATCGAAACCGTCGAAAAACAAAAAAGTACCTGTTGATGTGTTAAGGATTATACCGTGACGCTGTGATGTGAAGCATTTCGTAGACCCAATACGAGTACGTTTAGGTTTTTGTCGTCCGTAGATTGTTTGTCTTCCGTGTCGAAAAAAATCCTCCGTCGAGTTTTCATCGAAATAATATTATGCTACCTACGTGTTCTACGTGTATATTAATATATTCAATTATCCAGTCGATTCGAACGACCATGTCGTATGTAAAACTAACCGTTTATCTGTTTCATCGTTACTGTTATATCATTAGTCATTTTATAGTCTTGAACTGTGCAAAATATATTATATACAGCTGAAACTTAAATTGTTAAAATTGCGTTATTGGACCGCAAGTGATTTTTCTGTTCGTGATGTAGAAATACTACAGTTGCTACAGTCGCGGGACTAGGCGTAATTAACGTGTCTTACGAGTTTCAAAATTTTCACAATTAAAATCATTCCGTGTCGATTGCGAATGCGTGCACGATTTCCACTAGTTGACCCGGATCGACACACCTTTATTTGAGGTTCGGTTAACACTCGCCATCAATAATCGGGTTTACCGAGTTTTCTAAATTTTGAACTTTTGTAGAAACCGATTGCGTAACTACACAATTTACCGTATTGTATACGACTGTTAACCACACACTACTGTATTGACATTATTCTTATTTTGTATAGGTTATGTTCTAGATAATATGTTTTCACCGTCCGATTTCATTTAAAGATGTTCCATATCGTGTATAAATTCGAAAACTCGGTACGTCAGTTAACCATATCGATCGTTCGTACAGCTATGTATATAAATATAGATATTTCGCAATAAAATAATTGTGACTCATGTGCGATCGTGAACTACTCTTAATAAGAATTCGTGGACGTACCCCATTCTCGCTGAGGGGACGCCGTATTACATTCCACGTGCCCACTCTAAATCAAATCAGGAGCACGATCGCTGGGATCCTGACCCTTGGCCCTGCCTCGCACGTAAAATAATGTAATATGTAAATTTTAAGATATTTTAACATGCATTTCCCTTGCGTTGTGAAATACACACATTAGCACGTGAGAATTAATTTCGTATTAAAAGTCACGCATGGGAGCAAACATTAGACGTTATAAGACTAAATTATAACGTATCACAATACATGTATACAATACGCGTTCGTGGTTAACCGAGTATTAACATTTTTTTTTCAATGTCACATTATTTTATTATTGTTACTAAATAATAGTAAAATATAGGTGCATTGTATTGCCAAACTAGTATCGAGTGTATTATACGGTTTCTATGCATAGCAACTCCGTTCGCACGTTACACCGCGTACAGTATTACTTATTGTACACGCTGTGACGTGTTTTTATTTTGTTTTTATTTGCAGCGCCACCTACTACGATCGCCCCTCTTTGATTTTTTTTTGTTTTATTTCCTTTCTTATTTCCCGGACCGTTGTGAATTCGGCACTTAATTGTTACGGTGACGACAATTAACCAAACGCGCACGTCCAATTACACTATTAACTATGATTTGATAATGTATTCAGGTTGCTAATAAAGATGATAATTAATTATTATCACACATCTGCACAGCTGTAATGTTTAATCCGATGGCTATAATCATGCGAACAACTGTAAATCGTATTATGTTTATTCAACATTTTCGGTAATTGTTCTCTTTTTACCAGTCGTTTGTATTAACCACGAAAAATCTCGTTTACATCTCTATAATAATTTAGAAATCAAAAATAATTAGGAGAAAAAAAACAAAAAAAAATCGTAACGAAATACATGCAGATCTTATATACTTAATATATAAGATAAATATAATATATTATAAATATAAATATAATAATAAAATAGTATAATAATAATATTCGAATATTAATAAATATAATATATATAAATAATAAAAATCGATATACATTTTGAATAAATTTTATAGCTCAAGATCCACCGAACCGATTTCGATAAAAATTTTAGGGCATATTAAGATTGATATGTAGATGGTTTCTGTGAAGTTTGTACAACTTTGTATAAATATATATATATTTATTTATTTATATTTCTTATATATTTTCTGTATCTTATTACATACAGTAAACCCTACGTTTCGATCTAAAATTTGTGGAACACATTTTTTCAAATATTAGAATTTCGCCAGCTAAAATTGTCTGATAACTCAAATTTATTTGTATTTATTTATTATTTTTAATTCATATAAATAAATTAACATCAACTACCGGAATAATCTATCATACATTAAAGTAGTTAGAAGAGAGTTTGTTATTAATAACGGTGTGAAATGGCTTAAGTTAAATAGTCCTTACGTAATTTATTGATGTATATTGAAATACAATTATTCATAAAATTCATTTTTTTTTTAATCCCTGATTAACATTATTATAAATTGACTATTATTACCATTCATTTTTATTTTTGTAATTATTGTATTACGTAAGTTGCAATATTATTGTTGTTGCAAAAGTTCTCTGTGACTTGAAAAGTGAATAATTAATTGACACGAACCGTTATCGCTACTGGAGATTTCATGACGCATTTCTTGCACGAACATCACGCGATCGTCGTTACTACATTGGGGTATGAAGTAATGGGGCATTATAACGCGTAGTATAAAATAATATTCTTGAAATTTTTGTCCTTTTTGTTTTGATCGAGATATCGTTTAAGTCCTTTTAGTCCACCCCCGCTTAACCTCTTTTATACGACATCAACACACTATATATTATTATCCTATCGTTATCTATCAAATTACACACATACACACACCCACACGCACAAACGCATACATACAAATTACCAGGCTTAAACAATACCCGGGTATATGACGTATTATGAACGGTATTAAATTGCTTTCCTCGAACGTTTACAAATGCATGCCTGGATGGCGACGGCGTTTTCTCGCGTGACCACGTGATCGATTGGAGTGTTTCTCCCTCGGAAGTCGACTAGTGCGGGCACACTCGTGTGCACGAGACGAAGGGTTATTCGTAACACTCTAAACCCTTTCCTATCCCTCCCGCGTACTAAACCAACATGTAGGGACAGAGGGCCCATGTCACCGACGACCGGCTGAAATGGATCACGTCCGATGCACGTGGGTCGTTCCCCGCACGTCTATACATCCGTATAATATATCTACTGCGACAACTATACTGTGCGTATATACGACGCTCTGGACCAAAGAATATGCGACTAATACGCCGGAATGCACTCCGGTAATGGTCGCGGTGATGGTTTTTTTCCTCTCTATTTCCTTTATGTCCCCTCTATTTCGCATACACATATACGTGTGTACCATACATCCAAACGTTATGACAAGAACTCTTGTTCCAAAACCACCGATCTCCTTTTTTTTGTGCTCGTAAAATTCCGTTACTTGAACCGATGTGATAAGGAAAAAAATAAAAAATAAAAACACTGACCACCATCATGTACCACGGCCCGAGAATCGGATCGGTCGGACCGAAGTTCTGACGGCTTCATGTTCTTCCGTTCATATAATAATGCTTTGTGTACCTACTTACTATATGTGTTTTCACGATGGTTGCGGAGAAATCGGCAATCGGTTCAAAATATATAACGCGGGGATAGATAGTGTTAGTAACAAATGGATAGTTTGTAATCACAGCGCGTTTAATCGATTTCATCTGTTACAATCGTCCAACGGTTAATAGCTATTACGGTTCTGCGGTTCCATTTGACCGGTACTTCCATCGGCCGCTATAATATTTCTCAAGTAGTTGTCGATTGGCAAAAACGGGCTCACGAATGGATGGAACACGACTTTTTTAACTACACGATTTTACCTGTTAATTTTAATGCAACGTTGCCGCGTTGATTGAAAACACAAACTAGCAGCATAACCGACATTAATTTTCAATATAATTCTAATTAATGAAAAACAAATATTACAAATCAATAATAAAGAGATAACATTTTCTTTACTTAAATCTTTCAAAATGTTCATCATTATAACTCACATGAAAAATTTTCTTACTACTTATTGCCTGAAAAAATGTTTAAATTTTCGTTAATACGCTGGCACTACAATTGTTATCGTAACATTTTCTTTTCATTTATTTTTATTTGTGTTATCTAATTAATCAATGTTTATAATAATTAAATAATATAAATTATTTTACCCGTTCAGATAGGTAAATATTATCATTGTTGATAAAAATTAAGATTAACGACAACGGGTTCACCATACAGCAAGCATAGCAAACATAGCATAGTTTTCTGTGTATCTGTTCCTTAAGGACGTCAAAAACAATTAGGTAACTACCGGTGCGGTGTCAGGTATCAGGGTGGGCACACAACGGGTGGGTTGAATTCTAAAACGGTTGTTACGAGCTCGGGGCGCACCGTCGAGGACGTATCGGATTCTCACATGCACGAGGAAGAAAATGTCTAGGGACACAAATTGGAGAAGAAATTACTATGGTTCGGGGTATGATCACATATTCTTTGTGCACAAACAGTTTGATTTTGTTCTTGCGGATCGCGAGCGCGCACGTGCCGACTAACTAATGCACGGCGCACTGTGCATGCAATATTAATGCACCAATGCGTTGCCAAGCCCTCATTGTACGTCATTATTATTATTATTATTATTATTATTATTATTATTATTATTATTACTATTATTAATATTGCACTCGTATAGCTGTTGTACGAGACTTTTGAACAACACAGCGTACGTGACGCAATGATATTTGACGAATAATTCATATGCGAGATTTCTCGAGATCGCGTTCGTTGCTCGTGAATAATTCGTAACGGTCAATGTTTTTTATTTTTTTGATGCCACGATGCAAATTTTTGGTTGATTCGCTATTTATTCATTCGATCTCCAAGGCCGTGGCTCTGCACTGCAGTGTACGCTACAGGAGGGCACACACAAGGTGTGGTGATAGTGCACAATGTGAACTCTCACGGGGTCTTAATCGGAGTGAAAATATACCGTGTAATAATCTATGTCCACGTGGAAGATGATAAAAAACTGTTTTTAAACTATTTTTGTGAATTTTGGAAAAAAAACTACCAACACATTTTTTACTTAATCCGGCTGTATACTCCGTCGAGTCTACATATGTAGATTTACTTCTATGCGTAAAATATACATGAACGCTATATTTTACTAATATCTATATTTATTTTATTCTGTTACAGGTATGTATTTCGGCCGATGTAAGTTAACCAAGCATAGCCCTTGTTGAACCCAAAAAGTACACCTTTTCTTACCAAAATCACGATCATACCGGTTCATTTGTTGCAACTTTTCTGAAAGACCTGTCAAAAAAAGAAATTCAAATTAGCCTAGGACACAGGTAAATCTACTCGTGTACGTGTTTCAATGTTTTAGGCTCACAATATAATATAGGAACAGTAATAATGAGTTATAGTTATAAATACTTTAAACTATGTGTAAACATAAAAATTACAGTTTAGAAAAAGACCGATTTGACGCGGTTTAGTCGATCGGTGTTACAATTGATGTGTCCATTTATGAACACTCTCAGAGTATGGGTAATCGTGTATGCATAAAACGTTATGCCCGGTGTGGGGTTGTAACGAACTACGTTTTATTATTTTGTTGATAATAAATATAATTAGAAAGTAGATGATGGCGAATGTGATCGATGTATTAACAGTGGATTATGGTCGTCTTGCAACGTTACAACAATTCGACTAATTAATCCTTAAAAAATAAATCGATCTGTGAAAGTTTCGTTTCCACTTGTTGTCCTTCGCAAGACGATTCGAATTTGTAACATACATCGCGTGCACCGCTACAACATGGTTTGTGCACCGTACCATTCGTAGTCGGAAGTAAAACTGCTCTACTGTTCCGTAAACCAGCTCGCAAAACTATTCTGCATAGTTCAAAAGTTTGTCCGCTGCCACAACTACTGCGTTACACATCTCGATATCCGCAAATTTGACCAAATTTTTTGTTTTTGGTTTTCTGTTTGCCGTTGTGCGCGATTATCCATTACGCGTTCTTACACCAAAAATGTCGGCCGTCCGATCACACGGAAATCGCTCCGCAAAGGTCATTGAGTAACCAACCGATACCGCGGTCGTCCGCAGCACCGAGTGCACTCGTCCAGTCACGAATCATCATGTTGTTATCATTGCGCGCACCGTGTGACTTCGGTTCAAACGATGCGAACTTGCGCGGACCCGAGCGCCGTCTATCGGAGACAAGAAATGCTTGCCGTCCCACGCAACCAACTACCCCGTGAACATTGTGCAATATACGAACGTCTGTGCGCGTATACGAGTGTGTACGCGATCATGTTATTGCGTTCATATTGTGGCTATTGCGTTACGATAATCACCCCACATTTCCCGGCACAACACGTTTTCCGATCATTTAGAACGGCTTATGTGGCCGTGTAATGGTATAAACCGAAAAACTGTCGATATCAGACGATATTGATGTGATTGAATATAGATTGAAATGTACAAATAACAATGCTCGTACAGTCGTACCGATCTGAATTTCTGTTGGCTGTTATCGTACGTAATTATGAATGATGGAACGTAATTGATTTGTAGATCTCAATTTATAATTATAATCGTACGCCAAGTATGGACGAGAAACTATTTTCATGTTCTTAACTCTGAATAATGCAGGTTGGGGTTTTATGCCCTTCGATTGTCCAAGAATAACTTTTTCCGATTAACATGTGTACAATTTTGATATGTCTTGTATTATTTTTCGTTCGTTCTATATATTCAAAATCAAGCACGGTACGCGTCGTTTTCCGAGGAAAAACAAAACGTGAGCAATAAGTATTCACCTGAAAGCCATTCGGTCTATCAAGATAACTCTCAGCGCTGTATCGAACGTCGCGCCGCGTCGTTTTTTGAATTTATTCCATTTTACATGTTTAATCGCGATAAACGAAATCGCATTAAAATAATCATTATTGTGTACGAGTTTTAAATGTACCTCTCGTGCGAATTTCCGCACGGATACACGGAATAAAATACGAAATAGAAATACAACCATCATGTCTGTCGTGTGTTTCTTGTTGTCAAAAAATATTAGAACGTCGTCGGCTATTATCCCACCAAACACGAATAGTTTTCGACAATTGACGTTCTCGATCCACCAGATTTTACATTTCCCGAATTCAAAACGATCCCGCACCACGAGACACACATTTAATCGTTCCACCACGGAGATATCGACGCGTTCCCGTAAAGACGGGGATTTTTACGATCCATGTCTTCAAATGCAAAAACTCTTCGACCCCGAACGTGTCCCAATCTGCATCCATTTCCGAGGGCCAGTATCTCAAGTAACTTGGTGGTTATGCGTATATACTTGTGAAAAACCGCATTTCAGGGGGTGTCTATAATGCTTTTTGGCGCAATACTTACAATCATTTTTTAATAAAACTTGCAGGTATATTTAATAAATTACAATGTATAAATAACTAATAAACGTAACTGTAATTCTTTTTAGTGGTATACATTAGTCTCAAATATAATATATGAATATATTTTTTTTTTTTAATCTCGTATATTTTTATCAACGCATGTTGGAATTGAATAAAACGCTATTTGTTTTATTTTTGGACGGCAGCGGCAGTTCAGGCATCACAATATGAACCAATGATTAATGCGGTTCCTAAACCTTTCCGAGTTGTAGATTTTTTTAAAATAGCATTAAGTATAGATTACGTTTGTTGATTTCAAGTAGTTCACCATCGTTGTGTTACAATCATAAACTGCACGTAGATATTATTATTTGAAAAATATTGTTAATATATTGTTTGAATAAAAAATTATACATAAATATGATAATTTAAAAATTATACGCAGATATTACTGTTACAAAAATATCGTTATTTTATGGTTTAAATAAATAATTCTGAACCATTTAATCTGAGTTCCTATCTATGGACTATACACACCTTTTAGGGTGATCCACGGACCACTAGCTAAGAAATCCAGTGTTTTACGCTAATCCGTAGTAAGAAACATATCGTGATAATTCACATAAGCTTTCGGAAAATCAATGCGTTGATGTGCAGACGTGTAACGAGTTTATGTTATTAAGCACATTATATAATACAAATTCGTATGCACATGTGCTTTTTTTTATGTAAATTTAACCCAAGACGTTCCTCGATGAGGTTTTCGAACGCTCCTTTCAATTTAGTTGTCCATTAAAGCAGGATAAATTTCATTATTCGCTACCGCCGCCAAAACCGTTTTCCGAATAGTCAATTAAGTTCGCTGCCCGACCGGAAAACCCCACGGCTTGCGTAATTAAAGTCTGTTTCTGTCTTGTTCATTATTATTATTACTATCATCATTATTTTTACTATTATTATTATTCTTATTTTTATTATTATTATTATTATTATTATTATAACTACAACGAATACTACTATAAGTCTACAAATACTACTATTACTCCTATTCCCGCTTATACTGTTATTATCATTATTACATAGACGAGATTATTATAAAATTTAATCAAAATACCAACAGCACCTTTTACCCAAAGTTTATTGGCAATTTCAAAAACCATAGCGATTTTATAATAGAAATTCCTTGTTTTCTTCTTATCCGTTTTACTTCAATACACGTTGTTTTTAGCTACCTAATCTACTTTCTTTATATTTCTTAAGGCTCTCACTTTTTTTTCGACTGTATTTTTGTTATAATTACACAGTTAATAACATTATTTAACACTTATTACTGTACACATATGAGAACTATTTCGTTTAAATATTTAGCCGTTTGATTGAAAGAAAAAGAAAAGAAAAGAAAAGAAACATTAAGAAAACTGTTCGTATTAGATTATATGCTATGAAATAATTTATGAAGTTTAATCACAGCGTTTCTGTTCAACCTCGTACGGCTTTATGGTTCTGCAGTGTTTTGTAATAATACACTGCATGCTTTTCAAAATTTAATCCGTTATCATTTCGTAAGAGCGACGTGAGTTTTTATTTAATAACATATGACGTTTCTTATGGGGAAATACCGTGTAACGGGATTTTGACTATGTATATCAATAATAATTGGAATAAAAGTCTGTTAACATTTTGTTAATACCAAACTTGACATAGCCATCGCCATACTGCGTATATTTGTTTAATATTTATTTTAAGGAGTACAACCGTTTATCTCGGGCTCAACATAAAAAAACACCATACACAATTACAATTATTTAATTCGATACATCAATTTTAACCGTCTCTGGCGAAAAAATCCACTTGACTGTTAAAAAAAGTGTATTATAATATTATGTAACGTGAACTAACCCTAAAAGATTATTGCTTGAAACGGTGGTAATCAACTGAAATAATACTATTTTGTGTTTCATTTTTAACTATTTAATGTTGAAGCTATTATCAGACATTATAACGTATTGATGTCTATGAATAATTAATCCAATTTAATAGGTATTCAAAATAAATGTAAAATATTGTATTTCAAAGTTCATTCATTCTCTCATTTTGTCTCCGCTGTAAATTAAACATAATTAATATATTGTTGCATGTCCAACGAAGAATCGTATAAAATATAAAATATAGTCTATTAATGAATATCGCTTAGAACGTTACAACTAATTGTTAATATTAACGATTTTACCTAATTTTTATCGTTTTCAAATTGTTATGTGCAATCAATTATTACATTATCAAAAAAATGGTAACTTTTTTAATTTGTATAGAATTAACAATATTTACTTAACAACGGACCTGTAAAAATCCATTTCATAATACACATAATATAACGTTCGAGTATAAAATTTTCTGATATTTAAATGACTATTCATAGAGAAATATTTAATAATATGTGATATTACTTTTGAACAATCATGGATTTCATTAAATTTGTTGTGTTCGCTTCGTTTGACTATAATTCGTAAAGAGAAATAAATAGTTTTTTTTTTCCGAACTTTTTTAAGCGATTTCGAAAATTCAATTCCATACTTAACACATGTACTCATTCGCTGCACGGCTTTTATATGTTTCTAAATATATTATAAAGGAATAATAAAGCTGAAATTGAACATTCATACGACGAAGGTCATAAATATATTTTCATCGAAAAAAACGTATTTTTATTTTTTTTGTAAAATACAGGTTTTTACGTGTAACTACGAACAACATAAAACATATTTCTGTTGCGTATCTCGTCATAATATATGCGTATAAAATGATTTGTTTTTCAACGACGGAATCGTCCCGCAATAAAAAAATATATTTATTTGATACGTCCGAAGGTCCGGTCCACCGTTTATTTTCTCCCGTACCTTGGAATCGCAGAAAAATACATTATACGTATACGTTCCGACAGCCAAAACTACTGGCAGTTAAGTGCATAGTGACACTGTATCATGTGCATTATTTGTTCGGTTGAAATTCAAATCTTTGGCCACGACAACGTAACGAGTACGCGAGCATTATGATGGTTTTGACGAAATAAATGGAATATTTTAAACTAATTTTCGTATTGTGCTATGTAATAATACATGACCTACTGACGACGCGCATCTCACACGATGACGAAACAGTCGCGTTTCTTTCATAGTACATTAATATTATTAATATTATTATTATAATCGAGTATACGTTGCAAAGTTCTTGAAACGAGTCCGCTAGTACAAAAATTGTTTGTTTGAAAAATCTTTTTATTATTTTAGCGAAGGTTGAAAGCGCTTCGAATTTTTTGTTTCTGCTTTTGTTTTTTTATTTTGTTTGTTTTGCACACGTACGATGGTGGTCTATTATTTAACCACCAAGTTTACCAAAGAAAGTCGTTGAAAAGTATGACTACGTTTTTATTCGATTTAATTAACGAGAATCCTTGAGCCAAACCCTTTTCAAGTGGTATCATGCTTTTTTTTCACTTCTCACAGCACACATAAAGATGAGTGAAAAGGAATATTTTACGACATACGAAATAATTTGTTACAGTTATGTTATAGTTTATAATACCAAAACCAACGGATGATGTGATTTGATGCAGTTATTATTATGAAAATTATACAAACGTTTGTTTCGCACAACCGACAAATGTGTGATGTTAAAATAAAAAAATTGCCCGTTTTAATGTACATGCTGATTTGGGTGATGATTGACTGAAACCAAATATATGAGAAGTCGTCTTATCGAGTTCAAAACATTGGTTAAAATGTCCCTAAACATCAGTAGCCAATCATAGTGATGGTTGAAAAGCGAATATTTAATGGCTTGATCCTACGCACAATTTAAGCAGACAAAAAAAATATATCATAATTTTATGTTATGCGAAATCTATTTTGATATTTTTAAAAAAATTTTGGGGGAGGCCTTCAAAGAAAATTACTATCTATATCTCATAGTATAAAATAATGAAAAGAAAAAATTCGCATGAAGAATAGTCATGGAAACAACTCTATTTCGTTTCCTTCGACCGCCAATTATAACATAGCGTTGTTGTTCTTATTAAGTATTATTTTTTTTTTTTTACGATAAGTATTATACACGTATTACATCGCGTACGCATTATTTTAATCTTATTACATTGTTATAAGTGTGTTTCGTAACCCAACTTTTCTAATTATTCATAGATTCATAGCCGTACTTGTCTTTCGACTACACACACACACGTACGCACACACAGATGTAGTATATTATACATTAATATGAATAAATAAATACGTGAAACGACTTTAAAACCGTTTTAATAAAACCACTCCTATTTAATATGCATATTGTAGTGAAACTAAGTTTAACTCGAATGTATACGACGTAAAATTATTATGGTACGGCGAGTAATAAATTCCACACGACCTGTGTTGAATATACATATATATGATGTTCGCAGATGAAACAATAGCGAATCCGACGATTTGTCATGTCTGAAATATTATTATATTATCTTATCAAAACCTACCGTGGACGAATTATTTGGAAGATGAGAATAATGATACGATGTAATTATTATTATAATAACAATGTAGCAGTATTTGAACGTCAATTGCGCATTTTGTCCTTATACGATGAGTTGTTGTACAATTTCGAATAGAACCTCGCTAAGTTTCAAACCAACAAATAATGTTATTTTTTTTTCTTTCAGCTCTTCTGAATCTAACAAACGTATAAAATAATATATTAATATCAATATTGATTTAATGTTTATTTGTATTACATATTTATCATCTAGAACGTACAAGGTATTTATAAATATATGGACTTGCAGCAGAATAACATTAAATTTTTTTCGTAATATAGCTACTGGACATATTTCGAGGCGATAGAACTTAAACAATTGGTCAGGTTTCAGCTGTGGGAAAAATAGACATCCGATATTCGAATACAATTTTACAAAGTTGGTTAACATAATATGATGATGATACGATCATCGGTGCAAAAACACTAGTTAATAATGATGTAAAATTATTTTTTCTTTATATGTCTAGCATAGCTGGTAGCCATTATGCAACAATAGACGACATTTCCAGCTCTCGATATCTATTTGAAATTTGTAAGATTAAATTTATACAAAAATATTCATTTCCTGAACACCCGATCACACATCCGATCGGATTATGATTGTCAATGTATAACGATTGAATAGATAATTCTTTAAATCATTTATAACGTGTTTTATACAATAACATGCGATATAATTTTGTTGGTATTGGACCATCCCCGAAATATTTCTTTCGAACGTCCTTGTCGAACGCCATGCCCAAACGGTTTTGAAATCAAGGAAGTTCGCTGATGCCGAGAGTTTGAATAATAAATCAATTAAAAGGTATTGCAGAGAGGTACAAGAAAAAAAATCCTAGTAGTAATCCACGTAGTCCACGTAACCGTGAAGCATTGCTACTATTACTAATGTGACTTACGCTGACACGTAATAACTGACAAATCGGACCTTGGCGATTCGACTTTATTTATCTTTCTTACTGATATAATACGGGTCAAGTGTGCGTTTAATATTATATTTTATACTTCGCACGTCTAAGTTTGACTGATGATTATCGAATCCCAATGATCTATCGATGTCAAACACCACCACTGTTGTACTTAAACAATGTTATACATAATATCGTGAAACTCATTACTAATATGATCGTCTTCGCCGCAGTCGTACGACCGATACGATTGTGTAACATAATTTCTTCCTTTGTCCGTTCACGGATAGCGTAATATTATTGTATCGACTATGGCATCGACATTGACCTCTGCGTAACATTAACGCCGTCGCGCGCGAGTGTAGCATTGAGTGTGTAACAATAATTGTACACAATGACGTTGATTTCCGTGCGAACTAAACGGATCGAAATTGACGATATGGGGACCGGGACCATAGTCACCGTGGTAAACATTTGGACGAAAATCGCAGTTATCGTGCATATAAAATCGCCGTTGTCGCCTGCACGTGAAAGCCAGTCGATTCTCAACTGCTCTCGTGAGCATCGCATTGCATTGTTTAAGATTTCGCATCGACCGCGGTGGAACTTTCGTTGTTTCTCTGTGTTTATGGATACCGGTTACGGAGACTCTCGTTCGGATACACTCGCCGGAAATCATCTTATGTTTTACTCGAAACGCCACTTATCCGCGTGTGTATGTGTGTGTTTCGGGGGGAGGAGAGGAGTCAACCCTATGGAAAAACTTATGTTGTCGTACGGTGTAGACGACGGAACAGCTGATCGTTTTTATTTTTACCGTTACCCGCGAACTTGTAGTGTCTGTACGTCGCGAAAGAGAACGTCAATGTTTAATAGACGACAGCACCGCAGTAACGGTTTCGACGACTACGGCGCCACGGCACGCGGGGGGAGGGGGGCACGAGAGGGCGGCTGTGAGATGAAGTGCGTAGCGACGTTAGCGTTTCGAAATCGCGTCGGACCAGAATCCGAGTTGGAACGGGTGCGGGGCGACGGTGAAGTGAAATCGTCTACGGGGTATTAGCCCACATCTGGCGCCCGCAATATTAACTCCTCCGGCGGGCGCACATTCGTTTCTTAAAAACTTTTATGATCACGCGGTGCGGTGCGGCATTTTCGCAATAGACGGCCATCGTCTCGCCGAGGGTTTCACGTCGGCGGAACGGGGGTGGTTTCGCATAAACGAAACGCGAAAGGGTAGGCGGTGATAGTGGTAGTGGTGGTGGTGGAACGCGCGATAAATCGACCGTCGCGCGCGTATTCAGTTAACCAGAGTTCTTTAATAAACTCGCCTCTTTCTGTTTACTATATATATATATATATATACATTGTACTATGTTTATCTGACGGTGGAGGGCCACAGTTTATAAAAAGTTTCGAGAAATATTTTCACAAGACATCGAGATAATATATATGTATATAAGTCGTATTCCGAAACGTCCGCCGGCAATTATACTGCGAGAAAAACTTTGCCGATTCGCGATACCGAACGAAAAGCACTGTCGATAACCGGAAATAATAGATGTTCAGTAGATTCTTGCTGTTTTGTC
Organism: Sipha maydis; assembly: GCA_034509805.1. NCBI lineage: Eukaryota > Metazoa > Arthropoda > Insecta > Hemiptera > Aphididae > Sipha > Sipha maydis. Next base: position 118,766 of record JASXSY010003273.1, read on the forward strand.
GAACGCCGGTATCTCGATTTATAAATCGTAATCCTCTTGAAACTCTGTTTAAGCTTGTACACTCAGTAGCATGTTCAATTAAACTCTATATAATATTTTGAATTGTTCGTGTTCTTTGGTCCTCGTTTGAGCATTCCTCGTCTTTAGTATATTATTGGCGGGTGAAATTGTAAACGTTGAAATAAAAACCCGCAGTGAATGCAGGACGATTGAGTGGAGAGTGGTATTCGACTGAAAATCGTCACGCACTGTCGTCGTAGCGTGTCACCACTGCAACAGTGGGGAAGAGGAGTGCTCTTTTTGTACACGCATTAAAGGCCAATTTAAACAAACCGACGGGAAGTTAATAAAATAAAGTTTGTTTTATTTAAACTTGACGTAGGTACTTTTAGCGATAGTCTCGTGCAAACACTAAAGACAAACACATAGTCGGCCGATGGCGAACGGTATAATACATAATAATATGCGCGCGCGCATATTATATGCTTTTTGAACAGCATCAATGGTCTATTTAAAATCACGCGCGCACCGCAGTTTTTCGATGCAATAAACTGCTATTATTAATATTGAGTTTTTCGATGTAAGACCACGAAATTGTGAATATTTAAACCGAATCATGGGTGCGCGTGTCAAAGGGCTCGCGTAATGGACGTAGTTGTTACCAGTTAAACGTCTCCATTTACTGGAAAAAACAAAATACAGCATTTAAATACTGATCTCCTCCCTCTTCAAAAATATTTCTACTCCTCATTCAAATCCTATATGTTTACATAGTCTTCGTTTATGTTTTGTGTAGTTTCTTTGATAAAATCATACGCCATAAAAATCGGCGGAGATGTCTACAAACATAAAATGTTAATCAATACGTAGCATTCGCTGAACTAAAAACACGACAAAAGACGTATAGATTTTACAATTTAAACAGCTTATTATATTTATTATAAAAAGTGTACTTTGAGTTCAAATTTTGTTATGAATTTAAATCTCCTGAACGTACGTGGCGTATATTTAACCCTTATTGGTAAGAGTATATTTTTATGTTTAAACTTTGCCCTCCATTCTATTTTCAGATGTTCGATTTGGAACTGCGCACTCGTATAGAGTTACAATGCACCAAGTGCGTTTTCTTAAAAATGTATATAATAATTTAAAATAAGGATCAATGACGCATAAGAAACGTTTCGTTCAACAGCTCATGTTCGTATATACGTATATTTATGCGGTTTTGATCTCCAGACGATTTCGACTTGCGGTTGTGCGTAAAACTCACTAGAAAAGTGTCGTGTTATTAAAAAAATAGGAAATTTATAAATAACTTCCGAACTGATTCACTATACTATTATGATCGACTTATAGTGATATTTATAGATGCTCTCGTTGTATATGTATATATATTTGCGGTAAACATGAGGACGGGAGAAAAAACTGAGCTTATAATGTATGCATATGGTACTTCCCAATAGTATATTTCAAGTACTTTTTAAACACTTCTTTTCGTATTTATTGCCGTGTTTTGAATACATTTCTATACGTTTCCAAAGTGTTAATAACATGATATTTGAAAAACCTTTTTTCCCCATTTTTTTTTTTTTTTACTTATCTTTTTCATCAGGTTATGACAGAAATAATCTCAGCAATTACATTTGATTTTAATTTACCACTATTAGAGTGTGATCGATCAATATCTTAATTTCACAATTGTACACTGTTAAAATATCTGAATTCCGTTTTTCAAATGTTTTTAATAACTAATGTGCTGCAAACGTCATACGTTAGACATCATAATGTTATAGTATTTCGAATATTATTTTCTCACTTACAATTTGTACCATTCGTTAAATTATTTCTATTCCCATATGGTTTTCGAACGGAACTCATTGTTGATGATTTTGTATAATATATTATGGTTACCGAGAACTGGCAAGCAGTGGCGATGATAAACCGTTTTCGTCAAAAGTCACAGAAACGAAGACATCGCTGCGCGTATCCGCATAATAATTTAGTCATAACTATAGAACATACTACATGATCCGATGTACAAACGATACGTCTTGAAAAGGATTAAATATGAAATAATAGTAATAATAGTATTATGATACTATTGTAAACATGGGGCGTTTCAAACGCGTAAAATCGATGGGATTTTCGGAAACTGATAACGCGTAATTTTGTTATTATATTATGTTTGGACGTTGATCCTTCGATGCATTTTAAATCTATAACGTACATAAAATACATATGATATATTATAAGGCATTCACATGTAGAGCGGAAAGCAGTACTGCAGATCTCGCGATTATCTCGCCAAACAAAGAAACGCTAAACACGCGTGGCTGAACATTCGAAATATGTTAATATTACCTACCCCTCCCCAAAAATCAGGTACATTACGTATCTCCTGGCAGATTATTTTGATAGCGGAATTGCTTGAATCATTATTGTGCCTGTATAAGAATACGTAGTGCGTACTTTCGGAAGTATTTCGATTTTTTTCCCGTAAAAAGTGAATTATTACCGAAATACCAAAAGCCGACGACACGACGTTCGGGACGCTTATATGCCCCCAATTCACGCCATGGCGAACTTTATTTTTCTCCATATTCCAGGGCAAATGGATATTTTAGAATTGTTGCGTAAAACATACATACATCATGTTTTATTTGTTTTCAAGTGTACCGTAACGTTATATCAATTATATTTTTATAATATTTTATGATTAATAACATTTTATTTTGCACACTTTTGCGTATTTATAAATAAAATTATGCATACTTTACGTATATATATATATATATATCTCGTCCCTTGCCGATATACTCTCCTTTTTTTGTTTACCTAAATATAGATAGAACAAATCATATGCGCATATGTATGTTTCACCACGAATACCTTGTACACGATAGTTCTACGGTGGAGTGTTGTACGGTAACTTTCCGAGGTGCAATTTGTCGCGTACATTCAGGTTTTATAAGTGCCGAATGCGAGCGCAGGAAGAATGTCGAGGGCAGTAGGAAGAAATACACCGTATCATCGTCGCAATTACTATACTATGTTCATTCGTATGCATCTTTCTATGATTAACTAGTTAGTAGTTGTTGACTATTTTCGTACATTAACGAAAATAATTTGAACTTCTACCATCACCGTTATACGTATGCGTGCTCGTTGATCGCGTTCACTTGCCGCCTAAAGTATTGTTGATCAGCTCGATAAATCGTTCCCGGGGTAGTGTTTACCAATATATTACATATTCTTTGCGACTTCTTGGTACGTATACGATATAATATTACATCTTATTGTTATCAACTGTTTGCGCACGATTTGCGAATACGAATAAATAATATCCTATTTCGAGTACGGCCTCGTCGTATCGGATCCTTATGATTGCTTCGCGATTTAAATAATCACGAACAGTGTAATTTTTGTTTACGGTTTTAAACGTTTGAACAGCCCCATCCGACGTCCCGTGGGAAATTATTGACGCGTCCATCGTACGGTGCGTGACGCGTATCATAATTATGTAATAATATAATACTGCACAGTATTATATGTACAATACTGATGTACAGTGCATTGGTGGAAGTATAAAGTAATCGACGAGATATTATTACTTCTCTCGAATTCATCAACGTGTCCCGAAATATCGTGTTCGTGTCGGTGAATGCTAATCCAGTAGTAAAATATCTAGTGACTTTTCTGAGTCATTTCACATACGTTTTATTAAGTCTTCACTTTGAGCGTTCCAACAATATATCATGTGCGTTTTATCATTTCCACTCATGTTCATGACAATTTCAAATTAGGTACATACCATCCACCAGCGTTAAGACATATCTTGAAAGTTTATTTAGGTAAAAATTATTCATTAAATTTATTTATAATATATAAGTTATTTATACATACTTACTAAGATTTCTGATGAAAACCGTGTGCTTAAACAAAAATAAATAATTGAAAATTATTAATTTTTAACAGTGTTCAAATATGAACTCGAGTATACATTTTCAATAATTGCTTCAAATATTTTTATTTTTCCGACATTCATACAGGGGTGGTCTGAAGCTTCCTTACGGAGATGAGGGTGAATATGAATACTATCAATACTATTATAATATATATTATACTGCTATTTATAATCATGAAACATGCTAACTTTAGATATACATAGTATTCGATAGTAAATATTTAAAAATATTCATTATGTATAACTGTACAACAGTAACCTATATGAGTATTATTAAGTAAATCTGCGTTTCATAAATAGCCCGAGTGGGCGATCGTCATGTCACCACTCCTCTCCATAAATCCATCCCTGTATGCATACGCGTCGGAATATCAACATTAATTATTAATAATCTCAATTCGTCTTTCATTATTTATCTGAATTAAATTCGATTAGGTAATCTCAACCTACGCGATTCGCGTATCGATGGTTTATCATTATCTGCTCCCAATTGTACTCGTCTCGTATCCACGGTTACACGTGGTAAACGGTTAGTACACTGAACTTCATATGCAAAATAAAATAAATTTCAAATACCAACTACGTGGCACAATATATATTTGAGCACACGTATATGCGCGTAAGTCCGGTCCGGAGATTCCATAACGACCGTTCATGCGGAGTTGGAGGGGTTTCTGTCGAGATGTCATTTCGTGAATGAAAGGGAAAAAATATAATACAAACATTATTGTAATATTTTTGTGGAATCTTTAAATTCTATCTCGGGATATGATGTGTATATTTTATAAGCTCTAACACGACTGCGGCAACGCCCGATACTTATCGCGCATTCGTTGATGAAAACGCGTATAGTTTAATTTTATCATAAACCCCCTCCTCACCATCAGTTTACACAAAAATATATGACCCTTTCCACACGAAATGGTCCGAAGCGTTATAAAACATTTTAAACAGTATATTTTGTTAGGCAAAAACTTAAATACACAAAGGCGTTTGGCATGGCATTATTATTATTTTTATTTTTATTGTTTTTATTATTATTTATTATTTATTATTACTACGTGGAAAGGTGTTTTCTCGAGAGCCCTCGAGAATGATCGTCGTCCAATTGCAATGACCGTATGACCGTTTATACAATGTATAAGAAACAATAATAAATCACACGAAAGAAGAAAATAGGTTTTTCGCGCGCCATGCTAAAAAAAAAAATAAAAGCGGAAGGCCATTCGGCAGCGACGGGTATAAAACGTACACTCGAATAATAATAATATACACATATGTAATAGAATATACGGGGCCGAAAAGGAAAAAAAATGAATAATAGGTGTCCGCTAAAATCCATCTGTTACGTTTGTCCTGTCGCGTCCTGTGTTATCCGTGCTACCTATTTGTCCTTGTCTCGAATACTGCAGTTCCTTGGGAAATGCACGTGTATTTGTTGTATTGTCGTTATTTGTTTTTTCAATTTTTTTGTCCGAATAACTATTTAACAGTAGTGGTTTGTATTTAATGATATTATGATGTAATAATATATACAGTATTTCAACGGTTATCGGTACAGCATACCGTTTCTCTTCCGAATTCCGTGATGATGCCAACTCGATCATGCGCTTACAAGATTGTATTATTATAGGTTCATCGTGTTATACATTGAATGAGTACTGCCGGTGTTTCTTTTTCACTCGATAAAAAATTGGTTTTCTTTTTCATTGTATTTATTCTTCGGTCTTTAATCTTCGACTATAACTCTAATAATAATAATTACTATTAAACCGTATACGCTGTTGTATTTTATTACTTAATTACGATTAGTTTTTTTTCGTAAAATTTCCCCGAAAACGTAGTCAAGCAGAATGGGAAGTAAACTTTTTACGGGTACACCGTGTTGTTAAACGGAACGGTGAATAATGTTTTTTATAATAGGGTAGGTCCTTATTCACTATTTTTATACCATTACAAACGTTCTATTAAATGTAGTATAATAATATATAGTTTTAATTTGCAGATGATTTCTCACCGACCGTTTGTGACTTATTTTTTCTTCGAACTCATAACGATACTAATATTATTATCTCATTCAAATATATAAAATTCATTATTCAAATACATTGTCGGATTTGTTTTGCGCGAAATATTTTTCAAATGTATTTATCATTACACAATTAGATTTCATCGTATCGACAAACGGTAATTCGACGATATAATTAAGATAGCTAAATACCCACAAAAATATTATCAACAAAATTTCGTTGAGAGTGGAATCCACTTCTGTAAGAACGTTTTTCTTATCATTATCAATAATTTTTTCCCGTTGACCGTTCCAATTTTAAGCAGTATAATCAATTCCCTAATAGAATACTCGTTTGATCACGGTATCTGACACGGAGTTCAAGTTTTGAATGGTTAAGCGAGATAGTTTGTATTAAAAAAAAAAATAAAAAAAAAAATAAGTAAAATTAAAAAAAAGCGAAAGGTAATAAATAATAGTAAGTTTCAAACTCACATAATTCAATAACAAATCAAGGTTCGACAACTTATTATTTTTTCAACTTTCACACGTTTTATTTTTCTTTCCGTCATTTAAATACAACCTTAATCTGACGAAAAGTTTTATTGACGTGAAAATTTTAATCAAAATATGATTTTGTAAAACTAAATTATAACAACGATGACAATTATACTTTTTTCATTTTTTTTACACGGTATTCACCTTTCTCGTATAAATATTTAAATCATCTTAATGTTTCGAGACCTCGGTGCGTTGCTCCCCTTGCACTATCAAATGTCAATCCAGCGTCGATTCGATCACGATCACGACACCATCAATCGTGTGTTAATTATTTAGCAATATTAATATATTGTTATTATACGTAGTTCATGCGTCGATTTGATTTGTATATCTATATACAATGTATTACACGATTGTACGTCATGTATAACATATAATATTGTATAGACGTTCGTTTGCAGTATCATTACATATACGACGGTTAGGTTATTTTCTGTGTCTATATATTTATTTATTTTATTTTTTACCTTTCTCCGCCCTTGCAAATATAGGCACTTGTCGCGTAAATATGTGTATACGCGCTCTGCCCATATAACCAGGACGACTAATGCGGCTGTCTAACAACCGTAAAATCGACTGCTGGCCAATTGTCGGTCCAAAAGTGTTTTTCCCCTTTATTTTCTTTTATATACATACAATACAATTTGTTTGATATACACGTATATATATATATATATATATATATATATATATATATATATATATATATATTCACACACACGCTTGCGCGCACATCGTTTTTCTTTATTCTTTCTCTCTCCCTCTCTATCTTTCTCTCTTTCTCTACTCTCTTATTATCTTCATCTCTATTTCTCTCAATCATCCCTGCCCGCCTACGACAAATTCGATCTATATTATTGTACGACCTTTTTTTTTCTCCTTCCCTCGGTTCCTCATCGTCGTTACACGCATCATCACCGGAATACGAAAACGTCCACATTCACGCGTTCGTGTGTGCGTCGAAATCGAGTATAGTGAGTGTACTTAGTGGTGTGCTGGCACGCGCGTGTGTACAATTCTTTTTACAAGGAGTCGTATATATATTATATGTGTTATACTACGTGCGTACCAATTTGGTTTTTACAAACTCTGCGATAAAGCAATCGTCCATACACACACATATATGTATTTTCTGCGTGCTTAATGATCCGAAATCCGATTTCGTCCTCTCGTCACGGGTTAATGTACATATACGTATAAATATAGATGTATATATATATATATATATATATATATATATATATATATATATATATATATATATCTTATAAAGTGATGGTAAGCTTATATAGGATGACGGCGACAACGATAAGGGGGAGGAAAAGGAGTTGGAGCAGGAGTAGAAAAGGAGAACACGGCTAGGTTTACGGTCGGGATTTCGTCGACGCTTATATAAACCGTTTACGTGTACACTGCACTGGGCACGTGTCTCACACATGTCTGAAATTGAACGTCTAAGCCCGTCTTGCTGTGGACTTGAAGCGAACGCGATACGACTTAGCCCACCCGCCGCGCACGCTTGCTCCGTTGATTGAACGCGCGAGGATTCTGAGACAAACCCGCGGAACTGTTTAATTAAAATTCCGGACCCTAAAAGCCGCGTAGCGCTGTTACTGCTACTGTTGTACAGTTGTACTGGCACCCGACCACCGGAGACAAAGACTTTATAATATATTACACCAGTCTAGTACAACAAAACGCATATATATATATATTTACACACACGCTATACACTTGCATTCAAGTCGGAAAGTAATGATAGTAATACTATAAAATATAAAAAATATTAAAAAAAAAAAAAATAAAAGTCATTCCATTAAACAGTAAAGAGAACTTAAAATTATAAATAATAGCATATCTTCATTGATAACTTGTATTACATAATGAGATGGTTTAATAAAAAAACAATTGTGTCGTACAAATATACTGCACGATTATCGGACAATCGGTAACGATCTTTGGTTCTGCCATTGATATTATTCAATTATTAATTCGATCGCCAAAGATAGTTAGTATTTTTCACGTATTCCAGTACAGTTATTTAATTGTAAAATATAAATTCGATTTCTAGCGATGTATTTGATATATCATGGTGGTCCTGAGATACACGCACTTGAATTCAAATGCTCCACAGGATTGCGAAGTGCAATATATAATGTAATACATGCGCCACGTAATTGAATTATACAGATACTTGGTGTATTTCAAAACTTAACTCATTCATGCATGGAGGTCCGACAGAAAAAATATATTTTTACCCAAATCGTATAATCGTAATAATTAAAGCGCGTACGACCACGTAATACGCACGAATTTCAGAGTAATTGGAATAATGAATGTGAACAATATAAATCAAACCTCAAAATACGTTCGCTTTGATTAGTGAAATATATCGAGGATTGCGCTGGATAGTTTTTATTTTTTACATTGAGAATATTAAATACGACTACGAGATCAAACAAGAGCGGTTCGCAGACACGTAAAAATATGTTAATGATCGATTTTAATTTTCGGTAAAGAAACAAATCTTTTTGGCAGTAAAATGCATTATATCTTATTAAATATTATTATTATACGACTTGGTCGAAATTGTCGAGGGTAACAACTACACACACTACTAACCCTGTGCGTACCACGTCTATATCTCCGCCCTTAATGGTGCTGTATTATTAGTCGATTTTGCAACGATGCGCTCGCATGTGACAATCGTTTTGCTTTCGTCGTTAGATGTGCATAATAAAGTGACTTATATTTATAATTACCATTGAGAAGTTGGCAACAACAGATTATTACTACATTACTATCATGTAAACCTTGGACTATTGTTTTAATCGTAGTTTCTCGTGGCGTGCGAATCGTTCATCCTTCGCGTGCGTTCACATTATTAATTCTGGCCCGCGATCATTGTATTCGGTCCCAATCGAAACGGATTCACCACACATCCTTGTAACGAATAATCGTAAAAAATTAAAAAACGCAAATGTCCGTGCCCTGATTCGATTGCCCGCGGCACAATGAACGTGTACGTACAAACGTTTTTTTTTTTTTTGCGTAGACATTTTAACCGTGCGCTGTCTAGATTTATCTATTTTCATACGGGCGATTGCAATTCTAATCGGTTGACTTTGATTTCTGTTTTCAAATAAATAATTTTATTTTCCAGTAATCTGGATGTAGACACCGGTATAGATAATTTCTCGAACGTTCGCCAGGTGATACTTTTCATTTATGCAAATATATCCGTAAGTACGTGCTTCGAATTCCGCAACACTTTTATTGCGTGCTGAATTCATATCTTAAACGGTTACCGAACGGGATAAATTGTATTACGTTGCGAGTGCACCGGCAGGTGTATTATTATCGCGCAGGTATATTGTTGTTATGTTTTATTTCTTACGATCACACGCACGGGTTCACCGTGAACTTATGCCGTCGGTACAAATGTGTAACTTTTCCGCCATTGATGTATTCGGTGTTCTTATCGACACCGTCAATTGGTTCTGGTGGTGCGGCGAGGCAACGGGTGGACGTGTAGTATGCGTGAGTACAGAGCGGGATGCGAATGAATAAGTGAATGCGCGCTAGTTATAGCGCCGTGGGGAATTTTACGGAGGCGAGTTGTACCCGAGTTTACGGACGCCGTAAAAACAAAACGTAATACACTTATTTGATCGAGCGCTTTTTCTTTCTTTCTATTTCTCTCTATCTTTATCTCTCTTTCTCTTTTTATCCATCTATATCTCTCTACCTCTCTATTTGAGCTGTGAAATGTGTAGGGCACGCGCCGCACCGATGCATCGCGATGTTACGTTTGTGTCTTGCACGTATTATCATATTTATAACTTCACAGGCGGATACTAGTGACTAAAACTTCTTACGTCTAAATGTCTTATTCCGATGTTTAAGCGTGTTGTGACTTGTTTTTCGGTAAATTTTATTCTATCTATTCTATTTGTAGATAAACAAATCTTATTTGTCTGAACGAAAGTAATTTTGATCAAAAAAAAAAAAAAAAAAATGGTTAGGGATACAAAGGAATCGTTTTTGAAGCATTTTCGAAGAAAATTAACGAATATTTGTTTTTATTCATCGATTAAAGCTCCAATTTATATGCAAATTCTCATTATTCTACAATTCACTTAGAATATTTTTCTATTATAAATTTCGATGTTTCGTAATATGTAGATTCTATAGTTAGATTTTATTTCGCATATTTTCGCATATTTCTGGATAGTTTTATAAATTTTGCATATTTCATAACTATAATAATAATAGTAACAATAATTACTTTTATAATTTTATCTTTGTTTGTTAAAATATTGAAGTATCTTATATAATAAAGTATCTTTACGAGTAAATACTTTCAAAAAAATGTATCCCAATTTGTCTTTACCTGCACAACCAATAACTACTCGTTATGGCTTAAAGTAACAATTTACTACCGGAGATATTTCAATGAGAAGCAAAGTGTTTTGAAAAAAACATGTTGTTTATTTTAAAATAAATAATTAAAAAATTATCTTGCCATTATTATATCACACTCAGTATTTCAGTAAATAAAATACAAAAACTAAAGAAATCAAACGTGACCGTAAGAGATAGTGATGCTTTAATGATAAAAGATATTAAAAATAAGTTAAAATAAGAAATAACCACGTGAAAAATCAACCGTAGGAAAAAAAATTAGAATAAAATCAGTTCAAATGATGCTATTGCATTCCAATGATAATAACTATGTCACGCTTGTACGTTACTACTTTATTTAGTAAAGTTTAAGTAAGCCAGTGGAAAATATAAATATATAAAACTAACGAATTTGGTATTTCTGTTGCAGGTATGTATTTCAACCAATAGTCATAACGCATGACTTGAAATAGAACAAGGTCCTCTTGTTCTTATCGGAAACACGAAGATAGGTGAAACACAGACCCGTAGTGGTTTTCTTTAGTGTTTTGAAAGTTCAGTAAGAAAAAAGGAAGGAGAAATTTGAGAGGAGACGGGTAAATAGTTAGATTTTTTTCAAATCATGAACACCGAAACGCATAATTATGTAAATTTTGACGAGTACTCAAATTCGAAAAATTTTTCGAATCGAGTTTGAGCACTTGGCATGACACACAAAAAAAAAAAAAAATTTTGTACTCTTAAATACGAGTACTCGATAAAACTTGATTTAAATCGAGTATTTGACTTTACTCGAGTACTATACTTTAATCAATCACTCAATTTTATTATGCTACTTTAATAAAAAAATGAATAAAATAGGAGCCATATATTTTCGATTAAAAATACCCGGAAAGTTCACAATTTAAATGAATAACAATAGATTTTTATTGCTTTGATATTTTACTATCATGGTAACTGCATTTTATATAGTTTGGTAACCATAAGTTATTTTTGGAGTGCTCGAATTCTGAGCTCTACTCGACTCGCCATCAAAAAATTATACTCGTCCAACTCGTCAGCTACCACTTACGATGGAATAGTATTGCAGTGGTGCTTGGGTCTTTATTGCGCACGAAAAGTCATAGTTAAACCGTATGCATATGTTTTAAATTCTCTCGATCAACGATACGCACGCTATTAGTTATAAATGTGTCCGGTGCGATTTACATTTGTACCGTCAATGTGAGTACTAATGTAGTGCGAGTACAAGCGATCGAAATATCAGGAAAATCACGTGCGTTTTCCCCAGGGTCGACCATCGAAAACGAAATTAATCGGAACCCCGTTTATAATTATAATTTACGGAGTGATGTAGCATAACATCATGTACATAATAACGTGTCATTATCGCGTGCACCCGTTCAGCCGGGCTGGCGGTAATATTATTATTAATAAAAATTATTATTACTATTATAATAATGAAATACGAGCGTATTATTACGGTCGGAAAAAGAACCCCGCGCGAAATTACGCGGTCATTATCGGTATCATGGAAATTATATAGCTAGTGGGAATAGGTTAGTGTGTTCAAGTCAGGCAGCATGTTGGTATTTTTTATTTTTTCAATTCACTATTACACACTGGTTGATATGATCTTAGAGTTCGGTTTGAAATTGATTCATGAACTCAGTACTATAAATGCACGAAACCGACCTCATAACAACTGATGCCTCAATGATATTCCGGTGTCGGTACGATGACGCGCGTCGACGGATATCGAGGGAAGAATGTTTTCCCAACTCCGAACGGTCGAGTACCGGCGTTGCTCTACACGGCCTGGCGTATTTATTGTAGTCCGCTCAGTACGTGATACGTACGCGAGCGGTTCGTTTACAATAATGCGTGCACATGATATGTCGTTAAAAAAACATTAAAAACGCGCGCGATTTATCACAACGATGTGTATAATACATTGTAATACTGTAACGATAACGATAATAATGTGTACAATATGTGTACGGAACAGGTGTATTATAAATGCATAATGTAGGTTAATTGTCGTGGCCATAAATAAAGAAAAATTGAAATATTCTAACGAAAAAAAAAAAAAAAAAATTACGTTACGCCTACCTATGTATGCTTCTTATTATGATACAGTACTCGCTGTTAATGCATCGTGTCCGTGTCGCCGTGGTACTGTTTCTGCGGGTTTCGCCTCCGTCCTGCCAGACGTTTTTCTAATGACTTTGCTGCGCAGTGGCCAACGTGCTGTATCATACCGATCGAGTTATTTTTTTATTTTTTTTTTCAGCATGCGTTTTTCGAAACGGTATCGGTCCAAATATTGACTGTAGTGTACTCGTATTGGACGTTTCAGAAAATTTAACTGAATATTTGTTTGCAGCGTTAAAATATAATCGTGCTCCCGTTGGAAAAACAAGAGTTTGTGTTTCCACAAGATATTGCTGGTCCTAAAAATTGAAACAAGTATATGCAATAAATAGTGTAGACACGTGTAGACGGTACACTCGTGTTTTCCATAAATCACAATTTTAAAAAGTGCTTAGTTAAAGCCTAAGAAATCTATCTGTATATCATCACATCACTCTTGTCCTGAAGTCACAAGCATATCTGTAATATACTCGTACATTACAGCTGCATGTGCACGGGTGTGTTTTGACAATGATTTGGTGAATATCTCGTTTACCGGAGGCCTTTTATTGGATTTTTTAGCGAATTGATTGAACCCAGTGACTCGAGTAAATGACATACACAGTGCAGCATGGGAGAACCTCGTCAATAAACGAATAATCTTCACAGTTTCACAAATTTCTCCCTTTTAAAACGTTTATGAAATTAATTTCTTAATTTTTTATTCTACATATTCAGTTAACGAATACATATGAACCGACCGTTCTTATTCCGTAGGTGTAAAAATACCATTGATTATTTTGTATTTTTTTAAAAAAAAAAAAAAAACCACAATACACATAATGTTTTATTATACATCGAATTATTCAAAGCTTCAAAATATATCTGCAGAAGAATAATGGACACGACTAGTATTGTTATTTTTGTATACAATATCTTGCTCACGGTACGCGGCTTGTGTTTTACACGTATACGATTTTTATCCGTACCGTAATAATATTATAATAATTGACTATTGCTTTTCATATCGTTCTATAGTGATGCAATCGAGCAAGCTTACATTTTTATCGAACAATATACCCGAAGCACAAACAAATAAAATATATATAACCGCTATATTGTAATGTAAAAACAGCGCCGAGCTACAGTAATAACATCACGATGTTTCCATTAGGGTATACTTTCGTTTGTGCCGACCGTTTTTTACGACTTGTTTAATGGAAAAGTATGATTATATATATATATGTGTGTGCTTGTAGTATAATGACATCGTTCGCGGAAGTTCAACGCACCACTTCAAACAATAATATTATATTTTTGTATACTGTTATCGCTGTATTATTATGATTTTTTTTTTTTTTTTTAATTCCGAGTTAAAATTTACGTTATGAAATACCACGAATACTTATTAGTTATTTACATATGCACCAAAACAGCTGTAATAAATATACTACATAGAGGCTCTATCATAATCACACATAGTCAACATATCAACTATAATAATTGAGCAGATTTTAACGGGCGACTACCTGAAACGTGATCACGGTCGTAAAACGCATACACAATATATACCGTAATAATATGTAAATAACGCATAGAACAAAATCGGAGTAAAATCATGCTCGCACAAACTCATTTGTATTCGCCAACGAAAGGATATTTTAGTTTTCGATGCCGCGGCCGGTATTTATTCAGCGAATATCCCACAAGTGTCGCCAAAAAGTTTCGTTGCTGTTTGCGTAAATTCAAAGACGAAATACGTCCCGGAAAACACATGGCGCGTGTACTATATACGTTGTGTTGGTACCGTTATAAACAGACGAGAAAAGTTTAAAATTGTTTTTTTCAACGGTCCGCTGTGCACCGTTTGCATAGCGTTTTAATACGAATCCATGAAACGGTACTATTACAGGTGCTCAGTTCCAATTGATAACCGCGGTATACTGTTTCGCGTTATCGATGTCGCCATGTACCCTCCCCAAAAGTTATCAAGTCGAACCCATCGCAATCATATTAACCGTTTTCAGGTTCGGTTATCTAACGTAACATCATTGATTATAAGTACTAATATGTATAATCAATAATAATGTAATACGAGCGTTTACTATATATTTGTAAAGTTTTTTTTTTTTAAATAAAATGTTCCTATTTCCTGTGCTGACCAACAAATTATAGTTTACGAGACCTTTGCTCAAATAAGTACTAACCGTTACATCGAGATGTAGTGAATGGCACACGGAATTTTTCCGAAATCCAGTATTGTACTCGTGCCTGACTGATACATTGCGGGTCCTCCCGGCCAACATAGGTCTCGTCCGACTTCAATATTATTACATATGCGCGTGCACACTATTCTTACGCTCTGTACGAGTCGCGTCCGCCGTGCAGTGGTCGTCGGTCGCCCACAACACGAACGAGAAAAAAAATTAAACATTAGCATATTGCCCGCGCGCGCGTGCTTATCTACATTTTACTGGTTTTTTCTTTATTATTATTTTTTTTTCTCTTCTCTCAAAATGACATATACCACACGTGTGACCTAACCGGTTTCCGGCATCGCGTACACTTAAAGGCACAGAGGTCACGACGTGGGCACATTGTTCTATCCGTGCACACTGCGAACGCGAGAATGCAACAGCGTCGGAGAGGGAAGACATGAGGATGAGATTTTTTGCGAAATATTTATTTTCCTCCTTCTTTGCATTCCCGTGCCAGGCAGTCGGTGTTGAGAGTTAATTTTCGTTTACCTCTCATCTCGACCATTTGTGGAAACATGGCGTGGTCTTTAACGTTTATCCGAGATCAACAATTATCATTGATATAAGCATTTACCTTTGGAGAGAAATGTAAAATATAAACACTCTTTTATTTCTTTGATAAGTGAAAATAATAAACAATGTACTATTCATTATGAACATGATGTTATAGATCAAAAATCAAGAACATTCATTACGATTCGTATAATTACTTTTTCTTTGAGTATTTTACTTATGCATTTCACCGAAAATTATTAAAACCTAATAAAAATTATAATTCTATAGTAACTGATTTATTATATCTGTTTTAATAATTAAGCGTGCAAAAAAAACCTATAATTTTACGTAAAATAATATAAATATCTTAAACCTAGTTGTTTTCCAGTCAGTCATTGTTTTTTATACTGGAGCATTTAAATACTTTTAATAATATAAACACCACTGTGATCATCTCCATTCCGAGTGTAAAATACTAAACAAATAAGCGGGTGGCAAAGGATTTAAATTAAACTTATCACGACGTTGGGATAAAGAAAAACATTCTTGTCCCCATCGACAACTACTTCCGTACCAACAACGTTGCTGCGCGCTTGCATCGAAATGACGATGCGACGTAATTTCCGGTCGGCTCGACGACTACGATGAGATATTTTTGTATCTCCGTACGACATGACGATTATAATATTCATTTTATTTCGTGTACTTTGTAGCTTTTATTTACGCTAACACTTCTCCATCACTTTGCGCGTTATCCGCAACCATGTATTAAATGCGTTTATTCCATAATATAATAATCAACAGTGAAAAGATGTCTGTTTTAATGCCTCACGCGCGTCCGTACAAAACAACAACACCGATTGAAGCTAAACGATTTTTATACACACTGGTGGATGAAATCAAATCAGCCGTGAGAGTCAAGATCTTAATACTCCCGTTTATATCGTACGAGATAAAAATGTTTCACGACAGTCCGAAACCGAAACCGGTACACGAAAATTTTTTGAGAAATTATTAAAAATGATCCATATATTGTGATGGTATTAATTGGATTTCTTACACGTGAGTGTTTGGATTGGTTAAATGTTGTTCGGCAGTCGATATACTAAGCGAAAACTTTGTCGTAATGTCTTTTTTCCGTAGCATTTTTCACGTCTGTGTGTACACATACGTTTGAATGCCGCGGGATGGCGCCATAACACCGTTGATCTCACATAGTTTTTTTTAGTTTTTTGCATCACATAATTATGTGATGCAAACAACTAAAAAAAAACATTAATGTTTTTGCTGTACGTGTTAATGTTTTATTTCTGATTTTCGCAACATTTTTCAAACGTAATACTTCAAAAAGTTTCAACTTGGCCTCTTTCCTTCTCTTTCTCTCTTTCTTTTACTTTATCCAACACGGATTGTATATTTTTATTAACATATACTTAATATGTTATCCATCGGATTACTATGCGGTTCCCGAAAATACATGTACATACAATCATACTATAATTATAGGGCGTTATTTGTCAAAAAATATTTCTATTTTTTTCTCCCTATTCGTATTAAGGGGAATTAAAGAGAAACGTGTTTGTACAGCTACTGCAGTTAAGTACTTCGATCGACTATTTTAGACACTTGTAAATGAATAAATGTTCAATAGCCGGTTCGATGAATTCGCTTTCGAGTGTAAATTTTTGGAAATCGTAATGACGAAAAAATAACAATCCTTTACAAGTGCAATGCGTTAGAATTATGTAATATCAAATAATAATTACAATGTATACTTATTGCCGAACTGCTATTTCCCACGTAATCTGATTATTGTCTCCGTGTCTCTTGTTATATTTTTCCATCACTGCGCCGGAATTAAAATAAAGTTCTGTAACAATAATGTATTGAATTATTTTATCTTTACGATGCCTCAAGGTTTTCAACGAAATGCTCACTTTTATTATTATTATTATTATTATTATCATCGTCATTATTGTGGATGTTTATATTGAATTCGAGTGCTTAAGTTCTAGAACGATCGTATTAATGCATCGAAAAATACTTGAAATATTATGAATACGTTTCGCCGACTGTCGTCGGTATTCTTGTATATCTGTACGCGAACGCTGTGTGTGCTCGTATACTTTATTTAAACATTACGCGGAAGATTTCTGGTTCACGTTATTATATTGCGCAGTTGTACCTAAATTATGGTATTATAAATAGTGTATTGTCAATAAGGCGATTTTCAAATATTTATGTAAGTGTTCAAGTGATAAAAAGCGTTAACGGCAAACGTAATGTTTTATTCTAAAAGTAAATAACAATATGACAAACCTTTAGAAATGCGTTTGATGAATTTCGGTAATAAATTAGCTATAAAATATAAGAAATAAAACCTTACAAAATGTGTGGCGAAAAATTATTTTACATCTAAAAGAAGATTTTTAAATGTATACACAATTATGCGTAATTTAATTTGTATGTTTTATATTTTTTTTAGCAGAATTGTTTCTTAGTATATATTATAACATAAAGAAATATTTCATTAATGCATTTTAACTTGATATTATTGGAAATGTTCTCTTGCAATAATTACCTGTTATACGTGTTTACAAAAATATTTAGTATCTTTTAGCTGTGCCTTGTTTTTGTATTAAACATGGGTCATATTATTTAGACAAAATTATCCATATAATCGCCATTTAATCGTCTTATAAAAATGCGAACCGTTTAATCGTTGTTACTTGTTAATATTTAGCTGACGTATACCTAATTGAATCACCACACCAGTTATACGTCGTATTACTAATTATTATTTTTGGAAAACCATCTTGTTGCGAAGAAGGTCGTCTGCGTCGAAGGTTCTTTTCGCTGTTTGAAACAATGTGAAATCGAATACCGGCAATGAATATTATCATACAACACTGGTAACATAGTAAGCCTTAACCTTTATTATTATTATTATTATTATTATTTTTCGTCGTCATTTCAAGTATATGTTAAATATAATCATGTATTTATTAGTTATTATAATGATTCGAAAATCATTCATAAATTAAATTATTCAGAAGTAACGTACTACTCACACGCTTGCAATTTTAATTCTTCTTACTACGCAATGTCTTTAATTCGTACATGCACGTAGAAGGGTGTACTATATGCTTCAAGCAGATATTAATGTTAGATTTCCCAATTAAATAAGCGAGCGTTTTGTTCGCTTTCTCGTTCTGAAACGGAATATTTCAATACGAATATGACGATATATTCTTTGAAAAGTATTGTGTCTCGAATCCGCACCCACAACGTTCGTTTGTTTGTACGTCACGTTAAAAGTTTAAGCAAATGGCGTATAGGTACGATAGTGGAATGCATATTTCTTATCTATTTTCGAGTTACTTTTCTCTACATGCTAGGTTTCCTAGTCTTAAATCCCAAACTTTAAACGACAGGGTGAACTATTTAGTTTTATTAATTTGATTTTTTGGTCACCCAGCTTACGTTTAAAATAACGTCACCTATTCATTTTTCCTTTTAAAATGTAAAATTATTTAAATCGTATTTTTTTTTTGTTTTTTAATAACCGATAAGGTAAATAGTTATTAAAAGACGGATTAATAAATCTTGTTAGGTAACGAAGTTGATAGGCTATATATGTGGTTAGGCTTTAAAACTATGTGTACAAAAAAAAAAAAAAATTAAATAAAGTCATAATTTCAGTTGGCTAAGCGATGTATAAAACCGTTAAATTTTATTACGATTTGTCCGTGTGTTACTCAAAGTACAGTATCTGAATATTATACACGATACTTATACATAATGTTGTCATCGGCATGTACATATAGCGTCCAACGGTGAATGGACGGCTTGTCGAAAAATGCAGTTCAACGGAAGGAATGCTGCGGCGATGGACGATAAGCAGATGCCGATAGTTAAATTGAATCGTAATTTTTTTCACCTTTTCTTTTTTTTATTGCTTAATATTTGTTTATTATTATTATTATTATTTTTTTTATCGAACATCTTGTCCACGCGTTGTCGTCACCATGTGTACATTGAAATGTATAGGGCACTATTATCGAAAGAAAGAAGAGGCAAAAAAAATAAAAAGAAAAAAAGAAACGTTAAAATAAAATCGAACGATCGATAAATTATCTCGCTATACACGTTTCTACGTGTATACATTATACATGCATACGTTACCGGCCGACATTCCCCGACGAGACTGGTTGCCAAGTACGCCGCTTCATCGACCAGTGAAGTTCAAGGCTGCCGGGGTCGCACTACCACTCTCGGTTCGACGTCACGCGACCGGCCCCGAGGGACGGCTCGTTATTATAGTAATTATTACTATTATAACTATTATTATTACGTATGCAGTTGGTGTGCATAATAATACGTTGTACTGCAGTTGGCTTGCATTCGTTTTTCGTTTATCGTCTTATGCGCATCGACAGTTCGACGAATCGAAAACCTATCGAGCAAACGGAACTGAACACACGCGCGCCGCCAGTTGTCCACGCGTCTTGACCGGTTACCGCTGTTTCCGATGGTCTTTTAAGAAATATTTCTAATCGGCGTCTGACGTACCTATCGATCTATATCTCCCGCAGCATGGACTTTACAAAACGACCCGTAGAGCTCGGTGCACGCTTTTGAAACCGATAGAAGGTGCACTACTGTTTCTATTTTTTTTTACGTACGTCTGTGAAATATCAATAAATAACCGAATAAAATTTAATAAATATTTAAAACGATTTTTTCGTTTCACTCAGGCTCCAGAATCTGTTTAAATAAACTGATGTATGATTTTGAATTCTGTAAAGCCGAGTAATAATTACTACTGTGCCATCTCATGATTCGGGTGATTCGTACGCGTTTACCGACGGGCTTTTATCGACGACGAAATTGGCAATAGCGTCTATACGTATCAAAACCAAATGCCATTTACGTGACATTAAGTCGAAATCGTCTTCGACACACGTACACAATAAATAATCGCCCTGCAGACGGACTCGCTTACCCGCAGTACCTATCGATGCAACGGTTGCTAAAATGATTCAAGTGTCATTCGTATGAGTGCAACGGGCCACAAAACAAGTAACGCAATATTTCATAAAAAATTATAAACACATATTTTAAACTGAGAATAACTCTGTGCTGGTACTTATGACGACGAACACGAGATGGCTAATTTCGTCGTATTTTGACAAAAATGTTAAAAATCTGGAAAAATTTTTAATTTTTACCAACTTGTTACTTAGATTCTCACGGTTTGATGAGCAATAGAGGTAGAATACGTGGTTAACTTGAAGCAAACGAATAAAGGATATGGCTCTTAAAACCCGGGGTGTCGAACTACCCTAAATGCGCGACTTTAGTTTATATTTAAATTTCGTACATCAAACGATTTGTTATAAAATGCTTTCGCCTACCCTTCTATTTATAATAATGTAGAACAAAACGTTTTTCGATTTCAACGGTTTATATTACATTTACGTGTAATATTTATAGTTTATAGTGTATCGATGTTTCGTATGGTTACGATACCGCGTCGTGGAACAAAATAGACAATATTCTAACAAACTTAAAACGGACGAGTTCGGTAAATAGTTACTTATAAAACATGTAGCTTTTTTGATGATCGTCCAATATAAACGGTCAGAATTTAATAACATGTGGTCGTCCCCAAAACGGTAACAAACATATTTGTTCGTCGACAATTTACGTGCGCACGAACGCATCTTACGTCATTGTCGTGTTTGTCAAATGATATTCTTGGGGCGAATGTGTAAATTAATTCCGTTCCGTCGAGGTACGTAGAAATATAGTAGATATCATTATCAAAACGATCGCGCATGGGTTATAGACATATATATATATATATATATATATATATATATATATATATAATATTATTATATATTACGATTTGCTTTTCTTCTACCTTTTTTGTTTATTTTATTCACTTATAAATTAGAACGTAACGATTATATACACGTAATTTTGTTTACAATATGTATTATACCACTCTGTCGCGTGACCGTCGGATAAGCTAAACGCGATCATAAAACGCCACTGCCACTGTTGCTACGACTGTACGGGAAATAGCAATACCATGGACGTGATTTTTAAATACGACGGGGGTCGGAGGTTAACGAAAAATATAGACAGTGAGAGATGATTAGCAAGTGGTGCAATAATAAGTGCCGATGTAAAATATAGTATGTAAACACGATTTACTCCAATTTTAAATAATTAATAATAAAAATACGCCCATCGACCGTTCGAAGGCATTTCTAGAATAATGTTTGTATCGTTTCAGTTATTAGCTGTATTTAACAACATAAATATTATAATCGATATAAATAATGTATTGGTGTTATTTACATATTATATTTCTACATATGCATATAATTATTATAATTAAATTACACTTGAGAAGCAATAATTTCATATAAAACGATCTTAAACGATACCGGTTTGATGGATAAATATAATTTGGTTTGGTTTTATTCGTGAAATTCGAGAACTTTAAATTCTTGTTCAAAAATCTCTTTTTGCCGGTTATATTATGTTGTTCAAATTTAATTGTCAGCATCTAGTGTTCAAGTGGTAATGGTATATTTTTTTCGTACGACAAAATGTATCGTGTATTAATGGTTAATTATTCGCAACGATTGGGATCGTTTATTCAAATTTTTTCTAGGCTCTAATCTTCTCGTTTATGACAATTAAACAAAACGTCTTCATAAGCCTTCAATTATCCGATTCATAAATCAATTAATGAATTTTAATTTTAAAATCTGTGTGTTAAACGCTTTTTTATTGCTTTTTTACGACATCATAACGTACAGTATATAATGATTTTATAGTTTTTCTAGTCGGTGGATTGGTGTATGGATTAGTAACGATGATGATATTATAACTCATAGCAAACCAATATATGACGGGCATATACACAAGCGGAGTAACCAATATTAAGTTGTATTTCATAGAATATTATGCGGTTTACGACGTCGAAATATCGTCACACCGTTGAACGGAGGTCGAGCGATTTAGTATTCCAATGATGAGCGCACGCAATTTCGGTTTTGACTGTATGAAACAATAATAGAAGTAATACATCATCTACAGACATTATGTGGTATAAGAATCGTTATTCATGCCGATTAATGAACACACGACGCGATGAAGTTATCAAAATACTTCGGTCATTAACATTGACGGCGAACAGCGTATGATCAGATCGATTGCTGTGCCAAATAATCGTGTGAGGTTTTCACTCCTAAATCCTAGTTTTCATCCGAAGAAATTATTATTGTAGAACTAGTAGATCGCGTGCGGTTCGATGGCAGGTTTTTTTCTTGTAATTTGCATGTTTACCGCCAAAATTTGTTCTGAAAAATGATGGAAAATTATTTAAATTTAATTTTTAAATTTTTTTCTTCAATATGTTAGTTCTTTAACACTTTTAAATCTGTTTTCAACGTTGCCTTTTCCGATTACACGTGTAATCAATGATCTACTGCATTTGTCATATTGTCATGTTGTATTTCATAACACGAGCGCACATACTGAATATCCGATCGGCGGTCGCAAATTTCGTACTATAACGGATTATATTAATAAAATAAACATTATCGTATCGTATCGTATCATGTCGGAGCGAGCGCAACGCGTCTTCTTTCGCTTCCTTCATCCGGTATTTAAAGCGTGCACCAGCCTTGAATTATCATTCCATTATTGGTATACGTTGTTGCACGCGTGTACATAGATTTTAATCAACAAACTTTTGTTCTATACAGATATATGACTAATTTTCCTGTTAATCCTACAAGGACTCTTCGGTGACGCACTACTCTCGTATCCTCTGCACACACTTATGTTCTACGTACCATGACATACACATATATTCATATGCATTCATATGTACACATATTCATACATATGCATTGTATTCTCCAAGTTCTGTGTTTCATTATAAGTGCCACACTTTTGGGTACCTACCCTTATACAGGCACAAGGCATTTTTCCGTTAAAACACGTGTGTGTTTTTGTATCCGAAACTTATGAAACAGTTTTTTACAATTTATCGTTTATTTGTAAATCGTAATTAAATTTAAATCGTAATCGGTTATTACTTAACGTTACTACAAATAAAAATAAAAATACCCATTAGACAATGATGACTCAACATGACAACGGTGTGGAGAATTTCCTAAAGGTTTTTTTTTTATCGCAATATATCAATGACGATTGATGTGCGATTCTTATGAGACCTTTTTTTGGTAAAAATGTTTTTGTGTCATTTACGTACTGATTATAGATAGTAGTATAACTGTTTCATGTGATTAGTATCATTTCATTACAACCCCCTTCCCACGACTCACAGTACTTCATGTTTTTATTTCAACGGCTAAATTGAAATCGACTAAGTTTCCTCTACCCACGGACTTCAAATCCGAGTGTCAATGATACGATTTTTAAATTATTTCTCGACCGATCGAAATTGAAAAAACCAAAAAACTAATAATTTATGAATCTTCAAAGATATTCAAATGAAAATGCGTTTAAAATTTTAAGTATTTTTATGTCTCGTTTTTTTAATTTTTTTACAGAGATGATATTATATTAAAATATACCCCATTCGCTTCGTTTAGTAACCTAACACCGGATAAAACGAAGTAATTATGTATTAAAACAATTAGTTGTGGTCGATAAGTCGGGATTTCTAATTTTCTACAGAGCCATACGTTTATGACGTGCGATAATTACGATGACGATAGTATTACATAGTATTATTATTATTACATCGTTATATCGGCTATGCAGTATTTGTACCGAAATTATGGTTAATTAAATGTTTTTTAAAAACGCCACAAACGACCCGCCCCTGTCACTTAACGTTATGATATTTGTGTGTTCAGATTATGTCACAGGGCATTTAGCGTTCGTCGGATGATAGACGCGTTGTGTATACAGTGTATATAGGTGATTATGCGAAACATAATTAAATATACTTTACGATGGCAAAGAAAGATAACGCGTGTCTGTTTGGCCGGATCAGATAAAAGATTTAATTTAGCGAGATTAGCTGTAAGCTGGGAAACCTTGACATGTCTGACATATTCTTTCACTTCCAGGTCCTTTTTTTTTTAATTTTTTATTTACATAAAATCGTTATGATAATGTCTTAATAGTGCATTAATGTTTGTGTGTGAGCATGATATAAATTGTTAAATTTGACAACAAACACAAAGAACATAATATACTTAATGCATAAGGTAAGGGGGGAATGTACAAACATAATGTCACCGCGGTAACGTAGGCAATGGCGGGGACACAACGAAAACGACGGTAGAGCTCGTAGTAATTTTGAAAACGTGACACGGACATTTTGTTCAAGTGAAAATGTTCGGATTCGGCGATTTAGAATGAGCGCTGATGTGGGAAACAAAAATTGTAATTAAAAAAAATAAAAGGGGGTGGATAATAGTGTATTGCATTATTCACAATTGGACCTTTATCGGGAAAATACGCCCAGGACTTGCAAGTGGGACATAAAATATTAGATTACCTTATACTTGCAAACATTTACATAACATTATACGGAAAAATAATAAAAATAAATCGAAATTCCCGGGGTCTTTGTTGAGGGGAACGCGCAATTGCGGGCTTACGTGACTGGGCGAAACCCACTTTGTGCGCGCGATTCGTGGCCAACAGACCGTTTGTTAAGAAAATTATGGAAAATTAAATAAAAAAAGGAAAAAAAAATTAAATCCGTTTCGTTTCCTCAATAAATATTGTACGCGTAGAGGAGACGTACGTTTTGCATTTTTATTTCATATTAAAGCACAAATACTTACGTACAAAAACAAATATTTCATCTCTTCTCAGTTATTTTACTGCTGCACAGCACATCACGTTTTACGTACTATCTGCACAGTGAAATATAAATTGTACGTTATCGTTAGTTATACAAAATAATAATTATGGCTCGTCGTATTTTGGTTTTTGAAAAAATATCTCGTACTACATGCATAAATCGATGAACTAAATTTTAACTATATATTTTCACCTGAAATCAAGTTATACTACATAAATATATATATTTATTTATTTGTACGTATGTATGTACAGTAAATACCATGTTTTATTGAATTTTAAAAAAAAGGTAGTGCTCTAGTCGAAAAAATACGGAATTAAACGACCCTGAACAAGCGTTCAGGTTTATGACGCATTATCACTATACATATATTTAGTAATAATATATTACTTATATAAAAATAACGGTATTTTGATATTTTTCATTCGATTCCCAGACCAAAATTTTAATACTATATTGATCAGTTTTGACGACGGTATAATTACATAACTGTTTAGTGAGTTCTTCGATTTTAATACTTTTATTTTATATTTATCGGACGACAAACGATCAGCTTTCGTTTTAGATTACCAGCTTTTATATCTACCAAAGATTCTTTAGGTTATTGCGTTTTTTAAAAATAAAACAACGGTCAATTGTTTTATAAAGTTTCTTTTTACGTGATTTATTCTTACTCGTCTGGAAATAAGCTCCTTTTAGAATGTTTTTTTATTTTTATTTAATACTATATATTATTCTATATACTATCCGTACTGTTTTTAAATTTAAATAAAAATAAATTTCCAAAACATTTACTTTGGCAACCGACCGAATAAGAAAAACATATTCGTTTTTACCCGTCTCTTCGTGTAACATTATCATTTTTTATTTTTTTTTTTTCAATGTTTATTATACTTTTTTATTCAAAATTAATTGAATTCTATTTTTTCATTGAAATTAATTGCTAGAAAAAAAAAATTTTGTGTACAATTATGTATTAATTATGTGTATTATTATGGCGTACGAAAGAAAGTTTCCGCTCGATAAAAAGTTACTGATTACGACATGAAGAAAGTGCGACTGGGTAAGCAGTGGTTGATAAATTAATCAAGAGGCAATATTCTTGAGAATAGATCTATGTATAAACTATAATTAAAAATAATAGTTTACAGTTGTATTTACTAATTATTATGCGCAATATTAAATTTTCCCACAAATCAATTATTTATAAAATGTAATTATGAAGTTATATTTGTTGTGTTATGTCGATTCGTGAATTTTATCATGATAATGCATTGACAAATAAACTAGTTTGATACGTTTTGAATCAGAGGGCACGCTGGGACGTTTTTTTCTATATCTATATTATTAACAATGTAGGTATATAATGATTTCGTTCGAATTGTATTTTTTTCTTCACTCTTTTGGAATGTTGTGTTTTTTTATAGAAATTATATTCTTGATAACTGTTAAAAAATAGCTGTATATACGAATACGTACATACAATACAAAACACGATAAAAAAAAAAAAAGAAAAGAAGAGTACGCAGTACATTCCATTTAGAGGAAATAATAAATATAACAATAATAAAAAACAGAAAAGAACAAGTCTAAAAACTTTACAAAGTCTCGGTCTTTACTTCTAAAAACTTTTCATGATTGTTTCTGTTTTTTTTTTTTTATCAGTTGTAATTTTACTTTCGGCATTTTATTTTTATACACTAAAAGTCACAACAAATGCTCATCGTCGCCCACGCGTGAAGCTCCTCGTTTCGTATTTTTATAATATCTTCCTGAAATAATAATAATAGTATAATACGTTACGGACAGTTTTTTGATACTCTCGGCCTTATATATTATCATAGAATA
The DNA here is from genome assembly GCA_034509805.1 of Sipha maydis. Taxonomy (NCBI): domain Eukaryota; kingdom Metazoa; phylum Arthropoda; class Insecta; order Hemiptera; family Aphididae; genus Sipha; species Sipha maydis. Next base: position 146,311 of record JASXSY010003273.1, read on the forward strand.
CTTAAGCTAACTATCGTCATTAAAGAGTAATATAACTCACGAGTGTATTAATCTTCCACTCGTCTGTTTCTTGTTGATTGTTATCATTATTTATAATATTTTCGTTAATGGCATATACAATCTTTTTTATGGGTAAATTTTCTCTCTTCTCATCACTACGTAGTGGGTAGTTTTAGGTATTTTATCCTTAATTTTTTCAAACTTATCGTTTATAACTTATTTCAAATGAAATACGATATATCAGAAAGGTCATTTTAATGTCAGATTATATAAAAAATTGTATTTATTATTTTCATGTTTTTTTTAATTTTTTTTTTTTTTTGTGTAGTAGTTATGCTCCACTCACCTCTACCGTACAGTTGTACTTAGACTATGCTTCAGAAATACATAAACTTTCCGTCCACCAGAACTTACAAAATGCAAAACAATTATTTTAGTACAATATTTTTTTGTATAATGTGCGTTTCACCTGTAAAAGTTTTTACGGTAATATATAATAAACCTTTATACTTTCCCCCCACACCCATCGACCCATAAGTTCCCCTTGGAGTTTTCCTGGTATTATTGCAATGTTTTTAAATCACTTTCGCGTTAGCGGACCGACGTAAGTATATTTTTAATGTGCTCATTGCCCCGTATGCAGATAGTCTTTTCGTATTTGTATAAGCATGGTCATTAATTCTGGGGTGCATCCTATGCGAGTGCTACGACACGTGATGAGAGACGTTTACAGTATTTTTTCCGCTAAAGTCGTTTGCGCAACGCTGAAGAGACCGTATGAGCGACAACGCAAGTAATGGCTGATATATCTACACACTGACCGAATAGACATGACGCACCGTATACGTGCGTGTACGTTAGTGTTTGTGTGTGTGTGTGTGTGTGTGTATGTTCCTCTGCGCGCACACGCACCGAACAATATCGATTGATATCTCGAGAGTTAGTGTACAGTTCAATGTGTTTTTTTTTTTTTTTAATTATTATTTACGCGTATAAATATTGTTTTTTTTTTTTTTTTTTTTTTTTTTTTTTTTTTTTTTTTATATATTTTCTCTGGAAACGTTAACGATTCCCGCAGCATAATCATATCAAACCTTGACACAAACCGTAAACGTATACATACAATTATGCTGGAAATAATAGCCTCTTCTGCAGGTCTTTATAACACCGTGTTATGTACCTATGTACACATAAAATGGTTGTGTAGGCGCGAGCGCATTTGACGGCAAATTCAATGTACTATACAACCCGAAGAAGAAGAAAAAAATAAAAATGAAAAACGCAGACGAATGAGTACATAGTATTAATGTAATAATGAAAAATAAAACGAAAAAGTGTATACGTTAAAATAATGCGTTTGTAGTACATTATTTACGATTGTTATCGCGATCAAAATCGGAATTGCGTATTTGAGTTTTTTTTTTAATTTTATTTAAAAAAAAAAAAAACTGTTCATTACGGTACACAAAATGAAACACACACACACACACTTATATATATATATATATATATATATATATATATATATATATATATATATATATATATATATATATATAAACACAACGCGCTACTACCGTGGGGGTATCGGATGAACTTGGGCGTCGAGTTTGTTATCGGTTTTATTCAAATACGTTTCCCCAGTACCACTTTGACCTCGGACTTTCTGGTGCAAATTAGAAGTCTCTTTATTTCTACCAGGCTTGCACCAGCCCATTTGCGCAGTAAAATCTTAACTCTTTTAAATTTCCAAAAGTGCTAAGAAAATTTTTCCATCCTACTGAAAGAATTGAAACATTGTATTTCGTTTATGTTGGGATTATGCAATGAACACTGAATCATAGTATTTTTTTTTTTTTTTAAATCGTTAATATGGTTTTATTTCAAACCTACCGGAGTGAATTTTTTTACCAATTTAATTATTTTTTTTTCTGAACCTCTAGTTTTACTGCTCGTACACAAGAAGTTTGAAGTATTCGTAAAACGACGTGTTCCGAGAACGCGATACTTCGATTAAGCAATTGTACATTACATAATTGTGGTTGTATTTCGATTTTCCAAACTAGCAATTATAAAGTTCGAATGTACGTCTTGGTCTTGAAAGTTCAGGAAAATTCATGAGAATTCGTCGTTCAAACTGCTGCATTAATAATTTCTCGTAATCAGGAATCACTCGGAGTATACTTTCGAGTATCCGTCCGTTTCGGAGGACTTCTTACGATGGTTTCCTTGTAAGTACGTGCGAGTTTATTTTTGCATATTTTTTAAAAAACACATACACTTGGAAAACGTTTGGTTTTCACGAAAAATCTACATGATGAGTAATTATTTCCAGTCGACCGGTCCGGACAAACGGCGAATAGTATATTTGCAATCCGAATTGCATGCAGTTTCCAAACGGTGGTGGGTTGAGAACTATAGCTTAGGTCGTGTAAAACTACGAAACGACATAATGTGCTTAAATTTCCGACCGATATCAATTTAATATTTTCTATTACACGCGCGTCATAAGCATCACATAATAAACATGTATTATTATACCGAAGCATAATAATGAGTGCCACTTGCGTATGAACTAATAATATTCTTTTATTGTATAATTCATATGTGGTAGTTTCGGAAAATAAAAAATTCGATTACATTCAATACGCGCATGAGGTTTTACTACTAACATCAATTATGACGAATGTTAATGTTACTAACATTAAAACTACATCTCATCTAGCGACCGTCAGTATGAAATAAATATATAATGATATGATAAATCTATGATTGTTCGAAATCTGCATTACAAGATCGCTCAACTTCCTATGTTACGTATCGCCTGCTGTTCGTGTATTGCAATGGCTCCCAGTTGGTACAACACTTCAGGATAGAATAGCTTAGAACTTAAATTGGATCGCGGGACAATTTTTATTTTTATGCTTGTAAAGAAAAAAGTTCATTATTTTCTCTATACAATAGTGAACTTTTTCAAAAAACAAGATTTATCAGAGACTTTTCGAGTGCAACTTTTTAAACAACTTTTTGTTACGTACAACACTATAAACGTAGATCGCATTAACTACCAGTTACAATTTAATTACAAGTCACCTAAATTGGTTATCGTTGCATTGCATTCCGTGTTTGCATAACTTTACGAGACGAGTAAAGCCTTTCCTTTATTGTTCGTAATCTTGTCCAAGTCAGGCAGCATACTTGATGATTTCGCTTTGATTACGACCCGCGAATCCCCAGAGGTCCATAGGCCACCTGTTGGTAACTATTGGTCGATTGTACGCAGTACGATTCGTGTGTTTATTTTGTGTACGACACCGAGAATGCAACGTGTGATGATGGACGGTATAGGCGTGTGCTCGTCACATCGTAAGCACTGTGGATCGTACACTCAACCGTTCGGGTCGTAACGACGAATCGTGAACTCGCGGCTGACATTAACCGACGGTTTTGATTAAAGATGATACGAAACTAAACCAGCGCTCACTGCCATACTCGTACGAACACACCTATTGAGTAATTACCTATGATCACAATTGCGGCGTACCTAGTCAATAATGTAAGTTCGCGAACGCTCGCGTGAAGTAAACATTTACGCGTATCATGCATATTACACGAACAACATGTACTATAGATTCGATATTTGTCTATCACACTGCGTACTAATCGATTATCGCATTTTAATCTGTATTTATACAATGGCAATTGAGACGAGTCAAATAGTAAAAAAGTTCGAATAAAAATGGTTACGAAAACAATCCATTTGATGAAGACGGACGATGAGCCGTGTTAAGAATCTATTATAACTGTAAGCGGGTCGATGAATATGAAAAATGAAATGAAGCAAATGAATATGCAATTCCTGTGCCTATCGTCTCATATCTAGGCTAATTATAATTATCAATCGATCGTAAGAACTGTTATTTTTATTGTACAGATAACACATGCATAATGTGAGCGGATAAACAAGAAAATATGGCGTGGCTGTATTGGTTTTTATGTTGGTATTAACCGATGGTTAACATGTCCGAACCACCACTATTATGACGCACGTCGGCGTCTGCTAAACTTTTTCATAGCATTAGCCGATTAGTCATGCGCTTGGCCATGTATATTATACGTTTAGCATATTTTAGATAAATTACTTGAGTGATGTTATATTCGTACGCAATTTAAAATATACTGTATGTACGTGGGTACGAGACAGTATAAACAGGAAAAAAGTAGTCTTACGATAAACAAGTTAGGATAGTTTACTCTCCGAAAGTGATGAATTAACCGGTAGCTGAATGAATTTTAATCTATTAACCATAATATTTTGCATAAGATTTTAAAACAATTTTGTAATTCGAATGAGCTCATGAATAGAAACTTAAATGAATATGTTGATTCGCGAATAAAACTTTCATAATTCGGTACCTATTTTTTTAAATTTTTTTTTTTTAATGCTTGCTTATACGGATCTATGCAATTCGATCATTTTAATCACACCTAGCCTGTATGAATTTGAAAATAATGTGACGATTATTTTTATTATTAAATTTAAATCGACAATTATGCAACTATAACGTACTGGTAACTCATGAATGGATACTGGATAAAACGAAGGGGATGTAAATCTTCCATTCATTCTGAATCGTGTTTAGAAATGCAAAATTACTATGAGAATATTATTATTCTTATGTACGCAGCATTTTTATTTGTTCACCAAATTAGTGATTGCAATCGCGCAATGAGTAATTACTCACGTTTATACAAATTTACGCACGTGACGTCGCCGTCCGCGACGGCTTTGCATCAATCATACGGGGAAAATAAAATGAGTATTTATATCATTATTATTGTTATTGTGTTCGATCGGTGCCGTTTCTCCGGGCGGTATGCGTGCGATGCAGCTCGTTACAGGTCCCGCACACGTCTCCCCATCAATCATGTAACGTTATATTGCACTAATTCGATTACGACACTCAATGTAATGAATGATTGTACGAATCTTTTCCTTTTTCGGGCTGCCCGTATCGTAACGGAAGACTTGCTGTACGTATCGTGGTTTACGTCTAACGCGCGCCGGATAGAGCAGCCGGACGCGTTGCGCGAACTAGAAAATCGCTCTCAGGATTTTCGAGGTGAAATAAACGCGCGTTTTTGATCATCCGCGCGACACGGTCGTGTACTTTTCCGTAACTTAATGGGTGCCGTTGCTATCAGTACTACGAATACGTCTACACGGGTGAACGTAATCTCGTGTAGCACAACGGTTCGTTTCAGCGGCAGATTTAGGGAGGTTTAGAAGGTCAGCTGACCCACAGTTAACCATTATTTGTTGACAATAAGACTTCTTAAAATTTTTAAGTGTGCCGAATATAGATTGAATTTAATACTAGTTGGGATAGGTACCTCAGTCATCACCTCCATCCATCAAATCACGCCACTAGTTAAATTGTATAGTACACTAAAACATCTCTATGCTGGACCCTATTTTGAAGAGAATCATCCACAAAACGAAATAAATGTCAATGAAAATTATGAATAAACTTAAAAACACATATCATATGGTCATATTGTGTTTTTTTAATTACAAGGCATATATTTATAATTCAGTTTCAGCCCTAATAAGTGGTCTCTTGAAATATCCTGAATTACAGTTCTCTAAAGGTGGATCCGTCCCTGGTTCGGTCGCATTAATGTGCGAAATAGAACACGATATATAGTACATATCTGGGTAGCTTTAGTATTGTTCTGTAAGTTTGGTCAAACTGCAGTCCATCTAAAATTATTGAACTTCCGATTATATTAATAAACAGTGTTTAATAACTACATTTTAAAAGTAAAATAATGTATAAACTTGGAATATAATTTTGCGATTTTTGATGCTTTCCGTTGGCGTGTTACAGTGGCAATATATTTATCGACCCGCGTCTCCTCCCTCTCTACGGGGTTATAAAACGGTGTCGTCGTCGTTACAGCAGCTTTCATGAAACTAGTAATCTCTCACATCGTCTGCCATTAATAAAAAAATGCGTTTGATTGCAGCTCACGCCTAGTAACACGGTCGACTAACGTATAAGAATCGTCTCGGTCCTTACGCCCCCGTATCGATCGGTATATGGTCATCCCCAGTTGTTGAATACAAGTACAGTTATCGTAATCACACCCATCACAGCCCTAGATAAATCCGGTGTACGTCATAATGGTTGTACATTTTTTTTTTTATTATTAACAAATATATATTTACAAGAAGAACGAAGAAATAAAAATAAAGTAACCAATTGTCTTAACCGATAACGTCGTTATAGAAAGTTTTCACTTTACACTAGAAAATTCAACATTTCGGTGGTTTGAGATTAATTTTATAGTCAAATATTTTGTTCGATAATCATTTTCCGATGTGTTGAAACACTCGACTTTATATCGGAGCCAAAAATTCGTGGAGGTTTACGCCATAAAAACAACGGATCACTTTTTACGTGCACTAACTATTGTGCAGCAAATATATGGGATATGCTGTGGTGATTGGTTCAAATAATAGTAATTATAATAATATTAATATTAATAATAATAATAATTATTATTATTATTAATATGCTATCAAATTGACATTCTCGAGACGATTCCGAACGCGATGGATGACAAGAGTTGTTCAATTATCGCAATTTCCAGTTGGCAAGTGACCAAAACTCATTAGTTATACAATACACACACATACACACACACACACACACACACACACACACATATATATATATATATATATATATATATATATATATATGTGTGTGTTCAGTACGGTAAACAATAATACATAAACTGAAGTCATGACGTTGATTTTATTATAAAACAATACATACGTATGTCAAACGAAAATACATAGCATAATAGCGATACGGCAGACGATCCATTAACATTTACGTCTTGATTATAATGTATATGTAACGCGATATATATATGTATATATCACGGGCCTAGTATTTATCAACACAATATCTTCGGACTATAATGTTATATGTTAAAGACATGGACGTTTTATCTTGTAAATACGTGTACAGAGTGATTGTTTTCCTTAAAATAATAATATTTTCATACAACCTCCACTGAACCGTCGTAGCCTACGTACATAATTGTATGTTAATACGATCATCATGTTATTATAATTCCGTAAAATAATTGTTTATCGTAATACTATTTAACAAATTGTCTACCTGTATTCAATGTGAGTATTTACGATTTCACTTTCTGAAGCTCAATAATACGTTATGCGTTGAAACAAAACCAGTAGTTATGTATTTAATAAGTGTAAAAATGCCGTCAATTAAAAAAAAAAAAGAAAAAGAAGAACGTAAAAACTTCAAACCTAGTGAGAGACATACTAGTCTTTTATGACAATTACATGTAATAAAGACGTTAAAATAGTATTTTTTTCCTACTAACATCAGTCAACTAGTAAAACCTAATTTTATTGGATTCCTTTAGAAACGATGGTTGTTTTTCAGTAAATCAATAATTTTCTGAAAAATAATCGAACCTTTCGAAGTAATTTAATTAAATTCGAATCAAAACAAAACAATGACTTTTTCCTATTTTTACGATGTATTTTTTTTCATATTTCAATGTGATAACTTAGTTTTTTTCGGAAACTGATAATAAGAAAATAAAAAAAAGAACCGGATGGGCCTCGCTCTGCTGTACAGTTAGGGGTGGAGTGCACCTCGCTTATAGGATAGGTCATTATTATAATGGATTTGTTAAATTTGAATGCAATGATAGATATCATTGTATACGAATAACGATTCTGAACGGAGTTCATATGTTAGTCTAGAATATAATACAATGTTATTTATAAATATTATATAAGTATATTTTATTTTTAAACGAAAAATTTAGAAAAACCGAAAATTTAAATTGTCTATAAATAAGTCAAAATATGTCAAAATACTTTGAAATTTTAACCATGTATAGAAAACGTCAATATAAAGATTTAATGATAATTTCAAGTTGTTGCGGTTTTTCGTTTTTGAGTTAGGGCATTTTAAAAAAACCGATATCATTTGTCAGTCTAGAACATTCTACATTATATTATATTTTACATGTAATTTTATGTCAATATTCGATGTTCAAACGCTTATAAAAAAAAAATTGTGCCTATGGATTTTAATAATTTTTGAATGACATTAAGAACTACTTCTGTGGAATCTTCGATTAAATTTTCAAGTATTTTGTAGAAGCCAAATTTTTTTTATCACCGATTATAAAAATAAAATGTAAAAAAATCGAATATTTTAAATGACTATAAGTGGCTTAAAAATCAATATAATATTTTGAAAAAAATATTGCATAAAAGAAATACCAATCTTAACAGCTGGTAGAAATTTCAAAAATCTGCGACTTATACTTTTTGAATTATAACAAATATTTAAAATCGTCTGAGAATAAATCGCTATTTTATGCAATTTCTTAAATATTTAAATTTCAAACAGTCGTACAATTTTTTCCTCTTAGTCCGGTAGAAATTTTTTTAAAGATTTTTGAAGAGTAGCTCATAGATAACCTAGTGTTAAAATTTTGAACCTTAAGTATGAACAAAAAAAATTTTATGAATTTTTATCTACAAAATAACATGCAAATTATCGTGATTTTTACACATTTTATACAAATTTGAGAATTAAGGGCTTATAAAAAAAAATTGAGTTAACCGATCACCGATATTTTTTAGTTACGATAAGTTTAACTTATTATAAACCTAGTATAAAATTTTCAAGAGTTTTCGCTCAATCAATTAAATTTTATAGATGTTTAAAAACAAAAATTTAACAAAAATCGAAAATATAAATTGTCTATAAATAAGTCAAAATATGTCAAAATACTTTGAAATCTTAACCATGTATAGAGAACGTCAATATAAAGATTTGGTGAAAATTTCAAGTTGTTGCGATTTTTCATTTTTGATTTAGAGCATTTTAAAAAAAACCGATATCTTTGTCAGTCTAGAATATTATACAGTATATTATATTTTACATGTAATTTTTTGTCAATATTCGCTGTTCAAACGCTTATAAAAAAAAATTGTGCCTATGGATTTTAATAATTTTTGAATGACTTTAAGAACTACTTCTGTGGAATCTTCTATTAAATTTTCAAGTATTTTGTACGAGCCAAATTTTTTTTATCACCGATTATAAAAAAAAAATGTAAAAAAATCGAATATTTTAAATGCCTATAAGTGGCTTAAAAATCAATATAATATTTTGAAAAAAATATGACATATAGGAAATACCAATCTTAACAGCTGGTAGAAATTTCAAAAATCTGCGACTTATACTTTTTGAATTATAAAAAATATTTAAAATCGTTTGAGAATAAATCGCTATTTTATGCAATTTCGTAAATATTTAAATTTCAAACAGTCATAAAATTTTTTCCTCTAATTCCGGTAGAAATTTTTTTAAAGATTTTTGAAGAGTAGCTTATACATAACCTCGTGTTAAAATTTTGAACCTTAAGTATGAACAGAAAAAATTTTATGAATTTTTAACTACAAAAAAACTTGCAAATTATCGTGATTTTTACATATTTCGTATAAATTGTAACTTTGAGCACTTATAAAAAAAAATTGTGACTTACGATTTTAGATTTTTTTTTATCAGTTAAGGAACAACTTATAAGAAACCTTGTATTAAATTTTCAAGATTTTCTAGGCAGCCAAAAAAATTTTATCGTTATTTAAAAAAAAAATACTTAAAAATATTGAAAATTTCAATTGTCTATAAATAGCTTAATAAAAGTCAAAATACTTTGAAAATTTAATGGTGTATAGAGAACGCTAATCTAAACATTTGGTGAAAATTTCAAGTATTTACATCGATTAGTTTTTGAGTTATAGCAAAATAAAAAATTTGATTATGTCAAAAACTGGTTTTGCGTAAAAACTCCCGTTTTTCCCAAATTTTTTTATGGTTTTTCCCGTCGCATTTAAAAAATATTGGAAATTTTTAACTTTTGACCCCCCAAAGTACCAAATAGATTCACTTTCCTTTCAGAAAAGTTGCTACATAAGGCAATCGAAGCATTTTTACTGCCCCAAAACGTGTCGACAGACACAAAAAAAAAAAAAAAAAAAAAAAAAAAAAAAAAACACACATCATTGTAAAATCAATACATTCTTCACTCCGTTCAGAATCTAAAAGTGAGAGAAAGAGAATGATATATTGAAAGATATTATAATATGGATTAAGTTAGAGATTAAACGTAACCTATATTGATCGATTAATAATTTCAGGTTTCCTGACTATTATTTTATAAAATATTACATAGTTTTTGTAATAGGTGGTAGTAAGTATTTTAAAAATATATTATCAAAAAACATCGTTTTAAGTATATGGTGTTTGCAAATCGATTGCATAACCGAAAAATGCAACAATAACAATAATATTAGTATATTACATTATTTTACTATATAGTATGTCTGGCGTATAGTATGTACTGGCGCTACAATTGCAGACAATGCATATCGCTAGTGGTGCGTAGTGAGAAGAGCGCAGTGAGGTCTCGTCAGGTTGGGTAAAACAGAGTGTCCATTGGAAGATCAACATCGAGGTTTTATTGTATTTTATTAATATAATTATGTATATTTTATTTTACACCGTGCTGCTGCGTCAGTTGCCTAACTTCGGTCAATTGTAGTAAGACTACAATATAAATATTATGATGATTAAATTAAAAATTATCGTATTCGGGAATCGATCCCATAATTTGACCGTTTAGTTTTCCAAAGACGTAGGCGGTAAACAACATTTTTCAAATCGTACAACATGTTGTATTTGGTTATTGCTACGTTTACACGGTTGGAATTATAATATAATTATAATATCGGTGCCGCGTTTTTGCGAAAAATAGGAGATTTATTACGTACGTGAAGTTGTTCCACCCTTTTTAATGGATTAACTTGAATAACTTGAAACCTATACCAATATTTTGCGAGTTATTAAGGAAAATATGGGAGTCTATTTTCATAATTTGCAAGTAAGCTGTTTGCGAATTATAATTAAAAAACAGAAGGGTGGGCCCTTCACAAACGGCTTACTCGAAAATTATGAAAATAGACTCACAAATTCTCGCAAAATATTGGTATAGGTTTCAAGTTAATCTGTTAAAAAAGGTGGGCCAACTTCACGTATATAGATTTATTGTAACATTTGCTTATTTGCCGTGTCTATTAATCATTTTGAACGTGTATAAATTGAAGGGAGAATTATTGTATTATCGTTTAACGATTGATATATTATATAGGATAATGTTTGGTTAAAATTATTATACTTCATTTTTATAATTACTCAGTTTTGTAATAGCAAAATAATTAGTAAATACGTATATTACATTATGCTTGAAATCTCAATCATGCACTAAACAGTAGAAATTGATTATTCATCTAAAACTAATCAGAATATGTTCATTACCGGTAAATCTATTTTTTAGTCAACAAACCATCTTATTTCGATTATAAATTATGAGCTTAACACCACGTTGGGGTAAGATGGTATATGATGTACGTAAGCGTTTCTCTTCGTTTTCAGTGGCCACCCGGGAAACCTAACGAAACGAAGGAGATCATAATATTGTTATCATTTGACTGCGATTCTTTAGATAACATTTCTTGAAATCATCCCCTCCACCAAGACGACCGATGCATTAGTTTAAGTTTAAGGAAAAATTCACGTTCGTATAAGTTGAATGGTTGAATTAGTATGACGTAGTTGAGTATTTCAGAAGTGGAGGGTTAGGGTTCATTGGCATTTAGGATTTAACTAGACCTCATAATTTATTTAATTATAGAATATATAATATATATTATATAGTCTACATCGGGTAGTACAAAATAGATATATATTTGGATATTACCGGAGATTAAAATTGTATGTGAAAATAAGAATAACTAATCATATTTTCTGACAGCACATCAATGAACGATCGTGATTGAAAAATCCTTAACCCAGCAGCACCGGCATGACGACGGCCGATCATAAACGGCGTCATCGCTGTTATTGTAAGACGAATTCGTCGGCTTGCGGCTACCGTGACTGCAGGGATAGGTTCACATGATGTATTAGAATACACAGCTGCCGGACTGTATTTCTTATGAAGGCTTTTTGTTGGATCCTCGACAGGGTTTGAAATGTTATCGCTCTCTCTCTCTCTTCATCTCTCTCACCACCCACCGGTCAAATCGCCATGCCTGGAAGCGAGCCCGATTAATGAAGTCATTTGCATTCGGTTCGGTAGATGCGCTGTGAAAATTTGCACCCTCTGGCCGGAGAGACCCGAAAGGAATACTAATGTTGACGGTGACGGTGACGACAACAGATTTATATATACTAATATGCGCGTACATACATACACGTATATCGAAACAAATGAAGGATATCCGGTTAGGTTGGAACTTTGTAGGACACTGCAAATCGAATTCGCATGTCGACGTCATCGGTTTCACCAAGCGTATCAATGTACTCATTGTATAATTTAGTTATTATACTATAGCGCATCAGGGTGGTTTACAATATTCAAACTTTATTATATTATATTAGTCCGTAATCCCGATGTTTTTGCCTGTTTGATTAGGAGCTAATTGTGGTAACATTTCGAAGGTGTAATTCGACCCTTTCTGGTATCGAATAAAAGTTGTGATTTTGGGAGAAAAAGGTATATTTTTATTCTTTTTCGGATTTAATTTTTAAAATACAGCAAATAGGATAAATAACAAATAAAATCATGTAATAAGGAAAAGCAAAATTAATTGTATCAATTTGTTTTATGAACAAATAAAACAATAATTCTTGTAAAATGGTTTACTCATCGATTCGTAGTTTACAACTGTTGATGGCTCCTGATTTAAAGTAGAAGCATCTCTGCCCTCCGCCCAGCTCAAATGAGTCAATACTCATGCGTCAATACAAAATGTCTAATTTTTTCCCTGGAGTAAATGCTCTTGCTGCACATAATAATTATTTTATATTTTAAAAACACGTTTATGTATATATATATAACATAAAACACATTTCAAAGGAAAAAAATGTAAAATTTAGGACCACTCTCTTGATACTCACCCCGAAAACTAATTTCGATTCTAGAATCGAATTTTACACAAATTTTAGGGTTAATATTTAAAATTTAAAAACTCTACTTTATTCAATGCATATTAGTTAATAATGATAATATTGCAAGTGCAAGAAAACGGGTTAATGTGTTAATCGAGACCTCGGAGACTTCCATACAGAATATTTTTGCAGTGCGTGGAAAAATTTTGCGGTACGATATGTGTACACGACGTACTCGCATCCATCGTGACGATGGGTCTGTGTCGTAATTTTCCCTGTACATACAACAATAGTTCAATACGTATACAATCTTGTGACGCGAACTCTGACCCGCGGAGGAATTTCCTCAGCAATCCTGTATACCGTCTTACAATTACTATACCACGTAGTTTTATTAGGATCAGTGGGGTAAAAAATCGTTTACGAATTCCTATAATATATTATATCATAAATATTATCGCAAGCGACAGCCAAGATGTATTGTTTCAGCACGTCGGCACGATGAGAAACAGTAGTGCGCCTGTATATATATAATATGTATGTGTATGTGTGTGTGTATGTGTATGTGTGTGTATGTGTGTGTGCGCGAGAGTGTGTGTGTACGCGTGACGCGACTTCGTAAAGGGTTAAGTAGTCCGTCGATAGGTCGAGGTGACTCTAATACAACAGCGATCACGAACACGGTATAATATCATATGCCGAACGCGTGTAATGGTTGTCGATGATGATCATTTTGGATCGGTCGTGTAATAGCAGTCACACGGTCGTATTTTTAAAGAGTTATGGATGTTATTTAAATAATAAACGTTCAGGTGGCCGTCGGACTGTGACTGATTACACGATCCGCGCTCTGACAACTCATTAAACATTTGCTCCCTTCTCCTCCGACCCACATATCTATCGTAAGACGATTAATTAAATTCTTTTCGGCTGCGCCACAATATTCCGAATAACTAATACGCATAAAATACGTCATGGAGTGTATAGAGTACAGGTGCGCATCTTTATCTAAAACGATGTTTATTTCCGACCTTCCATCCCGAGTCGGATTTCGTAAATTTTCGAAGGGGGAAGTTTTATGCAGTATGCTGTATGAGTAAATAATTAATAAAAATTACATTTTTTCGGAGGCGTGCATATTTCTCGGGGAAGTAATGATCCCCACACGGCGTATAACCGTTCTCCAAAAATCGACCCTTCACAATTTTGGCTCGATCAGGTGCACGGGTGAATCGCGAACAACAACCGCGTAAATACGAAAACACAAAATTGTCACGATTAGTTTACAATAACTGTCGGGAACTATTGTTCGTACAGTCAATCGTAAAATTGTAAAATCGTTGGACAATAAGCAAGAAGTCTAAGTCGTCACAGGGCAGCGTAGTGAACGCGAGTGGTTGATCAAACCTATTCCACCAGTTATGTGCTCGTTTGAAATTTGCTAATAATTCCATAACAGAATAATAAACACGGTTGCTGCGTACGCAGTGGTCCGAAACTCGTCGACGTCGGATAAAGCGTACTGCTCTTTGATAACAGCGGTGTATTGGATTTAATTTGGACATACGATAATTGTACACTTCATCTCATACATTGAAATGGGCCGTCGCATATTATAGGTTAGGTTTATGTATACGCTTTACGTATTGGAAACGACCTGTAACCTGTTCGTACAATAGTTTTACGTAGTTCTATTTTTCGACTGAATGGTATATTATTTCCGTTCCCGTTCAAATCGTACACGCTGCATATTTCCAGCAGGTCCGCGATGACGTTACGATAGCGGGGCTTTATTATCGAACAAAAAACATAAAAAAAAATAAAAAAAAAATAAACCCTTTCCGCGTCTCCGCCGTTCTTGCAGCACTTATATCCCTAAGCGTACATATATTCATGTAGTATAAGTTCAAATCGCATATACGTATACAAAATACATATTACATTCGCAGTACAAAACGTAATCGGCCCCGCGGTCCGAACGAATCTCTCACCGTCTGACAAATCGCGGTTTGCTTATCTGCCTGCGAGTTTGTTTTCGAAATCCCATTTGTCGTTTTGTTTTTATTTTATTTTTCCCTTGCCGCCATTCTACGTTAACTACACATACGCGCGCCGTTTCCTCCGCTGTCCGCTGCTACAATATACTAGTACGACCCGCACACCGTTGTAATTTGTCTTCATTAGTCTCCACCAAGTTAAGGTTTATTTGTAACCATTAAACTACACACACACACATATATACATACATAAATATATTTGTACAAATATAGGAGATATAGAGCAAAGTGTGTGTATAGAGGGTTAGTATGCGCGGAGTACTCGTGTGAGTGTGGTACCCGAAAATGTTGCCGAGGCAGAAAAGTTAATGTTTAATATTGAACCGCGACCAACGATCGACCCGTCCTGGTTCGGGTAGCGAATATTTTCTACCATATCCTGTACTCCCCTCTTCTTTCCTCATTTCGACCTCACCCTCGATCCGTCCTTTTGCATGAAGCTCGTCACTTCTTTCGTTTTCATTAATTGGATAATGCCCTTAATCTCCCTTCATGAAAGCTCGCCTGTCATCGCCGAACGTTCTGGTGAGAAATTTGTACTATAATATGTATGTGAATAGGAGCGGACGAGATGCTGTACGATGTTCTCTAATCAGACTCGGGTGCAGTCTAGCGTGTAAAGCTTTTATTCTTCAGAAACGTTTTTAGATTCGACGCAAGCGTGTGTGGCTGTACGGGATTGAATACGAATATTACCGATTCATTACTGAAAATCGCACGTCCGCATTATGTTTTTTGTATAAATGCAACAAATATATGTATACGGTCTAGCTACGAATTTCACAGTTTCCGAATAACGGTCCGAAGTACTTCGTTTGTTTACGATTCAAATTTAAACGCTCTCCATCGCCGCTTTTAACATTTTGTGACAACATTGCGAGATAGCGCGGGGACGTCGTCTGAATAGAGTAAGGACCCTGTTGGCCAAATGGTTAAATTTAAATATCAACACAACCGACATAGTAGCAATAATAGTAATAATATATTCGTTTGCATTTCTTCATCGTACATACTCTCATAACTTTGTATGTATATAGTTTCCGTTAAAAGTTATTTTATGAGGGACTTTTATTTATTTATTTATTTTTGTTATTTCATTCTCTGAAAATACGTTTTTTCCTCTTTGATTGTATCAACGATATCGTTAAATATTAAAATAAGTAACGACAGTAAAATCATGTTTTTATGGTTTCGAGAAATAACTTCTTTATGATAATGTTACACGATGTCACAGCGCCGTTATACGATTTCGACTATAATTTAACAATACTCAACATAAATAAGTAAAGCATAAATAAGATTATAAACAACATTGATAGTATTACCGTTGCTCTAACGTAACATTCAGTAATAAATAGAGATTATAATAATTATAAATATTTATAGCGATTTACTTACTCGAATTAATTACAATTTTTCTACACTACTGAATGCGAACAGTTATCGAGTAGGAGAAATCGCAGTGTAATAGACGTACATATTATGGAATACAGACCGTGTTCTTTTGGGTTCGCTAGATGAGTAACATACTTGATATTAAACGCATGTATTTGCAACAAATAATATTGCTATAACGTAATTCAATACAGTTTTTGCTTGTCTGTTCACAGGAATCGTTCGATCCTAAACTTCATAACGAAGAATCAAAACGAAGATACGATTACAGAGGCATCTTCAATAACCAATAGTCTAGTTTACCGTAAGTAAATCACGCATAATATAACGATAATAATGATGTTGTATACATTATATTATACATATTAAATAATATATCGATGACTCGAAGTCTGGTAGCGAGGGAATTGGCAAATAATAAAAATATAATTGATATTTCAGATTCAGAATTTACCGATGTTATCATAATACATAATATTTAATCTGTTTTCAAATAAAATAGCCAATTTATTTGCTTCTGATTCGATAAGAATTTCGAGCTATAGAGATTCTACTGCATGTTTCCACGGATTACATTGACTATAAACGCTATATAAGCAGTAACTTTATCTGTGCGTAGCGATTATATTCGCCAATTCCGTATCGTTTCGATCGCTATTAATTTAAATGTAATCGAACGGACGCACTACTGCGAAATATTACGGACCCGATCGTTTGGGATGCGAAAAAACTGTGTGTCCAGTCGACCAAAAGGGTGACCCATCGGACCATTTCCCATTCACCATAACAACAAACGAGAGAACGCCATTATCGCGCGCGCGTCTTTTGGATTTATCGTGTGGAAAACTTTTTAGTATTCCGAGAAAATATAAATTATATTTTTAAACCCATAGCAGCAATTTCGTTTCGTATATATATATAAATATATCTTCATCCGTTGATTAAAACCTAATAAAATATACCGTATAACAAATTATATACCTATAGGAACGTTTAACGAGAACTTATGCAAGATACCTTTCTCGTTTGACATTCAGGCGGGCGTTTATATTTAATTATATTTTACGATTATAATATAATATTATAAATAACGTGTATGTACAGCAATACTCATCTGTGAATGATTGGGCACACACCAAAGGACTAATACAACTACGATATGTGTTTTATTCGCTAGAGGTGTGTTGAATAGATTAGAATAGAAATTAGAAATATCTGCGGATTGTTATATTTGAACATCACGATTAAGATGTTATTGTTATTTTTTCCATGATTCAAATAATATCATGTTTCTTTGATCAAATTATTTTTGACAGTATACATTTATTTCGATTTACTGTGCAACGTCATCATCCAGAGATACTTGGTAGGGTATGAAGGTATAAAAGTTTCGTGAATGTAAACAGTACTGTAGATGGGTGTAACAATATCGATATTTAAACTTTCTTATCTAGGGCCTTGCTTATATACATATGAATTAAATCAGATATTATTGTTATTTACAGCTGTATAGATTGTGCCCTGAAAATAATATTATCTAGACGAAAAATGAATAAAATAAAATAATTGTATCCATCGACGGTTAGCAAGTCAATACGATGTATTATGCGATTGCAGTACCATGCAACGTGTTCGTTTCCCGTAAACGTCTTACGAGTCAGCCGCGTTCCCAAGGGTGTTAGGTCATCGTGTCCACATGCTCGTGCCCGTTTTTCACAGTTTTCCACTCGACAGATCGAGGCGAAGAATGTCTTTCGGACAATACGATACAGTTTTTCGTGTTCGAACAACCGACCGGTATTATAAAAAGTACATGTTGTTAAGAACAACCACGACGATTGTGTAGAACGAGTCTCCCAAATGGCATAGTATTTTTTCCCGTTACATCACCGCCACGGCAACTGTTATTTCACGCGGCGAAAAAGCGCGCACGTTCCCATGACGTGTCAACTCGCCCTCTCTCCAATCATTCGCGTTATATTTTTCTTTTCTTTCCTTCACCCCCCCCCCCCCTCTCACTCTAACGGACAGAACAACCCAACCATAATAAACTGGACTTTTATCGTTTTGATATTTTATTCATCCCAATTTATTTTACTGTCATTTCATATATCATCGCGACGCGCGTGGCCATCGTGTTACAAATGAACATTGTTCACCAATAGGAGATGGAAAATTATCGTTATTTTCGTTAACCACTTGTGCGATTCTTTATTTCAAAACTAAAAACCATTTAATTGCATTTTGCAAATCTTAAAATCGTCATCAAATGTCCTAATAAAATAATCTAAATTCTTTATAAATTGAAATAAGTACACCTACCAAATAAAAATATTAATAATAATAATAATAGTTATAGCAATACTTATAAAAATAATTTATAAATTAGTTGACCAAAGTGAAAACTACGAGTATAGTTTGAAATCAGTAATATTTTCATCGTCAAAATGCATTACTGTTGTAATTGCCGAAGAGTATAGAAATAATGATAGAAAAAAAATTATGTTTTGTTGTAATACCAAACTAAAGCTCATTTAATTATTTAAAATGGGTTTCACGACCCGTACGGCATCGTATAATATTATTATACGACCTTTAGCAAGTTCCGTTGCAATCACGTAATTATATTATTACATGGTGTTACGCTCGACGGTGATGAAAAAATAGTCAGATCGGAAACCGAAGAGGATTAAAAAAAAAAAAATAAATAAATAATTAAAAAATATTATAGCACAAAAAACGTGGACGGCGTTTTACTCTAAAACTGTAATTCCAAAACATTGTTTTCCTACTGTTGCACTACGACAACGAGTCTACGACACGAGAACGTGTATTTTCACGTAGATCGCACCGCGAGACATTAATCAAAACGGGTTTTGGTGTACGGGCAATAGATACGCCCGTGACTCTACCGGCAGAGCGTACGATCATTATTGCAACTCATCCGATTCGACTGTCGAGTAGAGCCACGTGCCTACGCGAAACACACCTTACGACGCACACAGTGTTTAAATCGTGAGATCGAGTGCGTGTGTGTTCCCAGGACTTTCGTTCCGACAATGAAAATCATCGATGGATAAATATACAATTCTGCGTTATAATCTGAACTGTGATTTTCATTATTATTTATTTTATTTTTTTTTAATACTTTTTGGCGTTTTGAACCGGTCATTCATTGCACGCATGCGAATTATACTCCGTACCGACCAGGTCGGGTAAGTGACTTTCGGTGGACTATAGTACCATTGGAAATTAGACGATATTTTCCAAGTCTTACCGAAAACGTCGCGCGCGCGTTCGATGGGACCTGTACAACACAAGCTGAACACCGAAATAATCTTCGCTACGTGAATTGGCGTGCACCGAACGATCGCGATGGTCGCAAGAGTTCAGTGCGTAAATAAACGCGCTTCGATAAAAATAACATCGTACACTGTTTTTACGATAACTCGTTATTTGCATACTTTTTATCTAAAACGAATATTTTATTCATCGCGTTCGTTCGAGTTGATTTCCGAAAACGATTACGTCGCTCGCTCGCGTCCGTTGCGTAGTTCTATGTATGGAACGGAGCAATAATTCCGCGCTGAAAAGGGGAAAAAACGAGCGAAGTGCTGCCGATTATTATTATTATTTTTTTTTTTCTGGTAACTTAAACGGTTATTACCTAAATCTTCCTTCAAAATAATGCAGTACTTAAAAAAAACACATTAAACGGAACGTAAATTCGAATAGAACCCCTCGCACCGACCTCTGCGCACAGTGTAATAACAAGACTTCGCGGGGTAGGTGAATTATTTAAAAGCATCGACGCGTACATAAATATATTATATACAGAGCGGCGCAGCTGCATCTGTTCGCCGCGACGGAATGGCCGATAAAATGCGCGTCTGAATTATTATTTTATTTTATTTTTTTTTTTTTTTTTTGTTTGTTTCGTTTTCATTTCGTTTCATTAAGCGGAGGCGAGTAAAAAATACGTATTCATTTCGGCGGAAGGGACTGAAGCCTGAAAAGAGTGGATGCGGATAGAAGGGATGGCGAAAGAAATAGTCGATTCCTGTGCACAACAGCGACAACTAATACAACTACTACTACTACAACGCCGACAACACTCTAAAAAGACGTTTGTTTTCGGCTCTGAAAATTTATTAGTTGCAGTCATTTTTAATTGTCGAGGTGATTTCGCTTTTCTTCCGATTGTTTTTTTTTCTACCCCACTTCATCGCCCATGCAATCCACTACACCTTCTTCTCTCTTGCCGCCAACAGGGTGTGTATACAGTATTTTTCCTTCCTCCGTTCTTGGCCGTTTCTTTCTCTCTCTCTCTCTCTCTCTCTCTCTCTCTCTCTCTAACTCTTTTTCTCCCTCTCTCTCTATTTCTCTTCCCCCCCTCATCTTTTTCGTCGTCTTTTTAATGGCCACCATCAATTCAAAGCTTAAAACACAACAAAAACGAGGAATAATAATTGTTATTATCCGTTGCGGAAAACCATAAATTCCCGAACCGAAAACATTAATGCTCGAGCAGTCGCGGCAACGACGGCAGCGGACTTACATAAATTCATTAGACGGTCGAACTTCTCGGCAAACCGTTAATTATTGAGTTTCCCCCATTCCCAGTCCCGATCAGCGTTCTTGGGTAACTTTTTTTTTTTTTTTTAGCAAAGGTGCCAATATTTGCGAGTGAGAGAGACCGCGAGGTTTTGGGTCCGGATCTTGGTAGTTAGGGCAGCGCTGCAAGGGGTTAGTCGACATTAGTGCGTGTGCGTATGTGTTAGCACTATACTCCATGTATTTATATGCGCTCCAGGTATCTTGTAATTTATTCTCGAAACGAACAATCGCGAACGCCCCGAGTGATATACGATCAGCCACAGCTACTGTATCGTTGGTTTTTCGCAAGAGTTTTACGCGTTTAACAATGACGGCACAGCGCGAATATATTGACAGTAAAACCACGAGAAGGTGTGTCGTGAAACGTGTGTGAGCACCGGTCGATTATCATCGTCAATAATATCAATTTTAATAACCATCCAATCAGACGCTTCATATTTATGTGCATAATATTATATAACATGTTTGTTTACTACAGTGATATTATACGCTGTAAGTAACGGTTAATGATTTCACTGCGACCGATTTCTAACTAGCAAATCTACAATATTTATGCACCGGTTACCGCTGGCCATATGGTGAAAAAACTATTCCAACGAATTTCGAAAAGCTAGTATTTTTGTAGGCTGTAATCGCAAGGACGTCTCAGCAGGAAACAGTTATCGATAAAATTATATAATTTGGGTTAATCGTATATACCTTCATACTCGATAACAACAGTCCGAAGAGTTGTACAGCGAGTCGGCTCCGAATTATTGTCGGCCATTTAAGTTCGTTTGTTATTGTAAATGGTCGTGTTTATTAAAAAATTTGAATGTTCGCGGCTTAACATTTACATTTCACATCTTATTTCTTATGTGCTCCCCGTATCTGAACCCTTTAGGCATTTTGGTTTTGAAAGTATTATCACAAATAATTTAACATCAATTAATATAAATCGGGTGTAGCATTTGCGCTGGTGATTTATTTTTAACATTGCGATAACATTACCATGCGCTAAAAATGCAAAAATTAAGTTCGGAGAAAAATTAACAGAATAAAAAAAAAAAAATTGCTTGAGCCAGATTTTTATTAAATTTTTTTGACTTCCTACTGCAGTCGGCCAAAAATATGGAAAACTTAAGAAAAATCACCAAATGATTATTCTACATTGGAAATTTCAATCGCATAAAAAAAAGTAAATAAATAAATGAATTAAAAAACGTAAACTCCGTTTACGACAATCATTGAGAGGAAAACACGAAATTATAACAATATTTAAAACGGTAAAATCACGAGTGCGACGGGACACCCTAACCAGATATCCTCGACATTTATGGAATTATACCTACCACGCACGGTGAAATATATTTTATTCGGTTATCACTTCCGAGATTTGGCGATCGTAACGGTCAACCACCTCGTGCCTTAATAAATGCATAATACGAACCCGAGCAAATATTTACCAGCGTACCGGTAAACCGTTAAAAAACACGTATGCATAATAATATTAAACAACGATCGGCACGTATTCGTACGATAATAATAATTATCGCGTGGTACCTGGGTACGCAGTATATTCTGGGAGTGATCCAAGACCACGTGATCTGTACACAAACATTGACAAATCACAAATCAAACATCTGAGGTCGTTCAATCTACACTGTTTTTTTTTTTTTTAGTTATTAACGTGACACCTGGGTTTTTCATGCATGTTTAACACAAATTTTACTTCCGAAAGTGACGTAAGTCAATGGCTTTTAAGCATTAAAGGGGATTTACGTTCATCAAGCGTGAACGAACTAACTCTGATCTCATCTCAAGGAATCTTCTTCTGCTACACTTTACTTTCGTATAGCTTTACAACTGCTGTTTATTGGTTCAAAGTAATCCAGAACATGTTTCAATTTATGCGTTTCTAATTCGTACCAGTAGCCAAGGGTTTCCCTAGTTGTACTATTCCCTAAAATAATTCCATATTTGTATTGGCTTATGAACGATAATCCATAGATCGCGGCCATGGACCACTTCTTAGGATTACTTCGGGATGTGCAGTGGATGGGAAAACGACTGGACGTATATCACGATAGTGTCTGGATTTATCAGATTTCACAATAATGATTTAAGAGTACAGTTGTGTGTTCGATCACGACGAAGCGCGTGTTCGTCATGAACTAGAATATTTGTAAGGCCGTTTCACCGGTCTTCTTCTACATACCCTTGTAAATTTTTTTCAATAAAACACTTGTTTGAAGTGCTTTTGTTATAGTTCTAAGTCTACAATTTTATAATAGGTTCGTATTGTTACACCGTTTACTGTGAAACGTTTATTTCATAACGTCATCACTGCGTATACAATTATTGTTATAAACGTATTATTATTAGGCAAGTGTGGTATTTTTTCCCTTTTCTTCGTATATATGTGTCACATATTTCGTTATACTATAATATTAAACCGCCGTTATTAAACTGTTCGTCCGACAGACGGAATAATTTTTTTTAAAACTCTTATGTGTGTTTTAAAAGCAAAACCGAATTATATTCTTGTACGAAATATTTTCATTCTTTTGACATATTATTATTATTATGTGTTCTATCGTATATTATGTAATTTGTATACACTTTTTCACATTGCATAACTGCTTTCTTTACCTATGCCAGATTTTGACACCCGTATACTATTATACGCATCTATGTGACATTTCACTAAGAGCAAACAAATTGCACAGGAAATAATGCACATAAATAATAAAATTATGATCGTCGAGTGTACACGGATCGAGTACAAGTCATATAACCTTACAGCATCGCGACAATTATTTTTTTTATTTCTATGGATGAAATTAATTACGCCACTCTCGCGCGTAAGAAATAAAAGAAAAAAAAATGCGGTGTGTCATTTCCCTCTCCTTCTTACTCACTTGCGATTTCGGATTTGGGATCGATTTTTTTTCTCCACTTAATTTTTTATTTGGGTTATTTTTGACGCGGATTCAGTTGAGTGTTACATATCCGACAGTTATGAAATAAAACCAATTGAACAAAAAGTGTATTAGTAGGTACTCTATCGTCGGTGCAACTCTTGTTTATAAGTACGTTACTCGTTTTTGGTGAATTTTCCACCAAGTTACTTTTCCTTAATAACTTTTTTTTTCCTATCTTCGTATTTCCATACACATTAACCGATGTTCAATAGTCGATCGTCATCGTCTTTTTTTAGTGCAGCAATCATCATGTTTTGTTTCCGATTCTAACGTCAGAAATCCGTAACGAGGCATGATAATGTGTACGTTTTGATCGTTAAGGATTTGTTAGGACAACGATTGTACGTGGTCCAACGTGAACGATATAGAATTAGAGGGAAAACGCTAGTAATTTACGCCCTATCATTCGTTTAGCCATCCGATGGATACGTAGTTCAATTTATCATTGTATTATACTTAATTATGTGTTCGTGTAGATTTTCGAGTCTAGATATTTCCGATAAACGTTCATCACACGTCGTTAGCGGTCGCCCTCCAATTGGATTTCTTCGATAATAACACATCGCGCGCAACATCAAGTGAAAAAATCCAAACCCGAGCGAACAAGACATTTCGTACATGGTTCACACAATAATATATTTTTATCTCGAGTTCGGATAATGGTTACAATAATTGACGTTCGAAACTTCTACCGATATGTACACAATGAGCATAGATATCAGACGCATGTGTACAGTGGGACACGAAAGATCGTCGCAACTATATTATTACTATCAGCACGTGTATTGCCAAAACTTTCTTCCGGACGGTGAGCTCTGCTGCTGCCGGGAACCTCCATAATTGATCGTTATGTACTCGATAATTCATCGCAACGGCCGACATCGTTAAAAGCAGTATTAAAGTACGTTCGTAATAAGGACTTGGTGCTGTGGAAAAAAAAAAACTTGATATAAATTCCCCTTAAAAGTAAAACAAATTGATTTCAAATCATAAAAAGTACCCTTTCAAAAAAAAAAAAATGAATAATTCATAGTTTATTTAAACTTTAAATCATAACTGATAACATACGATTAATGATGGAAATGGTTTGATCGAATGTTCTAAAAAAATGTAATTGTTTGCTCAGCTTATGAAAATAATTCAGAGTTTTTTAATACCGGTCCAATTTTAACCTTAAAATATGCGCTAGTGATAAGTGCCACAAAATTCAACGCGTAGTATGTAGTGAATATAATTTTCGATACACAAATATCTTTTAAAAAATGATAAGTTTATATTATTTTATTGCTGTTCAAACAATGATTTCAAAGTTTTTTGAATCATGTGGAGGTAATATTAATATCTAATTTTCGCCGTATTTTTATATACTTGCCATAATATTATCGTCGTTGTTCTGCCCGCACGTTTCAGTTGGTTTTAATTAAATACGTTTTACAATATCCGTGAAATGGATTCATTTATTCAAGTTTATTATATATAAATAACGAGCAGTTTGCAACATTATTAATTAAACCAAATGAGTAGGAAAATGCTCGACTAGGTGCATATTTTGCTGGAACCGTGCGGATGTTAATACCGATTTAATAATATAACACAAATAACGACGACAATAATGATAATAATAATATAAATAATAATAGTAATAGTATTATTATATTAATAACTATAATACTAACATAATACTCGATTAGGATGAAAAATTGTATAAATGTTATATAACCACTGAGTGGTCGATTTAGTCTGCAGAATACTATCGGGACCAATTTATATATATATTCACCATTCTTTCAATACGCACGTTTGGGCTTAATTACATGCGATTATTTATTGTACCACGCAAACGGTGCAAAGCTCGAAATTTATAGAAGTAGAAAGTCGATTAGAAAAAAAAAAATAGATCATTCGCTAAGCCTATCACTTTTAATATTATATTTTGGTTCAAACCTAGTGGAGTGTGTATCGATTTTGCAATGATGCGTTTTTATTATTTATTTTTCTCAACACCGTTCGATGAATGAGAAATGTACTCGTACACGCTGTGTCTCATCAAAAGATGGCGGACAATTGGGTCGTTAAATATTGGAAGTTTACGATTTTTTCGATCATTTTTCCAGTGTAAAAGAAGAAGAAAATCAAAAGGAAGCGCCGTGTACGTTATCATCAAGCAATCAATACAACGTTTAATTATAAGATAATGCTCAAAAATACTATATTTTAACACTCACGACAAAGATACGTAGCATATTAATCTCACCGATTAAATTATAAACTAAAAGAAACAGAAGATTTGACTAGGTATAATCAATTTGTACGTTGTAAGTTTTAAACATATGACTGGTTTCACGACTTCTGTTTTCTAATTGATAAACGAATCAAGTTAGAAAACAACGTATTAAATTCAACATAATTTTATTAAATTAATTTTTTGATAAAATTAAAATGTACACAGTCGGAAGTTCAACTTTGAATAGTTTTCTCAACGTGGAGTTATTTTAGAATTTATAATAATATGTATGATAAAATAATCTGTCCGTCACTGGAAGGACAAGATTACGGACAGATAAGTTTTCTTTTCCCTAACCGTACAAAAACTATCCGTTTACATTCGAAATCATAATGTTTCTAAACGGATAAGATTCGAGTTATATACGATTCGGTTTTTATAAAAAAAAAAAAAAAATTAACATTCGTTAAACGTAAATCTTCCTTACTCTGGAAACACGTCTGCGGGACCGCTCGCCAAATCTTTTTCCTCTGCGATTCTCGGTAGGTTCAAGGATCGCGAAAATTAGTATAACAGGTGCATCGCGGTTAGACAATAAAAAACGGCGCATTTCGCGTAGGTCATTGGCAATGTAATAACACGAGTGTGGGACCGACGGACGCGTACGTGCGCGGTGTTCGCGAACGGCCGTCAACAATCCGAAACGATGACCGGACAGAGGTCAGTGTCCGTCGCGCGAATGTCACCGCCGCCTCTCCAGCGGCAGACCCCGGTTATGTATTCGTACCCGGTGCACGGTACGGGCGTTCGCGTGCGTAGACAGTAGATGCCGCACACGTGTATTATTCCGAATTTATAATAATGCCGGTTGTTAGCGCGGTGTTTTTCGTCCTGTGTGTCGCGTGCGTAGTCCGTGGATGGATTCGTTGAGCGCCCGCGGCGCACGTTTTTTCGGAATAGAAACGAATCGCGACTGTGTCGAGTCCCGGTTCGAAAGGCTGTCGAATACAATGACGATAAATACCCACGAACCGCGCATTACTATCGGATTAAAATATCATTTGTCAAAAGACGCGTGCATAGCTCTCGTGTAGTTCTCTTGGAATTTCTCGAAACACTACAGATGTATAACGTACTATTTGCGCGTGGAACGATGGTTGGTCCTTAATCACTGTACGCTTAATAATTCACAATGTTCTTTTGTCTCACAGTAATTGGTTTCAGACCCATTACATTTATTAATCATGTATCGTATCAATGTTATATCCGATAATGTATCTAATCGGAATTAATCATCAAATTCAACCTTTCGCTATCGGCTTATCACTTATGCAATACCGTTTAAGTGATTAAAAAGAATTCGCGCAGTTCGCGGTAACGTCGACGCATTGAACTGTTTCATCTATAACGACGACAACGCCTTCTCGGATAAACATAAGCACTGATGCGTATTACCAACCAATAAATAAAATAGACACGTTAGTGAGCGGGGAGATCTAGAATCTTTTTCCCGGAGTATAATTGGGGTGTACCATAAAACTCTCTGCGGTAGTCAGATGCGTTTATTTCTGTTCTCCTTTTATGTTTTCAATATTTTTCTTTTAACGAAAATCACCGAGTTTACACACAACTCCATAGGTATATTTTTATTTTTATCTCACGACAACCACAGCACTGCTTCTTTCTATAGTTATATGGAAATACAAAAGACGCGTGGCTTCTTTCTATAGTTATATGGAAATACAAAAGACGCGTGTCTCTGCCGTGTACGTGCTACTGATTAAACGACCGATTAGCATTATAAGATGTTATGTTCACACGCGAACGCCGTCCGTGTTATCATCGGTCAAACGACTGCCGGATTGCCAACAACTACTAACGCGTTACGTGTGTGGTGAAAAGTGAAATTTTCTGCGTACTTTCCATCGCAGACGGACAAATCCGGAGTATAATAATTATTATTATATCCGTTTAAGCGAGATAACCTGTTTTTAATAATTTATACGAAAAAAAAAAAAATTAAATAAATAATAAACATTACGTATAGTTACCGGTCGAATATGTTTACCGATACGTGGACGTTTTGACTGATTGACTTCCCGCAAATAGAAAAACATATCAGGAAATGTAATCTTGTGGTAGAAATCTGCAGTACAAACTTGAAAGGTTCTAGGGGTCAATATTTAGCATCGTACTTCGACTGTGTCCGATTGATTTGGAATAAGTTTCGAACGAACGCGAATTTTACGAACTTCTTACACTAGCTGCTATGATATTTACAATAATATTTGTTACAATATTATAGTTCTCTTGTAACATAGGTTTATCGCTACGATTCATTACCTATTTTTTTTGATTTTTTTTTTTTGTGTATTCGGTTTTATCATATGTCTGTGGAATCGACCACATGTTCAATCAATTTCGCATGACTTCCAATAATTGGTTTTTGCTGCTTAAAAATTTATTTTGTTATCTCTAACACCTCTAATCATAGCTAATTTTACGTAATCTCCAATGTTTATTTTATTTTGATCGATTTCAAACCCCGGTGTAGATATTTTACAGATTAATTAATCATTATGCTATAAGCAAACATCATCACTCGAGCGAATCTCTCTGAATGATCTCTCGACAAGTTGTTTATTGTTTTCAACGTGTCCTGTCGATAATACACCAATCACAGAAATCACCCGGTTATGATCATGGGCATGTACTATATGACAAGTCGTTATAACGCATGACTTCATGATAACGTTCTCGTTTTTTTACCACTCGTCAGTTTTGTATACAACTATCCCGACCTGGAACAGAAAAGCATATTTTTCACGAACCCTATACGAACGAATATACATAATACGACTGCCCGCCGGTATAGTACGCACCCGGTGTCTGGAACTTTGTTTGAGTGGATCATAATCCAGTAAAATGAATGGGTGCGATACACGTACACAAAATAGTAATAATAATAATAATATACCGTGTACGTTTTGAATTAATAATAGGCGCGCAACAACGAATGTACGCCGGGGGAACTAACGAGTATTGCAATTAGCCGCTTATCCGTTGTACGACCGCATTCGAAGGGCTTATAATATTATTATTATTGTGACTATAACTATTATATATATATATATATATAAATAATCCCGCGTCGACGAGCGGATTTCAAGAGACCCGACAAATGACGGACTGCGTCTTGATTGTCGACTCGAGCACTGCGACACAGCAACCATGGTAACCGCCGGTGAGTGTGCGCGTGCAGGCTCGGTGCAGCAGCAAAATAATTCTTTGGTAATATTTCTCCTCGGGCCACCGGACAACATCGGACCCTCTGCGACTAATCTTCCGAAAACTCTATCTCAAGCAGCAAACACCGCTGTACCCTATAACGCGCTGGTGTGGACATCCCGTAGTGTATCGGTGTACATAAACGGTTTTCTCGTTTTTACACATACCAGTCGTTATTATTAATATGCCATCGTACGTCCGTCCGGTAATGCTCGTCGCGTACTGCAGCACAAAGGTAGCACTCGTCAAGCTGATCACGATTACCACTGTGTAAATTGCATTCGGTATAAACATTCAAATTGCTTTTCGAGTTCGACGTAATGAGTGTTTTTACTCCCCAAAGTATAATAACTGCGTGCACTGTTATTATCGTATTATTTCCCACCTCTCAGCCGACTGTGCTTAAAGTTTCAGCGACCAGTTTAGCAGCGCTCTTGGCTTCTCAAGACCTTTAGTGGTGCAGTTTTTGTCATACCGCCAAATCGCCCACTACTCGGCTGCCGCTGCAATGTCATCCGAAGTATTACCGCTGTACTACCGGTCGGACAAACCCGTGCGTCTTTTAATACACCCCGTGCGTGCATTTAGTCCCGTGAACACTATGGAATTTATCGAATGCCGTCGATCGCTTTTGGCACGGTCATTGTGTTCACAAGTTATCTGATCCGGTGCATCTTTTATCATTTATACTATATTATTGTCCTGTAACAGTCTCCTCTTATTCCGAACGAAGTCGCTTCGTGATCTTTTATTTTTCGTACTTATCCTGCTAGACCTGGTTTTCCTGTTGTCTTTTGAAATCAATCGTCGAACCATAAATGCTACATAAATCCTACTCGATCATAGCCATCGCAAACGTCGCCCATGATCCTTATGCACTGTTTTCAATACGTGCCTGTGGACAATCAATTTGTAAGGTCCTTTATTCTCGAATTTATTTTTACGTTTTGGAAGTAGGTAGCTAGGTCTCAGTAATTCCTTACCATTTCCACCTATGCAGTTATATGCTATTTTTAGATATATGTGCAGTATCTATGACTTAATAAGATAGTAGCAATGCGAATTTCATTCACCACTCGAAAAACCGTTAGTAAATCGTAGGTTAAGGATTTACTATGACATTCTACTAGTTGGTGTATATATTTAGTTTTTTTTATTCGTATATATATTTAGGTTAGAAAGTCAACGATGATATCGCATACACTCAGAGTGTACACACGTCGTCAGTCGCGTTTCGTGCGCGTCGAATGACTATATAACGTGTCGTAAGAAAACGTAAGGAAAAAAATCGGTTCGATTAACTTTATCGGCACACACGTTATTAAACGCATATCAAAATATATTTTATTATATGCTGCTTTTAAATATTATTATTTTTATTATAATTTATACTTACACGTACACGTTTACCAAAGTATTCGTAATGGTACACAAACAGCAGCGGCGCTGAAGGACTAAAAATAACAATTGTTTACCGTGGTCGACAGATCGTCTCCGTGCAACAGATAAACAGTCTTTAATCAGAGACTGTTTTATTTATTACTATTATTAATATTATCGATATACGAGTAATTATCGTGTCATGCGACACACGATACTGTTTATACTTTAAGCGTTGTAATAATATATACACGAGCGTTATAAAAACAATGTTATTATTATAAGATTACGTTGTCGTCTATTACGGTTGAACAGCACGCAGTCACCTCCGTATAAACGAGACAATCGTGCGAGAAGATTAATCTTGTACGACTGATGATCATCCGATCCGTCTACCAGTCCAGGTGTTACGAAATATTATGAATTATTTTCATTAGAAATTCGAATTATAATTTTATACCACTTTATCTAACACGTTTTCGAACCGATATTTTAACATTATACACTACTTCCATCTGGCGGACAATTTTTTTATTGCCTAGCCAACGACTGCCGGTTTTACGCGGAATAACGTTTTCATTTTTTTCCCGCTTGAAAATCCTATACACATTTTCAATAAAACTCGTAATTTTTCTACTGTGACGCAGAATAACATACATTTTAGAGTTATGTCGAATTTCGTTCGGCAAGTGCTTTTGCGTTTTTCTTTTGAATATTATTTGGTGTTTTTATCGCTTAAACGTCATGATCATATATTGTGCAACATCAACCCCAAGTCGTTATTGATTTTAAAATATTGATTGAACTATTTTATATCGTCGCAATTAATTATTTCACGAGTATTGATACAATTAAATTTGTAAACATTAATTATGGCTTTGTTTTGATTATTTTAAAATAAATTCACTACTAAAGTTCGCAAGTTGTTGCAAATTAATTATGAATAGTGACACAAATTCGGACTCGATTGAAAAAACTTTCTATTCTCGGCAATCAAGAACTTGAGATTTGTTTGATACATCTCCGAATTTAAATTTTGTATATTATAATCTACAAGATAAAACTACACATTTGTGGTCTTTATTTCACATGCATTTAAGAGCGCTAACATGTATGTGTTTTATGGAAATAGTGTTAAAGTGTGTGTTATTAAGATACTCGCACACACATGTTTTTAGATCCATGTATCCATGTAGATATTCTGTATAATATTAAACATTTTTTTCATAAAAATAATAATTTCTATTGTATTTATTATAATTTATACTTCGATGTTGACTAAAGTACATTTTTGAAAAAACCATGGCAAATATTTTTAATTATTGCAAAATTATTCACACAAATATGAACTATAAAAATGTTTACGTATTTCATTTTGTTTTGAATTTAAATTACAAGAAAATAATAAACATAATTACTTTAGCTAGTAATACAAAAATATAAAATGTAATCCGAAAAAAAAAATTTTATGAATAAATTATAAATAATTAATTATAAAGAAAACAAACAACAAGACAAAGATGCATATTAAATAAAATATAATTATGAAAAATACCTATGACATTGAAAATGTTAAAGCAATAGTTGTCGATTTTGTTATAAAAATATTGGATATTAAATGCATTTGCAGTTTTAATACACAGGTATCCAAACATTTAAATATTTAAAGTACGGACTATGTGTACACGTGTACACCAATAAACGAACCAAACTAATAGTCCTGCTTGATATTTCATACATTTTTTACTAATCGTATTTTGGAAGCGATGGTTTATCGCTGCATTCCAGTAGCTAACAATACATCAAACAAATTGTATACTCGGACCCTTCGGTGTCTTTATAAGCAAAATTTATCATATTTTTTTTTTTTATATCTAATACAGCAATATCTTCAACGGTTTTTGCAGCTGTTTCGAAGATGTTATGAACACGTTGTGAAGTGTATAGTTATTAAGTTTATCCCGAATACACCGTAAAAACGTAATACCATTCATTATATATACTTACCACCTGTATTGTACATTGTCATAATTCCTTCGGCAGAAAAACAACTATCGTCTTGTTGGATCAATAAAGTAAACAATAAGCTGTTCTGAAACAATGCGCGATTTTTGAAAAACAAACTTTCCGCCTCTCAAACTTTTCACTTTATTCGTCCTGCTGCTGGACACGTGCGCGACCCCGTGAGTTACAAACTTACAGTTTTCGCCGGTGCATGCGCGGTGTGTTGCAGCTTACCGGTAGTAATTACTGCGTTTTGGGTTGATATTATAAGCTATTATTATTATTATCATTATAAATATACGATACATAATAATAAAACGATCGTGGTGTTGACACCATCATATGACCGATAAATCAAAGGATCTATCATAGTAATAAATACGGTTGCGCCATCTGTGCACAATACAATTAGAAGGCGGGGGGGAATCGAAAACAAAATCTATAAATTATATTATTTTATCGTTTATTAACAACCGATAACGGGCACATTTTACGTATTATTTTTCGAGTTTTACGACACACGTGTGATTGCATGGTTAGTGAAAGCTGTTAAAAAAAAAAAAAAAGGAAATAAACAACAACAGTCGGCCACCAAGGGACGAGGAAACGTTAGAAAACACGCACGCACACGTGCACATAACTGTTACGTGTGTGTGTATAATTTAAAAAATTAATAAAATCTGAAATTTTATTGAAACTATTATACACACCGCTGCTGCCTATGATCGCCTGTTACACGTAATCCGTATGTATAATTTACGACCGACAGTAGATATTTGTCGCCTGGTCGATGTTTTACACGATTGAGTTTTATCATTACTATTTCAAGTCGGTTATCTTTCGTCTTCGTTTATTGTCGTTGACCAATTTTGTCAGCAACATTCCTGATATATATATATATACGAACACGTGAAGCAATGCCGATTGGGTGCTATTTTTTTAATTTTTTTATGTTTTATCCCCCCTTGCCGACCAGAATATATTTTCGTAAGCTACGGGTCATAAATCACGCCGATCGAACAGGCTCGCTGCTTTAAGTACTTGGATCTATTTACTGGTATTTAACTTGTCACGTGCACCGTGTCAAAATCATCGTCTCTAATCGATTACAACAAAATTATTGTGTAACATTGTAAACGCGTAAACGGGTGTTGCACTCGTATTAGACGCGCGTATCGATAAACAAGACACGTACGAATACAATACAATACATGCGATTATGATTGTGGCTACTGCGGTATGTACGTATTGAAATAAGCATAGCCACTCGTTTTGTGCATTTTCCCGTTTTTTTTTTTTTTTTGAGTCACGCATATCGACATCCAAGCATAAATACTAGACAATAATACGAATATTATTGCTGCACATTTCAAATTCATTGTATTTGTTTTTCTTTAACTATGCTTCGACTTATGGACAGTTTTCTAATAATTTAGTCGACGATTTCATCTATTTGATATAGATCGTAAATAGTTATAGTTCTCTGTGCGATCCTCACGCTGTGAAAACACGCGTGTGATCAGATCCAAAAACAGTTTAGGCGAAGAAAAGTGAGAAAACTGTTCTATAACTAATTACGCCGTAATTAAGAATTAGTTATACGCTATGAACATGTTATTGACGTATACTAGTACAATACATGGACCGCAAACGCGTCGCATCAGATGCTTAATGTTTGGAACTACGCTGATGATCAAATGCTGACGGAAAGCCTCATGGTTTGTGCATACAGAAAAATAATAATGATATCGGAAACGATAGAAAATAATTATTGACAAAATCTGTGCGAAACAATATAAAGCTACTGCGTTATAGGTATAGTCATTATTCGGTTGGAGACCGATGTAATGTACTCGAGTGACGGCTGGCTCCGAGAAAACGTTTTCATCAATATTCATTATCAATTGAGTGCGGATTTTTATAATTATTAATTTATTTACCATTTTCGTGACGAGCATAATAATCGAACATGTCGTGTACTACCAAATAAAAATGTTTCGTAGAAATCCACTGTCGTCGACGTGTTGTGGATTTTTCACAATTGTACCCGTAAACAGAGTAAAGGTTTTTTTTTTTTTTTTTTATTAATTTTTTTTTCGTCGCAGTGTTTTTTTATTATATTTTTTTTTTTTTTTCCAGAGACATCAATTGGATACATTTTTCATTATTGTACCTTTTAATAAAAGCTTTCGCAAACAATGGAATTTGAATTGAAACGCAGAGATCGATTCGGGTTTTTAGTTTTTTTTCTCCACTTTCGTTGCGAGTAACATTCCAATAGAAATATCACACGTAAATTCGAAGAGAACAGAATATGTATAATATTATGTATAGCGTGCGACGTGGACTTTTTTTTACTTTTGCATATGATGAATAAATTTTGTAACTTTTCTCACGTGGAACATTTCGATTACGATATCTATAATAATATTTCTGCAGAGCAGTAAAACATCGTACCACGATAGACAGCTAAAAAATGTGTAATCACACACTAGGTAGTGATCATACGTCTAGTAACGTACTAGCGGTAGGGGAGGAAGTAAAGGCTTAACTTTCTCCCAATATAAGACCAATAACATGTTCATTAATTTATATATCCTATATTGATAGGTGAATATAATTAATGTAAAAAATTATTTTTTTTTTTTATATTGATAATCGACATGAGTAATAAGATTTTTAAATTTATTTTAACCTACACTGCATTATTCACACACCCCCTACCCCTAAAATAAACGATTTTTTCGTATGCCATTAAGATGGTCTCGTTGACGCACTGCAGGCGACGCGAAAACGCTATTGAATAAAAATGTTAACTTAAGATCGTTGGTTTTTTGCGAAAACCCGTGTCTACCTTCCGTATAATTTCGTTTGCGAAACGAGGGACGAGGTTTACGACGATGATGATGTTATCGTAATTATATTATTAGCCGTGGGCTTTCTGTGGCGCAGTCGAGCGGCTGTAGCTACATAATATTATTACAGTATAATAATATGAGGTACCCGCAGCTGCCGTCGCGTCGCTGTCTACTAATCCGAATGATATTAAATCCCGTCACCCCGTAATCCAATTCAATCGATCAAAATGTAATCAATTTTGAAAATGTGACTGGATCAATTTGCGTTCGATTAATGGTTTATACCGCAGCACTTGTGCTCCAATTCCATTCGCCCGTCGATTCGGCCTATGATTCGTCGCGTTTTATGCGTCGTATTAGCGGAGAATAAATCAAACGATCGCATTGCGAAAACGAAAATTAATTTTATATTAGTACAACAGGCATCGGAAAAACGTAATATCTCTTCGTATGTGTGCATTATACCACTTCGCAACCGTTTGTTCGTAATGGCCAACGACCAAACGACACGCAGTACACATTTAATTCTATGAAAGTTTACATCATGTGAAATGTCTTAAAGTTGCACGTATTATGGTTTTGTGTTTATGATTACATGTTTTAGAATTTTAGGAATAGAAATGCTAAGTGCGTGACAAGACAATTAACATTACGTTTGTAATTTAGTACCTGTAAATTAAACGGTACTGGATTTCAACCTAGGCGCACTACGGATCCCTTCGTCACGACACTAGATCTGAGTACATGTTAGTTTTTAGACGAGACTTCACCGAAATCGGCTGACGAAAAATGTTCACTCAGTGCTGGCCCTACGGAAGAATGGAGGGGAGTAAGCAGTACGGTATACGCTATAGCACCACGCAGTCGAAAAATATCAATGTTCATTAGCAAATTAATCTGACCATTCCTCTGTTTTTATTCTTCTAGGTTAGGACTATTGAGGACTATACAAATATTTACGATTATCAATCATTCTTACAAATCAATAAGCAATATAATACGTTATTATTATAGTATTGCTCCACTTTTACTAATAGATTGAAAATTAAGATAATTTTTAAAGTATTTTAAATACCTTTAAGCTGGGGGCTCCGGCTGCCGTAGACCTTCCCTTTGTATTCACACTTGAACTTAGGCCGAAATATGTGTGTGGTCGACGGGACGCATTCGTCTTGTGTTGTACTATCGGTTAAGGTTCGTCTGGTGGTCGACAATCGAGTAATTGACTGCGGCATTTAGAATACCCTGTTACGTTTACGCGTAACACGTCACATCAACATCAGAAAGTTAAACGTACACGTTCAATAATTTCATGTGTACAATATAATATTTATAAACGCAGACCACGCAATTTTTAGTTGATATCGTGTGACGGAAATATTTCGTAGCGGATCTGCCGTTGTACGGATTAAAAAAATTAATAATTTACAAGTTATAAAGAAGATTCACGTTCGAAGATGCATTAATTATATATATATATATATATATATATATATAGGCTATACAAACGATTCGACTTTAATTGTAAAATTTGTATA
The DNA here is from genome assembly GCA_034509805.1 of Sipha maydis. Lineage (NCBI taxonomy): Eukaryota > Metazoa > Arthropoda > Insecta > Hemiptera > Aphididae > Sipha > Sipha maydis. The sequence continues at coordinate 183,717 of JASXSY010003273.1, forward strand.
ACACATCAACTATCTGAGTTTAGCTAACTCCTGAGTTTAGTTGATAACTTTAAAGTCTAACGAATTGGTAAATTGTGTTTGTATTTGAATTTGATTTTTGGCCGTTCGTAATTCATTATTTTTCCACCGTGACATGCGTGTTTTCTAATAAAAGCGGCTGTGTAAACGTAATATCATCATCACACAGTTGGATCCGATAAAAGTATAATGTCACGACTATCGGTTACAATACACTAAACAACCAATACGTCTTCTCCGGCCGGCGGTCGAGAGTGACTCGTCACTTCGACTTCTCGCACGCAAATGTATAATACACAAGTGTACTCGTACAACTTGGTCGAACTAAATGTCAACAATTTAGCCCGCTCAACTCTCAGCCTCGAAGTCGAATTCATTCAGTGTTTTACGTGATTTCAAATGCGCGTTGTCTCATACGTTTTAGTACGGATACGTAGCGCTTCAGATGTACCAAATCCCGACAGACAGTACGCGCACGACCTCGTGTATTGCGCCGGTGCATACACCGTACACATGCGTAACTGCATGCGTAATACTACACCGTCCATTCGTGTGTATATTATTTAACGGCGTCGAGTTTAATGTACCGAACGTCGAACCCTTGGAATACCGGATCTGTGTACTGACGTACAAACGTTTAGACCTACGTGATTATAAGTGTTCATCCGAAAGGGGTGCCGTCCATCGCACGTGCATATATATATATGCATATTTGTTATTATTATTATTATTTCGTTTTTGTTCAACGCGTAAATAAAGTCGTCTGTTCACGGATTTACTGCAAATTGAAAGGGTAGAGCTTATATTGAGTTCGCGGAGAAGCGAGGAAAAAAAGGGTGCCGGAACGAGAGAGAACAAAATAAAAAAAAAAAAGAATAACTGTAAACTAAACGAAAATAGCAATTTCGCCGTCACCATTCCGATACGTATTTTCACGTACCCACCCACCAAGCCTACTCATGTCTTTCGAGGGAAAATACGATCGAGTGGTACCGTTATCGAAGCACACGCACGCACATTCGAATAAAACCCACGTACCCGGAAACCAATAAAGTGCCTGTGTATACGCGCGTGTCCGTGTACAACTATTATACCGTGTGCATACTTAGACGGTTGGGGGTCGGTATAACGGGGACGCGGGACCGGGTATCGGATCTGTAACGGTGTTAAATGTATGTACTTTCACTGTACATCAGTGACGTGAGGGTGCGTCTCATCGTCGTCCGTTTTTCGGTCGGTTCGCTTCGGATCCGACGTCTATAAGTTCATACCGGATACGTGGTCCATGGTGGTACCCGTTTTATATATATATATATATATATATATATATATATATATATATATATATATATATAATATATATATATATATGTATGTATATGCTTAGGGTTGAATAAAAGTTGTAGTCGCTATGGCGGCAGTAGTAAAGTATAGTATTACAGGGGCTACGTAAAAAAAAAACCAGCTTTGCTCACCACACAATAGTGTGAGCGACGGAAAAGCGAATGGAAAAAAAAAGCCGGAATACACACGGTTTTATTTCAGTTTTTTTAAATTTCTCAGAAAATATCGTCATTGCATCCACCACTGCAGCTACTGCGTTAAAGTACGTTTCACAAGCCCGCGCCTCTGGCCGTCGTAGAAATGCGGACCGTTATCCTATTAGATTTTCGTTGCGGGAAAACTCGTTTATATGAAAATGTCGAACATAACATTTTTTCTTAAACTATGAGCATAATTTCTCCCGTACAGTACAGACAACCACACACACGCACACAGACATATACATAGGCATATAATGATAACCATAATAATAATTATTACTATGCTATGTTTGTGTAATTGTATTTTAACGAAGTTTTTTTTTTCTCGTTTCAGTATCTTGTGTGCAACATCCGCCACCCGGTCGGCTTGTTTTGAAATGACTTCCAGGCGAAGACAACACTGAACGGGATTACACGACTTCAGGCTACTTCATAGTATAGTGGTGCTATATTAAAAGATACACGCACGCTGGAATAGACAATTATCGACAGAGAAACCGAAAAATATAAAACCGAGGTTGAGATCAAAACCCACAAACTATATATTCGTAGATCGCGAAAAATGAGATCCAGCGAGATGAACAAGCTTTCGCTATGTTTGATGCTGCTCGTGAAAGGTGAGTACAATATCTACACAAGTATATGTCATTTCTATACGCACTCATAACACTATACCCGTTGACGGGATTTTTATTTCTCGGAAGCTTTTAACGCGTCCACAAAAACGTTTTTCGACCAAAACAATAACTAAATCTTCTCGTTCCCTATGGGATGCCGTCCCAATTATACTGTGGAAATTTATATCCTAGTTTATACGTATATATACAATAAGCTGGTAGTGCAGAAAAATTATATATTTAAAAATAACATATTTCACGAACTTAAGAAAAAATAATAAAATAACATTAACATTATAACGTGAATACTTACTAAAGTTTCTGAAAATAAAAATTAACTAGTACCCAGAAGGTTTTATTCTCTTTTAGCTCTCCCTTGTGAACTAAAATAATAACTATATTTTGGTTATCTGCGTGTTAAAGTGAATTCCGAGAAGCACATGCATTATCTATGGTTAACCTATTATACCAAAAAACCTTAGTGATGTGGAAAATATTTTTATGTACGTACTATGATATTAATATTTCATTTATTTTTTGTATTTAATTTTACAATTTTTTCATGAAAATATCCCCTGGAGTTTTATTTACTCATATATATATATAAATATAAATTTTGATATTATTTTTAAGCTTTTCAAAACGTGTATTTATTTTGAAAAAATACATAAAATAGCTATTAAAATTACGTATAGTACAAAGTAATTACTTTACACTCGTCGTAATATTTTGGTTGAAAATCGAGCGTATTATTAATATTGTGTATATTCGCTAAAACAAAATAATTTTATGCATTTTAAATTTTTAAATTGAAATATTTACGCCGTGATCACTTTATTCCACTTCTGTTTTTAAGACTTGCGTTGCAGTAGTTGCAGGAATTGTTAAAAATAATTGGTATTATTAATTATGCATGTTCTGAAAATTCACGTTATATTTATAGTTATTTTTATATGAAATCGTTTTTTATAATTATTTTATTTTTCACTTACTTTAATTTCACCGTCAATATTACCATGAAACAACAAGTTCACTAATATTTTTTTATTTCGTTCCGAATACAATACTGGCGAACGGCATTATTATTCTCGTCGTCACATTATTGTAATGCACATAATACTCAATCGGTATGATAAAAGATCATCCTTCTATCCTTCCCCACCATTATACATCGATCGATCGTGCGCCACCAATCGGCGAGTGTGATACAACAGCGGTTATCGAAATTTACGAACTAGGCAGTCCGTGAAAAAGTATCCTATGGAGCTCACCGTAGTCTTCTTACTGCTAATTCGTTTTACAACTCGAATTTCTCGACTAATAAGCTCGAAGGATTATGCAAATTATTTTAATTGTTATGTCATGGTGAAAATAGATTTATTATTATTAGATACAGTGAAAAACGCACCCGATGGACGATAAGCTATTGCCTGCAACGATGACATGATGAGCGCTTATACCTACGTTGTGTTATTAGTATATAAAGAATAAATATACTTATGACAATATCGATCACCTCGCTGCTATAACTAGGCATAAAAACATCAATAATACGTTTAGGCCGATTTGATTAACTCAGAAAACGTTTTCAAACTCGTATTATAAATGTTTTTAACATGTTTATTTTTTATGTTTTTTTTTTTTTTTTATTGTCAAAGTTTGTTTACTTAACATTAGGCATGCTACATATTTATTGTGTTTATATAAACGAAATCTAATTTTTAATCGTTGAACGTGTGTAAGTGACATTATTGTAAACATTATATACGTGATAATACATATTCACAACTGTATGTAACATGGTTACGTACGTTTAGCTAATCCGTGGTAACTTCGAAACAGTTACCACGCTGTCCATGCAACAGCTTGAATTCAAATGTTTCATCGAGTGACTGTATCTATGTGATGCATGAAAGGTTTTATGTTACTATCGAAAACACTTAATTTCGGTTTATTCTATTACCTATATTTAACCTAATCTAATTCGGTTTAAGCGAAAACTTTCGACGACTTGAAAAAAAAAAAATTCTAAACCTTCGTTATTCTTGAATTGAATACAATAATTGTTAGAGTGTATGAATTGTGAATAACGACTTGGATTTTCGTATCCATCATAATAAATATTTTCGGGTTGATATGAATTTAGAGATCAGGTGGTATTTTTCACTCTCAAACCACTCCTCTTTATCGATTGACAAAATGTATTATTGAAAACTATTAATGAACCCATATTATTCACAAAAAACCATTGAATAATTAGTTATTCGCCAAACCGCATTATTTTTACATGTTTAACAATTCTTTGCTAGGAATATTTCGGATGGGAGATGTTCAGTTTTTGGTAGGTGTTAAAATATCTAAATTCATTCCGCCCTCTGTTCTCACCTGTGACTGTAAAAATTACAATTGTTTTTTTTTTTCATTTACACATTTGAAACATGTTGATTCGCCATGCAACAATAAAACGTTTTGATATTCATACTACCACGCCTGTGTTTGCATTTAACAAGGCGAGGAAATGCTGGTCCCACGTTTCGCATAACACCGCGGTCAGCTACGCTCGGTATTATTCCTTAGTTTTGTCCTCATAAGCAGATACTGCAACGTGCGCCGTCTGTATATACTTACGTTTTTCCGACAGTTGCGGGTGAACGGCATGCGAAGCGACACCATGATAATCATATAATGATTCGCAATACTGTACATGCATTTTGTAACGAGGACGATATTGTGCGGTTTTGTCCGACGAGATTTCGTAACAATATTAACATAGATTGCGCTTCGATCCGCTAATGCGCGTATACGCATACAAATACGAACAAAACTGAATGCAATCAATGCGAAGTCATTTCACTCGGGGGCAAAGTTTGAATAATAACATTAATGTTAACAGTTTTCATTAATCTCATAATAATAATATGCGATTCGTGTGAACCGGCCTATCATCAACAGATTTGTTCTAGTCAACTGATCGTTATATCCATACATCGTACACAATAAATTTGAAACGATATTTACACGTGTATACAAGACGATGGAACAGAAACATTCCGTCGTAGAGGGAAAATGTTAAACAACATTTTTAGATAAAAAAACACGCCTCAACACGATATTCAACACAGATTTGACTGTTGGATAAGTATCCGAATTATATCACATTCATTCGCCGCGGTGGCCTCCTATAAACGATTTCGGGATCGAACTAAAAATGTACCGATTTACTTTCTCTCCGGTCGAGTTCACCATTAATTCGTATCTATCCTAGAAACACTCACGAAGAGGGTTCTACTGCGAATATTAGATGTACGTCTGACTAATACTACGTTATTATTACGTATATTTTAATCCGCAAATGTTTAGAACAATACCGACCGACAACGACTGTGTAGCGAGTGATGCCGCGACTTCAATTACATATCTGCACACAACAATACCGCGTTGTGGTTGTGATCTCACACTGCAGCTGCACTATCATCGTCGTATCGATCTCTAATTAGCCATCATCAAATGTCATTGACGGTTTTAGGTCAAAGTTCGGGTTCGTGCTGCGACCTTTTCTGGTATTTTTCTCCACTCGAACATTTTATCTGCCTCATACTTCCTCCTCCAGTATGCTATTATAATATCGGCACAAAATATAGTATACCTACCATATTCACGGGCTACAAAACATCGGTTCTTCTCGATTAAATCAGAAGTGCAACTTTTGACTTCACACATATCAAACGTTTCGCCTTCATCTGTATTTTATGATATTATACTAATTAATTCCTCACGTTGGCGATAAAATTATATGGTTCGAACGTTGAATGGTTAAATTCAACTCAAATCGGTGAAGTATAGCCCGTGACGTCACCCACGTCACTGTACCGTTAATCCTACGACATTGGAGTATTTAAGTAACGATTTTTCTGATGTCATAATAACACGGCCACGTTGAAACTCCGAATTCACGTGCAATAAAAACATAATTAAGTATAATAAAAAATATCCTTAAATATTTATATTTATTTATTTATATTTTTGATATACACAATTTGTGTACAACGTAGCACAATAATTATATGTGATATTATAATAGTTAAATGACTATTTTGAATTAAGAAATCACCCATTGGTGACACTTGGATGGAAATTATAACCCTTAAATACGGAATTAAATTTTATTACGTTTGCTCAGCGTCCACGTTTCGTTGACTGTTTTATTATTTTTCACCCGGTATCTGCATCCTGGAGTTTCACCGGACCAATTTTTTTTTCCTCGTAGTGGTGCGACCGTAAAAAATCTAAAACAATCTTCCGTTTGTCGAAAAATATGATTAATTAATTTCGTAAGAGTACGAACATATAAACAACCCTAAAACACCTCAACTTTAGTTGTGCTCGTACACATAAGCGCAGTGCATTTTAATTTTACTCTCACCGTTGCGTTTATATTTATAACAGTGTATTGGGCTTGTGTATAAACCGACCATATTCTTTGCTAGGATAGACTGTTTAATTTTAATAGCCCAATATTAGTTTTATTCGTAACGTCCGATCAACGAGATTTCTGTGATTCATTTTCGAGAACTAGTCGCGTCACTTAATTAATGAAATGATATCGTCTTGACGATAAGTCGACGGTGCAGCCGTGTTGCGGTAAAAAAAAATCCCTTCTAAATAGGATCAAACACCATTTGTACGCATCACTAATTATTTACTAACAAATGCTATCTCCGTGAGCACCACCTGGCGTTGACGTCTCGGGCTGCAAAACAATGACGTTCAAAAGTAGTTTAAAAAGCGGGAACATTTCGGGTAGAGAGGATTTTTTGTATTTCTATATCGAAGTGAAATTTATTTTTCGAACGTCAACGTGTACGAATAGTTCTATAGAGTTTGGTGATTTTCAACATTTCATTTTGTAAATCCGGTCACGCAAATTAATCTTCTAGGCTGCATAATACACGCGACAACTGAAGTGCGTTCTATTACTTCTAAACAAAACCGTGCTTAATACGATAACATTATGCTTTTTGTATTGGCGTGTTTTGTTCGTTGTCGACTTCAAAGCTATACCAGATGTATGAGGTATGTCTGCGTTCTCGTTTTGGTTCGATGCGATCTGCAATTTCGGTTTTAACATATTACTCGTTTCCGTATCACAGTACGCGATTCGTTTATGCGTATTTTCACACCAAACCGTTATTATATAGCTATATCCATCGCAGTGATAAATAATCGTAGTGCTCCAGTAGTTTATTTATTTGTCTAGAGCAACGATGAATTATTGCGTTGTGACTTAATTTTTGTATCGGTCCTTACACGTAAACGCTTAGTTATGGAGAGGGGTGGGATATCCTATTTCCAATGCCACATTTCCGAGATTTAATTTTGTTTTGTTTTTCGGGTTGTTCGATGTTCAACTGCTGATAGTCGAATAAACAAACGTTCGCCCGGACGGATAAAGGTGCGGTGGATTTTTACAGCAATCGCAATGACCAAACCTATCGGCTTTAATCGGCAACCTGGATGAAAATAAATAAGACCAGTGACGGAGGTCCGATAAAATTCATCGACTTTTGTTCTGCTAGAGACAGGGCTATTATACCCTTTCAGTCTAAGTTTTCACTATCCATTCACTCATTTTTCGATCGTTTCGAGATGCATATTTTATTTCCGGTTATGAACCAATATACGCTCATTAGACGTATTATAACATCGAATTCGTACGTACGGTATTATTACATGTTACCAATACTCCAGTAAAGATCGAACTCGTGCTGGTGTGTCGAAGGATGAGGTTTGAAAAGCATCGAAACCCCCAGCCCTTAACACTTAGTGTTTCTTTTTCATTCGCGTACCCTTTGATGTCTCATCAGTGCTACACGTACCTTCCCCTAACCTTATTTTCTTTTTACTAAAATATCCGTTATTATCCTTATGTTTTTCCTGCACGCAACTCATGTTGCGAAGGACTACTATTTTCTATATATTATTCACGTGCGAACACGCGAATGCGTGAACGATATCGCACATCGTACGGTCGCGATGTTTGGATTTATCACGATCGAGCAGCACAGGCGAGAGGCTTTTCTGACTCATATATCGTAACGATGTTACTCGCGTGTTGTCGATGTTGATATAATACGGTATTGAAATCATAATAATTGAGGTCAGGGAAAACGCCGCTGGTTCACGGTCGACTAACAATAATTTATAATAATAATGTACACAAGCGCATCGCATAACTACATTATAAAAACACTTTCGTTCGTCCGTGTCGTCGCCGTGCCTGCCACAACCGTTATCAATCTTCTGCGATCCGTCGTCGCAACCGGCCATTGGATGGGCAACCGTATTCCCCGTTTTTATCCGCATGTTAAACCCACCACGCACATTTCATAACCGTGTTTTTTATCCGTCCGCAATATTATTGCTTTAAAACCCTCTACGGTATGTACTTAAATCCAAATCACCATCGGTGTTCTCAACGTCTTTTCCCACAAATCCTCCGTTCAAATGTCAATCATATCCTAATATTGTTTTTCGATTCATTTGGAAAATGTTTTATCTGAGCCGGAAACTCGTGTGTTTGCTTTCCCGACGGTTTTCAACGATCGTTGAGATCTTTAAAGCCTTACGCGCAACGTGTTGACGGAAACGAAATTATAACGCATTAAAATCTGTCGTTCTCTGTCCCGTCATCAGCGAATCACATCTATGTATAGAACACCTCCGTCAGACATGTTTCTGTATTTATCGTAGTGGTACCATCAGTGGACGGGCACACATCACCATATATAGTGGCGGTATAATATACTGCGCCACTCCTCTGTATATATGTACAATATATACATATATTATGCACACACCGATAAAAAGATAAGTTAATTTAACATTATCGGAGTTTACTAAGTTTTAATGTATTTTACATGTTTTTGGCAAAGTTAATCGCGACCGTACCGTGCGCGAGAACACCTGATGCTAAATTAATTTCATGTACTCGTGCACTAAAAACAAAAATCGTTATTTCATAATATATTTTATTCGGAACCTAACGCTCTGCGGTGGGTTTTATTTTCGTTTTAAGTGCTCGGTACAGGTATTATATATTATAATATGAGGATGGTCCGAGAACTTTCCGTCCATTAATCTGTTGAAAAAGTATACTTGTTTTTCTAAAGTAAGAAGATAATAATAATTAAGTGTTTTAAACTTCCTAGGAACAGTTTACGGTACGGACTCGTAGTAGAGGAATTTTTTTATCTTTCATTCTTTTTTCAGACTCAGTATTATGATGCAATACTATAGGAAGGTACTATGTTAGCATATATTTTCGACTCCGCTAAACGTATTTACATGAAAAAAAAAAAAAACCAGCATGATATTATAATAAAAAAGCACTTAATAGTGACGTAATTTTTTTTTAAAAATAACCGCATTATAATTAATTTTGAGAAACAACGAAACTACGGATGTTTAATGATGGGCAACGCAACGTGTGGTGTTCCTATAATAAATATTTCATTTTTAATATTTTTTTACGTAGACAAATCATTTATATATAGTATATACTAGGCTAAAGTATTGCATTATATTGATTGATATTATTTTCATAATTAAATATATACACTATTTTAATAATATCATGTTTACCAAATATCATTCTAACGATATTTTAAACCATTCAATTTCTTTAAAATCATAAGCTAAAATAATTTTGATAACAGTTTTTTTTTTTGTTTTTACATGGATATTAAATAATTCGTACAAGATAAGTCTTTTTAGAAGATTTTTTACGACATTAACTAACGAAGTATGTCCATCCATTTCTTGTCAGTTACGAATCTAAACTTTCTTGTTCGTATCATTATTAGTTTTCAAAAATAAAAAATAAAAAATGTATGCATCTCGTTACATTGAAATTTTCATAGTTAATTTTTTTTTCTCGACTACCATCACACGATAAAGACTCAATGAAGTTCATATCATCTCATGGATCATATTTTCCCTGTTATAGCTTCTCAAACCCATGCGTAATATTTCGTCCAGTAGAGATTTAATACCCCGGAATCAGATCATTTGATTTTATAACTTACGACGTACCTACGCAGGTTTCAAATTTAAAAATATTTTTTTTCGAATTCCTCGAAATCGTGTGTGCGTGTGTGTGTGTGTACGATCTAAAAACAAATATCGATATTCAACGTTTTGGGGTAGTACCGTTGAAAATGCGCTTTTAAAATCGTATCGCAAAACTATCTCCTCGCATCTAGTATTTCTCACATATTTACCGACTGTTTTGGCATTTGATACGACTATTAAATACCGTAGTCTAACGATGGTGGAGTGGTCGATAGAGAAGGGGGTTTAAAAGAAAAGCGAAAAGAGATTTTAACGGTTCGTTATAAAACGACGGCGTCTGTCTGTATATTATGATTTATGTATATTATGTATATTATTATTTGACATTATCTTAATGATAAGACTCGTGGCAAAGCAAGGAGAAACTTTGCTGTGTAAACAAAAAAAGTTTTGAAATACAACTTGATCATCGGCCGCATATTATTATCTATTGTTTATTTATCTATATTACTAAACATGTTTTAATTGGAATAAAATCATAAACTATCGATTTATATGAGGGTTTTTTTTATTCTGTTTATAATTTTTTGACTTAGAACAATCGAGTTTTTCAATAAAAAATTTGATTGATTGTAGTTTAATAGTTTATTTATAAGTGATATCACATGATACTCTATGATTATTCATTTTTGTTTCCCAGACAACTTAATTAGAAATTAAAAAAAAATGTATATATCTTTTCAATTCAAAAATGTTGTGTACTCGAAATAAATGTAACCAGCAATTCGTAATGATCTGAAAATAATGTAATACGAAAAATGTATTATATAGTTTTCTATGAAGTGTACGAAGATGGGGGTTTTTGATCATTTAGTGCAATTCCTTTAATCATAATAATACTATTATATAGACGTAAGACGGTTTTTTCGTTATTAATTAAGGATCAGTTCAATTCTTTCCCGGAATATTCTTTATATGGAAGACATTAAACTATTAAAACGCAATTAGGATCAGCATTCATGTCGTATTTATATCAATGAAATAGGTATATTTGTTTGACTCCGTCAAAACACTCTGCACGTGAACATAGTAAAATTAAAAAAAAAAAAAATTAAAAAAAAAATAAATATCATTTAACTATATAAATCATTTAATTACCGTATAATATTATGATTTCGTGTAGACCAAAAAACTAAAAAAAATCACGTATTAATTGCTTGCGATTATTAAAGGTAATTGGGTAATAGGCTTTCCTAAACTATATTAATATTAATATTAACTATATTAGTTATACGGTCATTGAGACTAGCAATTACTATGGCTAATGAATCATAATTTTATTTAAGTACGATCCGTAACGATAACAACGAAATGTAAATTTGAGAAAATCATTTTAACTACCTAAGCAAAGTAACTATGTACATTTTTGTTTGATTTAAAAAAAAAAAAAAAAAATACATCGAGGTTTAAAAACCTCATCGCTTATGACGTATATATATATATATATATATATATATATATATATATATAATGACTGATGAACTTCAAATCAACCGTCACATAATTTCGATTGGATATAATTTTAGCGCAAAAATAATACTGGGATGGTAGTACTAAAACGAGTGGAAGAAAGAGAAGGGAAATGGACTGTGGTAAAAACGATATCGTCGTTATATCGTTTTGTTGTATTTTTTTTTTCCGCCCCAACGTCAATCAAAGCATATACGATGATGTGGTCGAGTACACGGGGCAGGCGTGTGAAAAACCGATTGAACACTGACATAGTTCGGAATACGTTATCTCGCGGGACCATGAACTCCGGTCGAGATCGTGATCTATATATATATATATATATATACTTGTTTATAAATAGTGATCGTTCATATCTGTCGGGTGTCCTCGTTCGGTCTAATGAACTTGAAAAAAATTTACGAAAAATAAAAAAATAACACCCCATGGGCCAGTTGGTCGCAGATAATTTTTTGAAAGCTTTCACGGGTTTTCGTTTTTACCTCTTCCTCGGTAATCTCACAATCTGTCTAGAGCGGCGAACCGAGAAAACCGTAAAGTTACACCTAGAAACCCGCATGGTCGTACAGCGTGTTTACACGAGCGTTAAATAAACGTACGAGCATCCATCAAAAATAAATATAAAAAATGATGAAATACATTATCTCCAACATTTTTTCGTCTGCTACGGACAGTTTTTTTTTTCTACGTGTAATTTACTAATTTTCCCAATACTACCCGTACACTTTTATTCCACAAAACGTGCGTGTCTGACAAAAGTTTTTCAGCGATACAATTATTTAACAAACCGTAATCAGTCCGCCGTAAGGTTTGTGGTAACATTTAATTGTTTCCAATTAACCGATAGATGTCAAATGAACCTGACAATACCTGACAAAATATTATGCAAACTTTTTTGTATAAAACAAAAAAAAAGTGACTTTTGTTTATAAAAAAGCCAGTCTTGAACACCGGAATAAAGTGAAACATTTTACTTAACAGCTTTGAAGTTATAACCATTCAAATTCAGCCGGTTCATCTGATTCACCTGAATCACGTGTTTAGTACTTTAAAACCGGGTACACACATGGGTATTATCCCGAGTGTCAGTATTTTGACGACTATCGAAGGATCGTTACATAAGTACAAGAAGCTAGTGTGGACGGAAAACCGGTTGCTCGCAGCGAATCGCCCGCTGATAATAACAGACGGACACTCCGACGAACAACCGATACAGAGTATTGTTCGGCTATAAACGTACACACCGGTCGTCTGTAACACGTAGCATTTAAGTCAGCACGGACTCTGTTACATTACAACCAAATAACTCCGGTGTGCACCCGACTTAAGATATAAACTCGATGCAATGTTGTTTAAATCGAAACCCGATCTTACGTGAAAAACGAAATTATAGGAACTAACAGAAAGCTAATAAAGTTTGACGATTTTCGTAAGTTTGTTTTTGTTAGCGACAAATCGAGGGCTAAGTATCGGGGGGGAGAGGAGAATCCGCATGTAAGAAACTTCTTTTCCAGACCACGGTTGTCACGAAATGGATTTTTATCGTTATTCGCTATCGCGTTTCACGAACAAGTAGACGTACAAAAACGAATTATTCGTTCGTATGTGCCTTGGCTTTTTAATTTGCATCGCCTAGGTGTTGCGCACGCACGCATGCAAAAGTGCGCTGTTAGGGGCGAGTTCAGAGTTCGACGTTGGTACGTGTGATGTCGGGTTGACGGGTGGGAGGGAGGACGGATTCTTCCGCTTTGTCTGCGTGTCGTAAATTTCGTGATCACATTATATTATTACCACCCCTGTCAACGCGTGTAACAATAATAAATTCACACAGTCGCGCACCATACGCATACAAGTACGTGTAAACAAATAACACACCCGCACACACACTCCAAGCGAATGCGTGTACGTCCATACGATGGAACGCGTATATCGAGTCTATAGTTAATGACCGTCTATTGTTCGGAGGCAATAGTGCATAGTGCGTCTCACATGTTATTGGGAAACCCGGACAAACGGTTTTTTGTTTATTTGCCAAACGTTTATATCTCTGTCAACGCTAATAATTTCATGACCATCAAGTTCTCGCGTTGAGCCACTCGTATCGTCCGTGCATACATATATATTTATGTGCGCATTTAATGTGCACTTCGACGACCTTTTTTGTGATCACCTCATCGGAATTCAATTTTAAACCGAAATGCTTCAACCCGATACGATATGTTATTACATTGACAAACACGGTTTAGTTGTTTTTCGTCGAATTCGTCTCACCCGTATTTATACTGTTCTGCATGTGCGCTACAATCAAATGATTGGTTCAAATCCATCAATCCACCACCATTAGTCGATATTTTACTGAGCGATACGCCATTATAATATATCGTATTTCAACGATAATATTCTCTTGATGTTTACACTTGAACATTTTGTGTTTTAGTGGCAATCCTGGGATTGGCCAAGGGTGACTCGCCGCCAGGGCCCGTGTACATCAATCCGGATATAGTATATGAGAAACCGGAACCCGTTGCTTCTCAGGTGGTATCGCCGGATTCCCAAATCACGCAAACCGTGTACGGATTTTTGGACTTCACAACAACAATTGGCAACACTGTTATGGTTTTTATGCCGCAGAGTGCGTCCATTTCACCGGGTAAAATACATCGAACCTAAAATATTTGAATGAAAATGAAAATTCAACATGTCTAATATTATTATATTTTATTTTAATTTTAGGCACTACGACGGCCGAAGAACCATCAACCACCGAGACTTCAGTTATGACTACTATTGAAGAAAAACCAATAACTTCAAAGGGACAGTTAGAAGCGGAGCCAATCGATATTAGCCCTAGTAAACCAGTAAACTTGCCGAATGATTCACAAGTCGAAGAAATAATCACCAATTCGGACGAACCTTTGACCACCACGAAAGAAGCGACCTCTGCAGAACCTACAACAACATCAACAACTACTACTACGAAAGAACCACCGACAACGAAAAACGTGGTCAAGAAATTGGAACAGGAGAAAAAGGCAACGGGCACTCCAGGAACCACGAAAAAGACCACGGCGAAGCCTACTACGCCGATCCCTTCGAAACCGATCGAAAATGCGAAAAAAGAACCAGTGATCAGCTCAAAGGTTGTAGTATTGGCAGGTTCAAAAGTCGTAGAAAACATCGTATCCAGAGTAGATGTAATAGAAGGCAGCGCTCCTGAGCCATCGAAAGTAACGGAGAAACCGATTTTCAGTAAGGTGGAAGTGATTTCTGGTGAACCGGCTGAAGAGGTAGCCATCAACCACTTGCAACCGACACCGGAATACGATTATCTTTCCCGACAACCATCTGAAGTTGTGGACGAGACGTTCAAGGTTATTGATTTGAAACCTAGTGTGTCGAGGCACACGAGCAACCAAAAAAATCGTGGACCTGACGGAAAGCTCCGCGCGTTTAACTCGGTAGCAAATTTCAACATCGACGATGAGCCGATTACGACGAACAAGACGCCGAAGAAAGTGGCAGTAAAAATATTGCCTTCGTCGTCTGGGATACGGATCCTGAAAACGGCTGCACCGAAACCCTCCACCAGGTCACCGAATGTAGAGCCGACTCCTGTTACCTCTGGATTGGACGACGAGTCTTTGGAATCCTTAGTGGGCTCTCAGCCTAACTCCGTGTTAGTCCGGCAGTCCAGAAGACCAGCGATAGGTGGCGGATTCGGTAAGAACAAGTTCACATCCACTCCAAAAAGTAAAGCGACTAAGGAATCCGACGACTATTTGACCACTGACGAGGAGCAAAACGACTTTACCTCTCCGCAACAGAGTGAACCGACCACACCGAGCTATAGGAAAGGATCGAAATTCTCATCGAAAGGAACGACGACCACTACACAGAGAGCTCCTAGCTTTAAACAGAATAGATTTAATAGACCGACCACCGCGGAACCTGAGACGGATACGACCGAAGGTGTGGCCACGCAAAGAAGATTCCAGCCCAGTGCCAAGCGCTACGACAATAACAATTACAATAACGGTGCAACGTCTGCGGCTGTAGTGACGCCTGCCAACCGGAGGACGTTTAAGAAACACTTCCAGCAACAGGAGCAACAGCAACAGTCTCCCAATCAGCAGCAGTCGAGCCCACAACCCGTACCCACTGCTCCACTGACATTCAAGTCCAAGCTCATCCGGCCCACCGGCCGTTGGGAGTACAAAACTTCGCCGAAGCCACGTGTCACTATCCGACGTATCGACGATAACCGCCACAACCAGGAGAATGCGACTACACCGTCAACACCACATTTTCATCCAGACGTGCAAGTCGATTCCGGTGATCAGGCGTTGGCAGGATCAGGATTGTTGCCAGCCTTGCAACACGATGACGACAACGACGTTCTTATCCAAGACGTAAATCCCACCGCGAGCGCTGAAACCATTCGGGTGGAAATATCTACTCCCGCTGAGTTCAAAGATGTTTACTACGAGATAGCTACAATTAAATCGCCATACTCTTTCCAAGTAAATAATTATAACGATCATATTACTTTATTCACTTCTAAGTATCGTAGGTTTAAAAGTAAATAGTCAAGGGGCATTATTTTTTAAGAATTGAGCATTAAAAATTTTCACAATGTCATTATGACAAGTTATACAAATACAATCAATGTAATTACAGTAGTGAGGTAGATTTAAACATTGAAAACAATAATAACCTTATCTTTAACTTCAACGTATTATATATTATAATTTTTTCAAAGACATTAAAAATTATAGGGACAATAATTGAGGTATGAAATTGTTTTTAACGAATCCACTGAAATTGGGTTGCATACCTCCCAGTGGGTTTGAAAAATAAACATTAACTCGTAGAATAGTTACCATTTTTAAGATGTCATGGTAATTTTAAAATTCTTGATTATCGGCTCGCCGACAGGTAGAAGACTAGACACTAAATAATTATTGAGGAAAGTCTTAGCGTATCGATAGAGGGTTTTTCTGTTGCTTTCTTCGTCATTTTTAATGTTGTTGCGTGCCGTCGAATCAATAGGGATGGTAGAGGATTTAATAAATAAGATTGACTTCAAATTAAAGTTACTACTTTTTATTAAAATAATGTGCGATAAAACATTTACAATGTAGAGTGGCGTGAAGGTGCTTGCTGTGCCCGGACTTAAACACATCTGACTTTTGGTCTGTTGAGGACCCCCTTATATACTAGGATCCCGTGTAAAACAACTTTTCCCGGATATGATTTCTAACCATAATCATGCTTAGTAAATATTTCCACCTATGGGCATTAGCTAGTTAAACCTTAGTGGTTGGCCTTGTTAGTTTGGCAATTTTCACGTATCTTCGCTAAAATCATTGATACGCAATTTTGTTGAAATGCCCAACCTTATTTGTTAATTGGCTGGTTTACTATTTTTATATTCTTCTACCTTTCACATGTCACTGATATTAATGATACTTTTGAAAATGTGCTCATGTAACATTTAAGTTTTACTTATTGTTTATAACCCCCTGTTGACCTCAATGCTTTAATGCCTTGGGCCCTAAGTCATACATGTCCGTAACACCTCCGCGCGAAAAGAAAGATTTCCGGCCTTAGATGGAAATCTTTTACAATCTTTTACAATGTTTACATATTACAATATTTGGCATATTTTAAATTTTACAATAATTGATTTACATAACTAGATTTTTAAAATTCTGATACAATGTTTGAATATAATTTAATACAATAATCTCTTAATATTTATTGAATACAATATGAATTAATTATTTAATAGTAAAACATTATAGTATAGTTCACAATATTACTATAAATATAATGCTTTTGTTAGTTGTACATTTTCTTATATTTTAATGTTAATTATAATTATGGTTACATACATTTTTTTTTTTTTTTTTTTTTTTTTTATTAATTCATTCCCATAATGTTTATTATATATATTAAGAAATTTTTTTTTTTTTTTTTTTATAAGACTCCATCGTCAATTAACTCATCTATAATTGAACCTAACTCATTGCAAATTAAGTTTTGTGTGTATGGATCTATTACTTCCTGAGCAAATCCCATAATAGGTCCTGATATGTGTATTATCTCTGAAATATTGTATGGTTCTCCCATTAAACTGTTCGCATTCCTCATATGTTCCGAAAAACATACTAATTCTACTTCACTTCCTCTTTCATGTGTTCCTCTCTCTTCATGATTCTCACCTTTTAAAAATGTACTTAAATGTCTTAAGAATTGTTTTGCTCTATTTGTCCTGGCTTCTATTTCTTCACTCATTTTTCTCTATATATTTTTTTTTTTACTTTTTTTTTTTTTTATTTCTTTTATTTTTTTTTACTTACAATTCTGAATTTCTTGTTCTTTTATCTGTAATTATATATTTAATTTTTTAATTTTATTTTTATTTTATAAAATTATTATTTTTACATATTCTAAATAAATTTTTTGGTTGCATTTTACTCATAATATAGTTAAAAATACATTTTGTCAATATCACATCCGTAACAGGATCGTGACAATGTGTTATATCATGTTCCTCACTACAAATTAAATTGTGTGTCTCCTTTAGGTTTAATATTCTCCCGTTTTTATTTATATGTCCTATCACTTCTGTATATATTATAATATTTTTATTTTCTACACTTGGGTCTGCTATTGGTAATTCTATTACTGTTTCTGTTCTTGGTTTTAATAATGTTTCATTTTCTACATTTATTTCATTATTCGTAATTTCATTATCTAATACTAAAGTATCATTATATGCGTTTATGGACCCTCCATTTTTCTTTAAAAATTGATAACCTAAAATACCATCTTGCAATGTAGGAAAGTTTGGATATACTACATTAAAATCTACTTGAAAAGTTTTATTATTTATTTGAATTGGAATTGTTATTTTACCCACGGTTTCTACTAATTGATCATTTATGCCTTTTAATATTAATTTTTGAGTTTCGTCTACTATTAATTCTCCTTTTAAACAATTTATTTTTATTATGCTTATATCACATCCAGTATCTGCCAATAGTTTTAAAGTATTAGTTTTACTAGCAATTGATATACATTCTACGTATTTATTTTCTATGTTTGAGATGATGTGGAAGCAATTTCCATAGGATCCGCGGTAATTATATGATTTATCGAACGTGGTCCGCGAACTACGTTCGATCCTGACTCGTTTCCCGAATTTTGATTATTATTATTATTACGTTTGTCTCTATTTTGTTTTGTATAACATTCACTTTCTATGTGCCCGTTTTTATTACAGAAATTACAATGTTTTATTCTTGTATTATAGTTAGTTATTTGTCGCGTAAAATTATTTTGATTTGGTGGTCTATTATTATATTGATTATTTGATTTTGGTTTATTTCTACACGCATTTGCTAAATGATTTGTTCTATTACATATAAAACAATGTTTAATATTTTTATTATAATTAGTATTATTATTATTATTTCCTCCTAACATTCTGTTATTATTATTTTGATATGTATTTGGTTTGTTATAACGATTGTAATTATTTTTATAATAATTATTATTATTATTTTTATATTTATTTGTTTTCTCATATATTTCTTTATCATTTTTATATTCTAACTCTTCATTTTTTGCTATTTGTTCTGCTAACTCTAATGTGCTTGGATTTCTTGCTTTAACTAGTAATTTTATTGGTTTAATTAATCCCGATATATATGCTGATAAAGTTAAATCTTTTAAAGTATTTCGAATAGTTTGTATTTCACTTTTTTGTTTTCCAATTGTGCTTGCATCACACAATTTATAATATAAATTTTCTACTCTATTATTATAATCATTTACGCTTTCATTATAACCCATTTTTACCGAATTTAACTCTATTTGTAGAGATGATGCTGTACGTTGAGATTCGAATGAATCCGTTAAATATTTTTTTATATTTACCCATTTACTTGTGTCTTTATATTTTATTAATTCTAATGGTTTCCCACGTAATTTAGTCGTAATATATTTTATTAATAATGGTAAATGTCCTTCATCTATCGCGTTTACTGCTAAATCGCATGCATTTATGAACGTAAAAATATCCTCTTCTGTTTTACATTTAGGTATTAATTTTAATGCCTCATCTAATGATATGATCATTTTATTTGTTAATTCCTTTGATTCTGCCATTATTTCTCTACTTTTTCTCTCAAATTTTAATTCTATATGCTCTATGTCTGTTTGACTTCTAGTTCCTATTCTTCCTTTTGAGTCTAATTCTTTATCAATTTTCTCTAATGTTTCTTTTAATAATTTTTTATTTTCTTCTAATTCTCTTTTCAATGGAGTAGCTACTTCCAAGGGAGATTTTACTGATTCACTAGTATCACTCATAAAATCTCAATATAATATAATAATTCTCATCTAATTATTCTTTTAATTCAATATTTCACATATATTTATTCTCTTTTTAATAATATTTCACATATATTTATTCAATAATTCACATTTATTTATTCTCTTTTATTCTCTTTAATAACTCATTTATATTTATTCTCTTTTTTTATTCTCATATAATAATTCTCGGTTATTCTCATTTAATAACTCTTATAATCTCAATAATCTCATATATTTTTCAATGACTCAATATAACTTTATAATTCTCTTTATTTTCATTTATTTTTTTATATTCTCAATAATTCACAATAATTCTCAATTATTCTCATAGCACTCTTCACTTTTCATTACAATGGGTTAGCTAAGTCCAAGGGAGATGGTTTATTTTATGTCGCGGATTCTTACAATAATTTTATAATTTTATTTTTTAAAAATAAATTATTTTATTATTTTTATTTTTATTTTATTTTACTTTATTTACTTATTATTTTTATTTTCACAATTTTCTCTTAATTCTACACCCTTTTAAATGTCAACTTAATTAAAATAATTAAAATAATGCTTACAGTGAAGCTATTGATGACATCATTGTTACTTTATTGTTTTTCGTCGCCATTTTCCTCTTCTTTTGATTGACTGCAACACGGTTCTTTTCTTTCCGGAGTTGACGAAGTTGAAAGTGTGTACAATTTTTCTTCTTCGACGGTGATCAGCTATGTAGTGACTGCCTCCGTGAATTGAATTTGAAAATTCTCTTCAAAAAGAACTACCGACTGCGCCAAATTTGTGTTGCGTGCCGTCGAATCAATAGGGATGGTAGAGGATTTAATAAATAAGATTGACTTCAAATTAAAGTTACTACTTTTTATTAAAATAATGTGCGATAAAACATTTACAATGTAGAGTGGCGTGAAGGTGCTTGCTGTGCCCGGACTTAAACACATCTGACTTTTGGTCTGTTGAGGACCCCCTTATATACTAGGATCCCGTGTAAAACAACTTTTCCCGGATATGATTTCTAACCATAATCATGCTTAGTAAATATTTCCACCTATGGGCATTAGCTAGTTAAACCTTAGTGGTTGGCCTTGTTAGTTTGGCAATTTTCACGTATCTTCGCTAAAATCATTGATACGCAATTTTGTTGAAATGCCCAACCTTATTTGTTAATTGGCTGGTTTACTATTTTTATATTCTTCTACCTTTCACATGTCACTGATATTAATGATACTTTTGAAAATGTGCTCATGTAACATTTAAGTTTTACTTATTGTTTATAACCCCCTGTTGACCTCAATGCTTTAATGCCTTGGGCCCTAAGTCATACATGTCCGTAACAATGTGTTTTTTTTTATTTTTTTGTGTTCACTCGTGTTTTCTACATTAGGTTGGCACAGTAAAGAACACCAGATTCATCACGGTCACGTCGACCATTCAAAAGAGCCTGGTCGAACAGACGGAGACACCGGCACCGGCCCGCGTAGAACCGCTATCGGAGAATATTCTGGCCAGCCAGTCGCCCAATCTGTACGGCCGCGAGCAGCCGATCGACTCGAGCGTGGCCACGTTGCCGCCGATCGCTCTGTCGCCGGACCAGGCGACGCCGCCACTTGAGACGATGACCGAGAGTTTCAGCACGACGGAGCTGATGCTGAAGACGCACATATTGCCGGTGGTGAGGGGCACGGACACCAGCAGCGTGACGCTGATCCAGTCTTACCGGGTGACGCGGTTGGTGACGGCGGTCAAGACCCTGCCACCGATGGAAGTGTACCAGTTCGTGCCCAGCAAGACGCTGAACGAGTTCAACACGCGACTGGACGAGGCCGGGTCGGAGCTGCACCTGGAGCTGGAGTACGGCGACAACAACGGCGGCGCTGATGAGGAGACGTCGCACCCGAACGCGGCCAAAGCGTTCCTCAACAGCCTTGACTTGGCCAACGTGGGCTCGAACTTCGACGTGGTATCGCAAATGGACCAACACCGGACCGCCAGCGGTGGGCCCCGGTCGAAGAAGGCGCACCGGGTGGCCAACAGCAACGGGACGAACGCGTCCGATCAGCAACCCCTACTGCCACCCGTAGCCACCATGAGCCCTGAGCAGCTACAGCAGCTCGCCCTGTACCGTTTGCTCAACCCCAACGCACCACTGCCCGCGCCCGTCATCACCACGTCAAGACCCCTCCTGCGCTACGAGACCGTATTCGAGACGCACGCTTTGCCCGTCGTCAATGGTGGATCCACCTACTACACCACGCTGTCCAGGCCCGTGGGCACCGTGACCCGCACCGACTACGAGATGTTCACCACCACGCTGGCCATACCACAGCCGCAGCAACAGTTGATGCCCACCCCGTTGTTCCCCCAGCAGCCGTCCCTTTTCCCGCAACAAACCCTGTTCCCGCAACAGCTACAGCCGTCTCTGTTCCCTCAGCAACAGCAGCAGCAGCAACCGTCTCTGTTCCCGCAACAGCCATCGTTCGCCATCACGTCCACGCCCGTCGTCACTCAGTCCATGGTCACGCAGACCGACAGCAGAGTGCTGAAACTCACGTTCGGTGCCAAGACCGCGTATACTACCATTTACTCCAGCTCCGTGGTGCCCACCCAGGTCACGTCGTACATCACGCAGTCCGTGGCCGTGCAGCCTACCGTCGCGCCGTTCCCCAACTTCATACCGTACGGCGGCTACCCGTTCCTGGGCTGATAGGCCCTCCGGTCGTCGGTCGTCGTCGTCGCCCGCGTGCCATTTATTATTAAACTTTTCGTTCTTACGTCTAAACAAACAATTATTATTATTATTATTATTATGATTATTATTATTATTATTATTAATACTATTATAATTATTATAATTATTATAATTATTAATTTTAATACTGTTGTATAGCCATAGACTTGTACATAATATTATAATGTATACAATTCGCTCAAGTATCGCGTAAAACCGTTCGGTGGGAGCATTATAGTTAATGATTATTATTTTTAATATTATTATTATTATTATTATTATTATTATTATTATTATTATTATTATTATTATTATTATTATTATTATTATTATTATTATTATTATTATTATTATTATTATTATCATTATTATTTTTATTATATATCTATTGTAAATAGTGTCTCTTCGTCAGGAGTGGTCGGTTGGACAATCCTATCTCGTGTACAATATAATATAGGATTCGTCTCACCGGAACATCCGTTGCGATTGTTTTATACGTAAATGTTTTCTGATAATTTTTACTTATAAGGTCTACTCCCGATCACGTACCGATTGCGTGACAAAAACGTTGTCGGCTAGAGTTGTTTCTCGATTCCGTCTTGAAGGTGTCCGGTTCCGCGATCACAACGCGTGTTTAATCATCCCAACGGCGTGATAGTATTGCGTCGACAATTGTTCAGCGTTTTTTTTGCGCTTTCGGTACGCGTTATCGGAATATTGTATTACAGGAAATCTAGTTAGGAATACAGTAACGGTTGATGCTAATAACTGGCGCAGCTCCTATGGCAATAATAATTATTACTGCAGCACGTTATAAACGATTTTTTTTCGCCTTATCACGCCGCACGTTGCCGTCGAACGTTGCCGCTTGTTCGTTCATTTATTACCCGACCATGGAACCAAACTTTGAAAGTCGGCCAAAAGTTCGCGGTGTATCTTCTACCCAGCGCTTCGTTTGCTACGTTTTCGACCCACGCCGACTACTTTTCAACCCTTCCATCCCCCCCTCAAGGGTTAAATAACAACAAATCTGGATGCCGGTCGTGATTAATTACTTTTTCCCGATACAAAATGATTTCCGAAAGAGAGCGAGGTGCCAAATACTATATTATAAGAGAGGTCAAAAAGAAAGAAATTAATAAATGAAAAAAAAAAAAAACCCGTTTTTAGTAGCATTCTAACTATTATATTATTAGTAATGAGTAAATCGAAGTATTCTGTTTAAATCATAAATTATATTTAAGTGTAATTATGTTTTATATATCATTATTATTATTATTATGTTTATTTTTATATATTATATATGTAACCAATGTTTTCTTTTAAATTTTATCTGTACAGTTTAATTGAATCGTAATCGATTGTTTTCTTATATAACCCACTGATCTCCTTCCTTAATTTTTTTTTTTACATTTTAAAATTAGCACATTCTTATCTTAATGCTATCTATATCTATTGAGGTGTATATATTGTAATATTAAGTTCAACACTTTCTGTCAAAAAAAAAAAAAAAAAAATATAATTGACGAACACTAAGTTTCACCACGTCACATAATTAAAGCTTTTATATTATAGTACATTACACACACACGTACACACAATCTATGTGGTGTTTTTTATACAGTGTAGAGTTTAGAATTATACGCTAAAAAACTAGCCAAAATTACAGTTACAAACGCTTAAATATGTTGGATATACATGATACGCACATATAAAAATAAAACGATTACAATTTTTATAAAAAGTTGGTACTATGATTTACTACCAATATTATAATATTACACACACACACACACACACACACTTGTGTATTTATATTATGCATACTAAAAACATAAATTTCAAGTGAAGATAAATCGTTTTTTTTTTTCTTTGATAAAATGTTTTATTTAACAATTTTTTTTCCCCACATTAACAATGTCCGTTTCTTCGAACAAAGGTTTCACTGTATGACATATGCGCGCTTTGTTAGAATTTCACATTTTTCAACCATTTCGGTTTATTATATTTGAACTCGGGCAAATTTTTTTTTTTTATGTTTCAAACATTAGTTTTTTAATATTCGAAGTAGAAACGACAATTTTTGTCAGTCAACATTAATACACCACAATAGTGTATACTACATGTATACTACATGATTGTATCATCCTTTCAAAATATGAATATTGACCCCATGAAAAAGTACAAGGTTTTTTTTTTAAATTTATTATTTTTTTTCCTTTTCAAATCCATCGTTCGTTATAAGTTTCGACATTTCGATTGCTCCAAGTTGTAGTTATTGAGTCCTGCCAGAACTCAATTTCATCACAGACTGTCTTAAGGCTGAAATATTTGGCAAAAACTCTTCAAGCAACATATACACACACATACATATATATTTATATATATATATGTATATTAATACATTCATCCATACATGTCACTATTATTTTACGTTTTTTCCATGTGTTATGAATTACAGAAACATCCGCTTATAACGATCTCTAAGGGACCTAAAGATTTAGACCATTATATCCGGATGACGAAAACATTACCTAAATGAGATATAAAATCAACCGAACTATATTGTTATACACGGCATCGTAATAAGCGGATTCTACTGCAACCCAAAAATAGTAAATAAAAGAAAGAAGTAATAGAGGAGAAGGATGGTGGGAAAATGTATGATGTAAGTCGTGGATTGATTACCTTCCTCCTTGTTTAAGAGAGGGTTCTCGGGATTACAACTGTTCGAGAACCGATCAGTACTGGACAGTCTGACAAGCTAAATAAAATAGCATTTACTTGATCATCTGTAGTAGGCATTCGGGTGCCGCGATCTGAACACTTATAATTACCGTAGGAGTATAATTAGGTCGAAATTAAGTGAGGCATACACAGGATTTGATGAACTGAAGCTAGACAATTTTCAACACTCGCACTCAAAACAAAGGGTTGTGTGTCCCTGTTATATAGGGTCGTATGGTGGGACGGAGCTTGGACCGATCGTTTGAAGATTTGACTTATGATTTCGACAGTGTATTGTTGGGTTACCTATGTCTATATTATTTGTGTTGTATGTACGGGTATCGAAAGAAACTTTATTTATTAGTTTTTAACATTGTATATTTTTCAATATTAATATAACAGTATATACATTAAGTAAATAATAATAAATTAATAAAATTTACGTAAAGCAAATAAAAGCAATAAAAATACACATTTTCTTGTAATTGGTTTTGAGTATTCTTGTTAATGAATGAAAAAAAAAAAGGTATACAGGTCTTCCTTATCTTTCTGAAATTCTTGAAATTGAGTTGCCGACGGCTTAGAAAATATTATTAAAACGATCCGTGGTCAGAGGCGGACTACCAGGGGAGTTGGGTAGATTAATTTCCGTGAATCGGTAAAAATTATTGAATCGTGTGTCAACCCGAAAGCGTTAGAATTATAACATGATTTATATTATATAAATGTTCAACTGTTAGATACATTATAATATTGAACCATTAATACGTTTTGACAGTCATGTTAATTTACTTAATAATATTGTGATTGGGGATAGTAAAAGATACGAGTGTATCGTCGTCCAAAGCCCAAATGTATTCGCCAGAAGTAAATATTCAGATATACGAGTAAGTAAGTAAGTAAAAACTGTTGATTCGGTTTATAAAAATGTTATAGAACCAAGGTTATCATGTAAATTATATGTTGTTACGAGTCTGTCCGTTAAAAACTATATAACGCAAGCCACTACGTTTTCCCCGAACCGTTCATTTCCCAGTTCGTTTCTATCTGTGGTGGAAAAAAGTTTTGGAACCGCTGCAGTTTACAACATTACAGGACACCAAGTGCATGTTTCTGAAACCTTGAGTTTGAACCGTTGATGAGCATCATGTTCGTTTTCTGAGCTCGGCAGTGTTGCGGAAAAACTTCCCTCCATTGGGTACACTTCTGGTTTGAGACCCGACCCACCGCGTTCCTCAGTCGCAAGTTTGTGTGTTTTGCAAAATATGTGAAAAGTATGATACTTGCACAGATCATGGGACAATTTTTATGTGCCCAATCGGATATTTCAATACAAACGTCCTTCGCGCGAATCGCCAAAACTTGGAGAAAAGTCTGCCGAATGTGAGTTACCATTGAATTGTATTTGATTTCGAAAAAAAAAAAAAAAAACTATCGTCAAAAATACTTTTCAACAACGCGTAATATTTTTTATCGTTGTTTTTCATGCATTATTAAAACCTTTGTCCCGCATGTTATGTACAAATCGTGATTGTCGATAAATAAATTAACATATGGTTTTCGCTCGAACAATAAAATTAGTAATTCGTCGAGTTCACTCGAAAGCGGTCTAGATTCGGAGTGTGATGTTAATACTTGAAAATACGGTGCATGCGTTCAGTACATCTAATCGGTCGGAATGTTATACAGCGTGATTGAACGAGAAAAAATTGTGTGTTTAGTTAAGGGAAAGGTAACGTTGGATTCGGCCATGAATTGGTCCTAAGTACTTATTACTAAGTAGCTATTGTGCTCCGGGTCTTTTTCATACATTTTTCCAATAACATTAATATATCATATCCACCTCAGTCAGTGTGTACTGGGATATTTGCAACTGTGGTGGTGGGATCAGATACGTATTGGTTAATATCAGCTTATATATCTAAAAAAAAAAAAAAACCAATAATAAATGGACAAAGTTTTACTTTTTTACACGATTATCGTGGATAGTGGATTGTTAAAAAAAGCTAAAAAAGAGGTTATTGTGACATTATACCATTTAGTACATTACACGTATGATTTGGTATAATTTATCTCCAAGTGAAATAACACTAAAAGGGCATTTCCCTCGTGGAACAAGTTAAACTGCCATTGACTTCTATTGAAGCGAACGCTAGTGACTGTTGAATCAATAAGCTAGACACACTTTAGTATAAATAATAAACGAATGTGCCATGAAGATATTTGGATTCGACGAAAGTTATCGTAGAGTTCAATTTTATTGCGGAAAATTCGCAGAAAAGTTCAACCGTGAAGACGATCCCGTTCGCCGTGCCAAATAAATTATCGAAATATCCATAAGGGTGAATTTTCAAGTGGTCATTTGTCATTTTAAGGATATTTGTACGAGCACGTCAAACGATTGTTTCTGATACATTTGTAATACAACCAGTGCCGCAACTACACTAATTTGGCCAAATAAAATCGATGCCCCTCTCTCCGCGTCTGGACGCTGCACAAAAACCGTTCTTTTAATCAATTGTAACCAATACATTTTCAATTTCTGTTACAAACACCGCAAAAAGAAACGTAAATTGAGTATAATGTGTACAAAACCAAATCGGTAAATTTATGTTTAATTTTGATTAATTAATTTTAGTTTTAATATTAATAGAAATAACTTTTTAATGATTTCCTTTTCTTTCTTTCTAATAATTTTAAGGTTATAGCATTGGGCCTCATTATAGGCTGGGGCCTTAGCCTCTGAGTTTCAAAAAACCCACCCGGTTATTGCGTTACTGAACATCACATCACTTATTAATTTTATATTTTTATAAAATGTACATTATTTCATACATTTAGGGTTTTTTCAACCCCACGATCAAATGTTCAGATAATCAAGATAATGTGACAAAACTTTTGCAAAGTGCAACCATTTTTGTGAAAAAAAAAAAAAAAGGTATGCATGACTCGCGGCAAATATTTTTCCGAATAGGCCGTTCCATGATTTCGCTGCAAGGACAACCCGGGGTACCAAAGAACACGAAAATATTGTTAAATGTATTCCCCAACGAGTGCTTGTTTACTATTGTTTTTTGTTAGAACCCACACTTTCGGATACGGTTATGGAGGTAACTATAATTTTCGAGTGCAAAAAAAAAAAAAAACACCGCTGATACACAGTCACTACGGCCCATGATGTTTCCAATGAGTTGTAGCACCCGTGTTGTAAAATTCGTTTCAATACTGCGATATCCATTTCGATGGTTGGCGGTTTATCCCGGTATTAATAGAAAAAAAAATCATTTTATTTCCAAAACTGTCACGGCGCAAATCTGATGAGCGTCTTGTGCTGAACATGACGTGTTGTATCACACCTTAACATCGTGTAAGAAATCAGCACATACGTATCATCGTTGGTTAATTGCTTCACTGGAAATCGCGACACGCTGAAAAAACCGTGATAATCTTATTGATGTGAAAAAATGCAACTTAAACTACGATATTGCGTACACTGCGTGTTGTGTTATTAAATCGATTATCATTAATATTATTATAACTATTATTATGACAAAACATAGCGTTAACGAAGTAACCGGGATGCGACGATCACTTGACGAAAGATGGGGATATTGTTTATGTTTGATATTGAACAACGAAGCAAAAAACTGTTTTGACTTGGTAATTTTCATTCCAACATGCAAACCCAACTGAAGGGCTGAGGAAATCGTCAGCTCACACCCTGCCTTTTGCACCAGTTGCTTGCTATACGGAGCCCTACGATGAATTCACGTATTTTCCCGGCACCTCAAAAGTATATAGAGTTAGTGGCTGGGGTAAGGCACAGAGATGGAACAGACGATCATTTTTTTCGGAACAAACGAAGAGCGCGCTCGAGCGATAGAAAGTCTCGGCATTCGGTTCCTGGATTCGAAAGTGTAGGTGTCGGATAAACGTGACTTTACAATAAGTTTGAATATACATAGTATTTTCAATATTAGTGTTAAGAAAAATAAATAAATAAGTAAATGTATAAAAATAAGTTTTATAAAAAAACAAAAATTCAATAAAAATTGAGATAAATATCAAAACAATTCGTAATCGTTAACGTTTTTGTTACATCATATTTCGACATCTAAAAATCGAAATAAAAGACAAGTGCTAAAGAGTTTCGACCTTAGTTATGACATATATTCACCAACTCGTGAAATCACAAATTAACTATTATTATTTTTTAAACAGTTTAATTATATTTATATACATTTGTGTTAATGACTACACGTTTAGTTTCGATACAACGTTCGAAAAGGTCATGTAAAAGATTTTGGTTTTTAACGGTTCGTGGCAATCTCAACGACCTTTTCCAACCTAAAGTGCTGAGTCTAGACACGTGATAGTACAACTCTGCAGATGATCATGGTCACATGTCCGAGTGACGGACGGACAATGGGTGTACGTATATGCGAATCCGTTGTGAAGAAGAGTTGCTATGAACCCCTTGTAACGCGTGCTCGAGATGTCTCCACGGTCGATCAAATATTAATGACACGTATTTCGTTTTAAATATTTACAGAGTGAAAAGTTCAGTGTATACACTTTAAACGGGAATACATATCGATTTGCAGTTATAGTGTTATTATTCTCATCAGTAGAACGTAAATAGCTGTAGTGTTTGGAACGGATTCGTTTTTTTTTCGGTCGAATGTTATCAAAAACAACATCACATCGCATCATAGTGTTTATGTGCATGTGTACTTGAAGAGCTTGCACGTACGATCATTTGAACTATCATTGCGTTGTGTTACGTTTGAAATTGATCGTTGAATTATAAACGTCAAGTAAAAATAAAAAATAAACTTTAACTGTCTGATTACTTTGTAATGTCCACGAACCTGTTCCATTTTTTGAGTCGAACACGTGAAATACGTTTAGATATTACTGTTAGCGAAAATCGCTCATGATGGGCATTTGACATCAAGTATCACAAACCTTTGTGGTTCACAGGTTATATATTACAATGTAATTGATATATATATATATATATACATATATATATAAAACTAAGTATAATTATCACAGGGCATAGATTATTATAACGACGGTGGATCTTTCGACTCGACAAGTAATGGATCTGAGTACCACTCGCAATCACTCTGAGAAATGATAATAAAAACACATTTGGTCGCTCAAAATTGGATGAATAGAACATTCAATGAGCATGCTTTTGGTGATAATGATTTTGGTATGATGACTGCAACCTTAACCTTCGACGTAAGAGTGGAATCGGTAGAACAGTACAAATGGATCAATAGGAAATATAATTTAACTATGGAGGGAGATTCGCTCTGAATGATCAGGAATAGTGGAATGACGCTCAAGGTTATCATCAAACCGAAAGCAATACTTATATCTAAATACTATGGTCATAAGACGGTGAATCACAGGTGTACGGAAACGACGATTAAAACAAATAGACTAAAAAATCACGTGGCAAGATTAACTCACGGTTATCGATTGGACAGCACGGCAATGACCGTAGCCCATTATGGACGGGCACATAATAAAAATAAATATTATGGTGGACCGAAGCGGTAATGTAAAGACAACAAGTAGAATAACTCACGACAGTCGTAACGACCACGGTTACGGTTCGAGCAATAACGTGCAACAGGAATGCAACAGGACGACGTCTTCGTAGGGACTTTGCGGTACTTCCGATACTAGAAAACTATCGGTACGATTTTCTTTCGATACAAATACTTTTAGAACCAATACTATGACATCGATATTCAACTTATAGCGTTACAAAATCACTCTTATCGATTTTTTTTCCTCAATGCAATATGCTTCCTTAAACCGCGGATACAATAGATCTAAACCGGCCGAACCGACAGAACCGAAAAATATTCGGTCCTAATATTTTCGGGTACAGCTGCATTGAGCGTCCTCTAATTTTCGTTCCGAACTAATATAAGTTAATAGCTAAATAGATAACTAAATAATCATATTATATCGTGACTCGTGACAATAACTACAGTAGACCACGTTTTGTATTTTCTGCAATCATTTTTCGACAATTGACGAATGCAGTGCCATGGTGTGCACTTGTACTTACTAGAAATATTTTATAAAAATAAAAAAATATGGAATATAATAGTTCTTCAGATGATGAATGGGATTCATTTTTATTAGAGAGCCTCTTCTTTAAATCACGGAAAAGATATTGAGTACATAAACTTTGGCAACAACGAGATGATAGAGGCGAATTTCAAAATTTGTACACTGCTTTAAAAAGTTACTCATCCAAATTTTATAACTACTTTCGTATGGATAAATCAATGTTTGAATATATTTTAATTTCCGTAAAAAACGATTTGACAAAATATTCAAATTTTAGACTCTGCAATGAGCTCGAAGAAAACATATGGAAACATTCAGAACGATAAAGTACATTTAATAATGATGATTCCCGAAACCCGACGTGACAAAACTACTGGGTTCAGCCGATCCAAGTATCCACTCTTCACTGCTTGATTACGATCGAATACGGTGACTAGAAATTCTAAACTTGCATACGAAATCGCCGTGTCTATTAGTCTTTGGAGATGGTGCCTCCGAAGAGCAAATTTTGTCGAGTTTTAAAAAAGTAGATAAATTAAAGTTTAATGTGTAAAATTTGTTCACAAGATATTAAATATTGTGGCAACCTATCCAACTAGACCAAACATTTAAAAAGCAATACGCTCATATATTAATCAGTAACCGAAGCTAATCGGCAATATCAGTCTTAAACGATAAAAACTACAGGTAAATATTTTAAATTAGTCATAAGATCTAGATATTATCAATCCTGTTCTAATTCGTAATTAAATAACTTGATAAATCTATATTTTTGTTCGCATATAATTTTCTTACATATTTTTTCCATTCGATACTCAAATCAGTAATTTTGTTTCGATATTTTACTAATATCATTTCGATACTATTACCAAGTAAAAGTTTCGATATCCAATCCATGTGTCGTTGATTTGGTTAAGTGTATTGATGCCGGTGTCCGAGACGCGTTGGGTACCTAGTGTTATTAACCACATCGACAAAATAACAGATGGACCACGCGTGAGCGTAGGGATGAAACGTTTAAACGCGACGCGATATATGTTTCAATTTAATTTGTTGCACTATGGACTAATAGTATTTTGAATACATATTCTATCGACGATCGGATACTTGAACACACTTCACTAACCCAAAGAGCTGAACAATATCAATACACTAAATTGTCAACGTTCCCGATTTATACGATTTCTGCTGATTATATATTCGAAGGGGGCGTGTGAAAAATCCGTTTAAAGTAAAATCTTTTAAAGTAACATTCGTTTTGAATGGGAAATTTAATCGAAAATCTTAGAATCCAGACGATAAACACAATATTATTATTGCTTTGACGACATTAATACTTAGACATCCGAGGAACGCGGAGGAGTATAACAGACTGTGAAATCGTTCAGTTTTGAAAATAAAAAAATAAACCACACGTCTCTAACGACGAATACCAAGCAGTATGATATCTTAGAACTTGTTATCCTCGACGTTGGCCTTAGCGTAATAACAGCGGAATTCAAGCGCCATAACCAATCCCGACCGTGGGGATATAAACAATATTCATACGAACACCGCGCACTAATGTTTCACGGAGACATAGCTACTAGTAGTAGTATTATGTTTATGCGTGTGCATATACTATATTCGCAGTGGTAACGATTTAACTCAGATACGGTTTTATTTTTTTATTTTTTTTTCGTGGTTGTGTACTTCTTGTTTTACGTTTCGCGAATGATTATTGAACGCTTACTAGGTTTGCCTCGACGGCGGGTAGGTCAACGCGCACATGGGTGATCAAAGAAAACGGGCGAGCTCAATTCGGCGTACTTACAGCGCAAAAGCAAACGAACGCAACGAAAAAATGGCGACAAAGTTAAATTAATGTTTATCGTGTAATCATATTATTACACTATACGCGTGCGATAATATATTTTATGATTTACGCGTAACGTTACAGAATTACACGCATGACGAACGTTATCCCCAACGAAGCGAAACTGTTGAATCCTCCCCCGTGAAGTAGATGAGAAAATGTGTTTACTTTTGAGACACTGCAGCTCTGTGTTCGATGAAACACTTAGAAAACTTCAATGTTTACATAATATAAGAGGTGCACAGCGTCTAGCTAATTTTAAATTGTTTCTTTTCAAGAAGCTCGACCGGACTGCATTATCGATCAGATTTGTTCCCATTTCCCGCCCCCTTCGAAAAAATTAAACAATATAGATTTTTATAATAAAATTTCCGATAAGGTCACCACGTCATTTGGAATGAAATCATGTGAATAACTACTCGATATCGTACGATCTTAATCCCGACTAAACGCGTACATTTTTATTTAATACAACCATTGTTGTCTCGGTTATGGGATAGTCGAACATTGTTTTAAACTGATATGTACACCATTTCAACATGGTTGGTCGAGTTACTTAAGTTTAGCGATTTCACCTTAAGAAAAGTTACTAAACATATATGCAAAGTGTATAAGAAGTTATTTATTGAGTCATTGTATAATTTTACTCGTGTAGAAAATAAGTGACTAGGTAAAAAGTTTATTTTACATTTTTATATACTTCTTTTTTTTCTTTTCTGATGGTAATACAGTTTATTGTAATGTATAAAATGTAAAAATTTAGAATATTAAAACTTAAGATTTCAACACGTGCCTTAGTCTTACTTTAATAAAAATAAAAATAAATATTTCAAAACCTTCTCTGTTAATGTTTGAACATTTCAAATATAATTGTTATATTCTTTAAATGTATATCAAAATATTTCTTATATGTCTCGGAGTAAAATCAACTTGAATCTAACGAAAAGGAAATTATAATTTACTCGTTGCCTTTTTAGTTTATATTCACAACATTTAGTTGAGTTTTGATGATTATTTTTAACTGTCGAACATTTAAAAGGATGTAGTTTTAAAATTTAAAAACACGTTTTGTAATTTGAACATGATAAAAAGTGATCTTTAAAAGTGAGATTAGTCTTTCCAACTATAATAACAAAAGTAGTGTGGATTAATATAATCATTAATACAATCAAATTTCAACTCGAACACTCCAATATTATTTTTGTAATTATGTAACTAGTATATAAACGCAAATTAGAAGTTCATTATTTCTAACAAATACATCAAAACGTCATGTGATATACAAAATTTTCATAGCATATTTTGAAGTCTTTCCTAAGCATAATATTGCTATTTCGAAATGGAAAAATGTAATAATATATAATACCTCTTAGTTGGTTTTCACTTCCAATACAATTTTTATATTGCATATTTTAAAATTCTTACTCTTACTTCAAAACACAAGTTTTTTCGCGTTTTGTGCGCAACAAAAATAACATGATAACACTAGTTGTTCTATAATACCTGGCACTTCAACGTAAGAGTGCACGGCGCAGCGTTCAATAAATTACTTGGCCCGCTTGGATATTTATTGTATGTAAAGTTGGCGTTGGGCGCGATGTTTATCGGCATAGTTATAATTCTGTTTAACAGAATTATTATGTCAGTGTACATTTATTTAACAATATTTTATTGTGTTTTTCTTTTCGTGGGCGAACGAGTTGATATTGTACACGTGAAGAAACCAATCACAGTTGTTTTGCCAAGTGAGACGTGATAGTTTCTGGTGGACTACTGAAGCAGGTGCTTTTACATTTTAAACTCATATAATGATTGACGGAAAAAAAAATTCCGATTCAATGGTGTACGAATTTATGATTTGAACAATGTAATAAAATATGAAAAATGATCTCTGTATTATGTTTTTGATTAATTTTAAAATTTTGTCTAAGTTTATTTGATTACCGTGCAAAGCTCTACACTCAAATCATTCTTTGATCGATTTTAGGATAGTGATATTTATAGGTAAAACAGATTTAATAAGATCTAATTATTGATCTGATCATTTAATTAGTCAAAAACCCACCGGAATATCTGTGAAATACTCGTATATTCGCTTTATGAGAAAATGTTTTTTTTAAATGTTTTCCTAGTAACTTACATTGATAGAATGGAAACTACGTCATTTCAGAAGCATCACTATCAGTCATAAGAATAAAATTCGAACGTTTTACATTGAATTCAAAATGGTCTTCAATACTTTTAATGCTTGTGCATCGATCGATACACGGCGGGCTGGAAATGAGCCGTTTCGAAAATGTTATGATGTCTTTGTGAAATGACTATGCAGAAAATATCGATTTTACTTTTTCGGCTACACGTTTATACTTGTACTGTTTTATTTTTATTTTTTATTTTTTAACTTTCAGTATAAGGTGTACAATCTGTAATTAATTATTACGAAAAGTATGCATGCAAAAATAATATTATATAACTTGACACACATGATAAAAACAATCACCCAATGGCGACATATTTTAAATTGATTAGGTTAAATTTGAATAATGTTTTCATGTTTTACCTTTACAAATTTGGTTAGACGATATTTAAATCTCTATACTATTTTCTTTTCAATCTACGAGGAAGATTATCGGGAATGGTGTCGGGATCTAGAGCGGACATTATTGGGTTTTAATGGTTTTTCAGTTGGGAGCAAAATCGTTTGTATAAGATTTTGGCAAGATTTCTAAAGCATTTATTTTTAGATCAGTATGGAGGGTATGATTTGAAACAAAAAAAAGTGGCATTTGTAGTTATACAGAGGATTTTAGATTGGAAGTTTGTACTTTATTAGTGTTAGATTTTTTGGCTACACCCCCAACTGAATTTTATATGTCCAAATGTGCATTAAAAGAGTTTTGTAAGAGAAGTGATTTTATTTTTGTTGTGAGTTTTGAATGTTTACTGAATAAGAATTGTAACAGTTTAAATCTAGAGTATGAAAGATTTTTTTTCTTTTTTGTGTGTTGTGTCCACGTTAAGCATTAATCTAGAAATATTCCCAAATAACGTGAGCTAGAGAATTTTGGAATATTTTGATTGTTTAGAATTATAGGTGGTACAGTTCCATGTTGTAAGGTGAAAGTTAAATGGGTAGATTTTCATAATTTATTTTTATTTTGCACTTGTTATAACAAGAAAACTGGAGATCTAAATGATTTAATAGATTTATGTCATCAATAATTGGGTCTTTATGAAGGGAGCTTGTATAAATTGACTAAAAATTAATAAATGATACTGCATCAACAAGATGATTTGAACACGGTTTTTCCCACTATAGAATTGAGCCACACAATTTATATTTATATTTATAACAATCTATTGATATTGTGAATTATGCAATATTATCTATAATGTATATAAATTTTTGTTATTTAGTATATTTTATTATTTTATTTATTAATTTTTTTATTGGTGTTCAATTCTTCTTCTTATTGGCCAATAAAAATTATTTTATCTTAATATTTAGCAAAGTCGTCGAGAGTTTTCATGAAAAAACTCAACAACTAAGACGTGCTCTAAATGTATTTATATGGAGACAGTTGCTCTACAACAAAATTAATTTGTTCTATTTCTATTTTCCCGGTTATGTACAATACGAAATTAACGGAATCCGATCACCTAGTGTGGCCAGTGTTAACGGTTCGCCGAGGATCGGTTCCATGAAATTTTTGCATACAAATGGTGTGTTAATATTATACATAAGGCCCGATGTCAGGTGTAACGTTCGGAGTATCAGGCCCGTTTGAATGTGTTATACGCAGATCCTGATCAAGATAGCATGAACTAAGCAAGTGAACTTGAGAGGCGGGCTAAGTTAAATTAGGAGCCCAATATCAATGTTTTCAAGGGTGTAGAAACAATTTAAGTCGCCAATTTTTTTCTCACTACGTCAAAACCGACAAAAAGAAACGTTTCTTTTGTTTTCACTGTAGATTTATTCTACATAAATTATACTAACTGTACATAGACCTTATAACATCAATCATCAACCGAAGAAAAAATGTTATCTCCTTTTTGGAAAGATCCTTTTACCATTCAGCAATAAAATTATCAAATTCATTCGAGACGAATAAAAATTTATTAAAATTACGTATAAATATGTTTAATTGTTTCGGGAATCAAGTATATAAAACATGAGTCCTAGGCCTTTTAGCATAAACGCTGATTATAAGGTTTGTAAGGGTATAACCTGCTCTCCACTCCCAATTAATGGCAGTCCTGAGTAGAATGGTGGTTCCGAAAAGGATCTTTTTCGACGGTGGCGATCTTGTCGAGAAAATGCTGAAACCGTGTTCAAAGACAGACCGAAAAGGACCGCGCGTGCACAGCCGCTAGTTGTTTACTGCTGTATTTCGTTATCTCGTTCTAACATCGTATCTAGAGCCGGCGATTTGCTCGTCGGATAACTACCGCTACGGTTTAATACCGCCGTCATCAACAGGTCGTCTGCGGTCGTCGTGTCTATCATTGAAGATCTTCGCCGGTTCTCGGTCGATTGTTGTTGTTTCCACCTCCGGGGGTAGACGTCGTCCAACGTATCAGTTCGATGGGTGGTCACCACTGTTCGTCGGATGATAACCGTTTTCATCATTAGAAAGTCTCTTTGGATTCAATAAAATCATTGACTAGTGTGTATAAGGTTCGATTGTAAACTATTATAGTAAATTTCCAACGATTCTAATTTATTTTGGTTAATTACACTTTTTTGTGAAATTCCGAGAGACGTATCCAAAAATGAGAATGTTAATCTAAGGTAAACTTGAATATAAATTCATATCAGTCTTATTACATAACTCATAGGATGACCAGACCGATCGGTATACAAACACATCCAAGTCGCTTGTCACATAGACAATAAGCAGAGACATAAAATCACTACTTTCAGTCCTATTAAAATCCATTTAAAACGATTTATTTAAAATAAAAAAAATTTTTTGTGAATTTCCTTAGGAACCAGGCGGTTATAATGGTACCATTTTTTTTTTTCAATCTTAGATCAAAACATAAAAAAAAGTAAGAAAAATATCAGAATCTAAAACTAGTTACAGAATCTCTGGATGGGCCGAAATAAAAAATCTACTCAAGACCAATAATATTCACGATACTAGAAAAATAAAATACAAAATAAGAAAAACATGCTTGATAAAAAATGTTGTTTTGCATAGTTTTAACTCAAAAATGTAAGTTATTTTTTCTAACATATTTTACCGGAATGCTTTTAAATACACTGATAATAAAAATAGTGAATACGTCGGATCAGAATTATTTTTGTTTTGGACTTTTTATCATTTTTCGTCCGCATGTGAACAGTATATGCATCCTTTAACGGTATCACGCACAGGGATGGTTCAATTATAATTATAACTCGTTCCTACCGACATATATAATACGAAATCTCTTTCTCTCTCTTTGATAATTAGTTTGGTTTTATGTTAATCTCTTAATCATGCTATTTTTTTAATACCACGCAGTGTCGAAGAAAACCATGTCATGGCTGCTATGGTATTTACCAAAAACGTGTGCTAATAAGAGTCGAGTACGTGAAATGGACGTGTTCGTACAGTTACTATTCATTTACTCAGATGTTCATTATTATTATCAGGTCTCGGAAGTTCTAGTAAATGCATACTTTTCTTGGTTCGTTCTAAATCATCCAAATTAAGATACAAGTATGTTTCACACTTCTCTGATGTTATACACGAAATTTTATTTTGCTATTTTTTGCATATTACGATTTTTACCGGTATTTTGCTAATTTAAGGTTTTTAGTGTTATTTTTGGGAATATTTTTACATAAATATATACTATGGGAGCTATTTTACTAATTTAGAGTTTTAAATGCTGTTTATGGGCAAATTTTTAGATAATAAAGGAAATAAACACATATTTTTGAAAAACTAAATTACCTACTAAACAGCAGTCTACGAATATGTGAACGAAAACAAATTGTTTCATTTTAAAATGGTACTCATCCAAATCGGACAATTCCATTCGTTTCCAATAAATTGTTTATTTTTAAAATCTTGTCAATCACATCGTACTATCGCACTATCATCGGATTTGTTGTATTATTATTACAATGACTGAACATAGTAATTTTATTTTAATGTTCCGTCATCATTTAGATATGTCACGTGTTTATTGATCGTGAACTGTTGTACTTACTCTCAAATAGTACCTATAGTTCATACATACCTATCACCTTATTCTATTAAATAAATTAAAAATCTGTAAAATTAAAAAAATCAAATACTTTATGTTTAAAAAAATCTGCAAATTAAATATATCTTAAATTTCATGTTTAAAAAAAATTTTTGAAAATTTTATTTTGCATATTTTCCAATTTTTAGTGCTATTTATAGGGCTTATATTAATATTTTTATGTGCATATTTAAGCGCTAAAAATTATTTTTTTTAGTGCTATAACTTCCGAGCCCTGTCTATAAACTATAAATATTACACGTAAATGTAATATAAACCGTTAAAATCGAAAAGCGTTTTGTTCTACATTATTATAAATAGAAGGATAGGCGAAAGCGTTACTAGTGCTATAACTTCCGAGCCCTGATTATTACAATACATTTTTCAAGTATACTATGTGCATAAAATTATATTTATCATTTACAGATAACATTGTAGTGACGGACACTACTACGTTCCTAGAACACCATGGGTCGATATTTTTAAGAGCTGTGAACATTAGTTTTCTATAAGATCAATTAATCGTACCTTCTTAGATCGACGCTCCCAGATCAACCGAGTACTGAGAAAAATGATGTCGGCAGAAAGTTTGGACGTTTGTGGATTCGTGTGATTGCGGTCAATATGTTTTATGCCGAATAACTTTAT
Source organism: Sipha maydis (assembly GCA_034509805.1). NCBI lineage: Eukaryota > Metazoa > Arthropoda > Insecta > Hemiptera > Aphididae > Sipha > Sipha maydis. Next base: position 224,181 of record JASXSY010003273.1, read on the forward strand.
CCAATAATAAATCTAATCTTAACGGGTAGTTAATCTGACTTGAGATATTTTTTCTAATTGAAATCAGTTCGAAATTCATTATATGAAATCTTTTTTAAGGCGCATAAAATAATATTATGACATTTTTTAGAGAAATTTATAAACCTACATCTAAATCAATTGGTTTAAATACAAACGAAAAATGTATTAATTACTAATAATAATAATAATATTAATTACTAGTAATTTGTATAAATTTATTACAGTATTGGTTGTATTGAGTTGTTGTAGTTAATGTTGATATGAATTGATAGGGTCATTAAACAATGTTTTTACAATTATTGCCCATACTTCATAATCAAATGTTGAAAAAATTAATAGTTTATAAATCAAGACTAGTTGAGTTTCAAGTATATTAAATTTAGGGATCAATTGTTTAGTTGAATATTGCTCATTTGGCAAAAACTTTTTAATACATCAGCAAAGACACTTTTCGACGTATGTGTATAAAAGTAAAAGTGGAGTGAACGGATCAAAAAGACTTAACACGGCGAAAAGCGTATATGGACACGTTCAAATGCAGTAGACATTTTCGTTTGTTTCCAATTTCACGTCTTAACTAGAAAGTGATATCAACTTCAAAAATTACGTCCAAAGGTCGTTTAGCTATTATTTTGTTATCTGGAAGCATTAAAATGATGTTACCAACCAACTAACCAACCCCAGACCGATTGTGTTTGGTGCTTGATATCATCACCAAAGTAAGATCTACTCGGGTTTACCACTTGTATAATGAAATCGATTGATCAACTTCCTGAATGAGTGAACACAATATAATGGTGTGGTTATTATTCAATTAACCTATCCGCATTACGCGTAGCCATCAGACCTATCTATGAATAATATCTCGGCATAATATTATGAAAATCATACAAAATATTGCCATTGACAAAAAATTATTCTCTTATGTTAATTTAGTTTAAATTATAATTTAAATCAATTGTTGTTTAGATTTTAATACGGGTATGAAACTTAGCCAACAATGGTTTATAGTCAGTCAATACTATGGTTTCACATTTGATTCTAAGTATACATCAATGTAATATTTTTAACCCTTAGGTCTAAATCGACTAAAATACATTTCCAACTATAAGCCATATAGACAAAACGATGTGTATAATTATGGGAAATTAATCATTAATTAATAACACATAATTTTATGGATATAATATAAAAAGTACATTTGGTATTTTTTAAATTTTTTTAATGAAAATTAAGAACTTCTTTATTTAACAATATCAAAGATAATTTTTTTTATTTTAAAAACAATAATTGCAATGGTTATTTTTTTTCTTTCGAATATTTTCATTTAAAATTTCGAAGTATCCTAACTGTTGGCTCTGAAACCATGAATTAAAAAAAAAAAAAATAATAATAATAATAATTTGTCGTTTTAATCAAAGACTTAAAATGCAAATTGAATTTTACTGCAGTTTCTTATGGCTTATTAATACAATTATTTAAAATTGGATCGAGAAAAATGACGAAACAATTCGAAATCTAACAATCAATTAGATTATATATAATTTGTTGAAATTTAAATTTCAAAAACACTTAAGTGATAATAAAAAGTTCAAAATAATTGAAATTATTATTTCTCAACAGCAAATAATTTATTGATAAAAAAATAAGGATCGTATCAAATTAAAATCGATTTGAGAATATTATTTCATAAGATTTTTAAGATTTTAGCTTTTAATTTTAGTTTTATTTATATTTATAATTAATATCTACCTATATTTATTTTCTATATTAGATTACTACAACAATCAATTTCATTCCGTTGCTCTGCTTATTCGACAAACTAAACATAATTCTGTTTCTCTTATTTCCGTTAACTCAACAATTCACTCATACGGCTCTTGCATACACACACACACATATAAAAACGACCAGTCATCAATATTGCATTGAATGTACCTATCCAATAATAAGTCGTTATTATATAAGGGACGTTGTTTTTTCCTCGTATTTCGAAACTGAATTGTTGTTCCTCTCACGTTGAAAAGGTCCCGCTGAATTATATACGTTTACAATCAGCTACGTAGATGTATATATATTTATTTGTGTTTTTTTTTTTTTTTTTTTTTTAAATAAAATACGGTTTAGGCTACAATTATATTTAACGGAATTACGGAATTCCAAAAAGTTTTCGTTCTTTCAATCCACGTCTGCCAATAGCACAAGCACACATATTCGTTTTAACACGCAGAACCGTTTTCCAAATTGATTACTGTGCATCTATGTTTTAAGTGTATTTTGATCCCGTTCCGGTAACAGTAATTTATAATGTTCCAATGCTCACTTTTTGAACCAACAGAATTTAACTGTACTGAATGTGTCAACATCATATAAAGGTTAATGTACATATTAAATCTACGTTGGGTATGTTATATTCGTGTTTACCTGTTGGATTTTAAAATAGCTTAATTTTAAGCAAATTAAAATTATGAACACAATTACAATTTAAAAACATCCAAACTCACTTAAAAATGTAAATGCAAAAAACAGACGTACAAGCACGGATGAAGTTTTCCCTTTAAGTTTGTTTATAGGTCAGAGGGCTCTAATGGAAAATCAAAATGAAAAAAGTCGAATTTGCACTTTGAAACAGTTGTTGTTGCCTTTTCTTCAGTTTTAAAATAATAACTTCGCTGTTTCTAAGATGAATGTGATCAATTGATGGACAAATACGACAAATATCTCGTATATGAGATACGCCAGTATGGAAGCGGGCTATGCACGGATTATTTTAACGTATGTTTGAACACATTCTGTGTAACTCTTAATGAAAAATGTGCAGCTCTAATTCAAAAATTGCACAGTTGTAAATACTATCAATAAATAAAATTTCTTACAAAAAAAAATTGTAGATATCAACTTCATGGCCAAGAGTAGGTAGAGGTTAATTCTTTAAAAATACTTGCATCTATTAGTGCAATAAGTAATAAAAAACATGTCTATATTTTTTAAATTGTCTGTTAAACATAACAACATTTTTTAGCTTCTATTTCAGTATCATTATCAATATTATTATTTTTTATTCCATTTACAATCAAATAAAGCTCAGATTCCATCATCATCAAACGTGTTACAGTTACTATTAGACTTGCAGGTAATAGCATTTTAGATTCTAAACGGAGTGATGGAATCTATTGGTTTTACAATGATGTGTTTTTTTTTTTATTTTTTATTTTTTATTTTTGTGTCTGACGACACCCTTTTTGGGCAGTAAAAATACTTCGATTTGCTTATGAAGCCACTTTTATAAAAGGAAAGTAAATATAGATGGTACTTTGACTAGTCTAAAATCCAACTATTCAATACTTTTTAAAAAAATCGAAAAAAACGATAAAAAAAATTACGAAAAAACGGGAAATATTACGCAAAATCACATTTTTTTAAAATGCTCTAACTCAAAAACGAAAAACCGGAAAAACTTGAAATTTTCACCAAATCTTTATATTGACGTTTTCTATAAATGGTTAAGTTTTCAAAGTATTTGGACATATTTTGACTTATTTATAGACAATTTAAATTTTCGATTTTTGTAAAATTTTTGTTTTTAAACATCTATAAAATTTAATTGGCAGACCGAAAACTCTTGAAAATTTAATACAAGGTTTATAATAAGTTAAACTTATCGTAACTAAAAAATATCGGTGATCGATTTACTCAATTTTTTTTTTATAAGCCCTTAAAGCTCAAATTTGTATAAAATGTGTAAAAATCACGATAATTTGCAAGTTATTTTGTAGATAGAAATTCATAGAATTTTTTCTGTTCATACTTAAGGATCAAAATTTTAACACTAGGTTATCTTTATGCTAATCTTCAAAAATCTTTAAAAAAATTTCTACCGGACTTAGAGGAAAACATTTTATGACTGTTTGAAATTTAAATATTTACGAAATTGCATAAAATAGCGATTTATTCTCAAACGATTTTAAATATTTGTTATAATTCAAAAAGTATGTCGCAAATTTTTGAAATTTCTACGAGCTGTTAAGATTGGCATTTCCTTTATGATATATTTTTTTCAAAATATTATATTGATTTTTAAACCACTTATAGGCATTTAAAATATTCGACTTTTTACATTTTATTTTTATAATCGGTGATAAAAAAAATTTGGCTTCTACAAAATACTTGAAAATTTAATAGAAGATTCCACAGAAGTAGTTCTTAATGTCATTAAAAAATTATTAAAATCTATATGCACAATTTTTTTTTATAAGCGTTTGAACAGCGAATATTGACATAAAATTACATGTAAAATATAATATAATGTATAATATTCTAGACTGACAAACTATGTCGCTCTAGGCAACTGCCAACCCATTCTAATTGAAAAATATATTTATCGTTTCAAAATAAAATATACTTTTTACAATATTTATAAATAATAATGTATTATATCCTAGACAAACATATTAACTCCGTTCAGAATCGTTATTCGTATACAATGATATCTATCATTGCATTAAAATTTAATAAATCCATTGTAATAATGACCTATCCTATAACTCTTTCCGGCACGGTGGGATATATACAGTCCCACCAAAAAAATAACCTTTCCGGCACGGTGGGACAAATAGTATACCACCTATAAAATATTTTTTTTTCTATTTTTAGTAACTTGTTGGTTTAATTTAAGATATTTAATATGTTTTCTATTATATATGGCTAATGCGTGTACATTTCTAGAACTCTACGATTATTAAATATCGGTTAATTAATTTTTTCAAATTATTATACTTAAAAATTTATTTTTAAAACTTAATGTTTAATTTTCTCCTTATCGAATCGACCAATTTGTATGATTTTTTTTTCATTTAGTTCTAAATATAATATAGTTCAATTTAATATTGGTTTTGATTATCTGTTCTAAATATATGGCCCAATATTTGTGCAATAATGAGCGTCCATTATATGTCCCACCGTGCAATAAGTGTTAGTCGCGTCAGTACACGTTTCGACCCCGTAATCGGTATACCCGCGAGTTTTGTTCATATAATTGTGTTTTACGTGTTTGTTGTTTTAAAAGTACGGGTGATTTTATTTAAATATGTCTCGATTGGTAAAAGAAAGTGAAATAAATGATATTATTTTTGAAGATTTACCATCTGATGACGACAGTATTTCATCAGTGGACAACTCGGACGATGATGATACATATTTCCCAGAGCTTTCTGTTCCAACCTGTCCACAATTTGTTGTAGTTAAATCGTCTAGTTCTTCAGTAACGAAGAAGAAGATGTTGAAATTTTTATTATACATTTTTTTATGAGAAAATAGATCATATATTTTACCAATTCCGAAAAAAACACGATTCAGTCGTAGAATAAATCAAAATGAAATAACAAATAATAAATGTCATCAATAACCACCGTACACTTTTCCTTCCTATTTAACAAAATATTGAAATAAGAGAAAATGAAGAACTTGCTTATAAAGTTTTTATATGCTGTTTATCATAGTTAATAGTAGGAATGTATAGATACCAATGATTCAATCTACACGAAACAAAAATAAAATAATCGAATCCTTAAATTTATTATACGAACAGGCACAGTGTGTGAGCAAATATGAGCTCAGTATGCACGGTGGGATATACGTAATCCCACATATTGTAACTCCTGAGTTTCATAACTAAATTTTTTTTTTTTGATAATTGTTTCTAACATATTTTTAAATATATATATAAAAAAAAAAATTAAAAAAAAAAAATTTAAGTACACGTGCAAGTAAGGTCTGGAAAACATACAGAAACCTGTGCATGAAAGAGATAAACGAGTTGCACTCCATCCCAACTGTACAGCAGAGCGAGGCTCATCCTGTTCTATTTTATTAATATTTTAATAAGTGTAGTCTTAAATTGTAAAACATTAGGATTATTATTCAAGCCACATCACATTCTTATGTGAGCAAAAAATAATTCAATATGGTCTTGCGAGAACTTGTAAGTTAAAATCTAACTGAAGTTTGTTTCTTTAAAAATAGAATTTGCAATTGAAAATCCAATAACAATTTTTTTACTATCAGATGTTTACAAAGGTTTACTAAAACCTTTTTTACTTATTATAAGTGTATAACTTGATGACATTTTTATTTCAAACAATACAGTCAAAATGTTTCCATAAAAATGTATTTATTTTTAATTTTTGCCGTTTAATATGGTTTTTGACTGTCTACAAGCACATATTTTTCCTAGAAGCGATAATGATCGAACGTCGATTCTTTACAAAATATTAAGAAAATTAAGTAAAATGTATTTTGTTTATTTGACTATGGTATATTATATATTTAAATTATGTAATTGTTTTAACTTGTTTTAAACACTATTTATTTTATAAATTCTTTTAAATAAAAAGGCTGAAAAAAATTTTTAAGGGTTTTAAGTGCATAAGTGCTTGCATATTTAGAGCTTTTTTAGAGCTACAAGTCCTCTGCCCTAACTATAAGTAATTACAGTTTAGAAAATATATAATAATATACTTTTATAACGATTACATTTTTTTAAATTATGTTTATAGAGAAGCATAGATGAATAGATAGTTTAGATTTAATTATTATTTTGTTAATTATTTTTTAAGCTTATAGCTGAAAGTTGAATGATAATCGAAATAAAAATATTCAAATTAATACAAGTAAATTGTAATTTATCAAGACTTCATAACAGTGTCGTAACTAAAGTGGGCCAAAGTAAGTGTTATGGTGGACAGACATTTTTTAATTTCTACCACTAAATAATAAATTATTGTTTCGAACTGCTCTGCTAGTTACTAGGCCGTAATGTGTAAAAAAAATAATATCCCGGCTATAAAAATTAACAAATGTAAACAATAATACTTATATTGTTTCTATAGGAAACGAATTAATTTCAAAGTGATTAGACGGATAACTAGGTATCATTTATAACAGTTTAAACAAAACGGTGAAGTAAACTATTTGAATCCGAAATCTTTTAGCTATTAATTTGTTATGGGTTCTGAGAACGCACAAATGAACCGGTGTCTTACCGACATGCCTAACGTAACGTCTGAAGAGTTAGCGGCGCATCACACCATGAACAGTGGACCGATAGAGTCGTCCATCAGCCTAGCCGGAATTTCGGTACTCGACGAACACGGTTTTGCCGGATCGAGCTCAGAAGCGCCAGGTGACAGTTGCGGTCGTCGTCGTCGTCGTCGTCGTCGTCGAAGCAGACGCAGGTCTTGCGGCAGCCGATCGCGAAGTCGATCGGCCAGACGCCGCAAGAGAAGCCGAAGCGGATGCCGACGTCGAAGGCGACGTAGCAGTTGCTCGGTGTCGTTTTCCGAGCCCAAACGCCGCCGTCGCAGTAGCAGATCGAAGTCCTGTGCGCCCAAACGGCGTCGCAGTCGCACACCGAAGTCCTGCACGCCCAAACGCCGTCGCAGGCGATCGTCCTGCAAACCAAGACGCAGTCGCAGCCGGAAACCGTCGTGCCCGACCAATCGCTGCGCTCCGATCTCGGCGATAACGGCCGCAGAAGGCACCGACGACGACCGTTATGAAGCCCCGGCCGTTAACTCGTGCAGACCGTTGAATAACGACGCGTCCACCGGTGCGGCAAGCTCGTCGGTGAACAATGCGTCCAGGGACTATACCTCACCGCAGACAACGGCCCGCCGCCGTGGCAACAGGTCTCGGGTGGCCGCGAAATCTTCCAAGGACCGACAGCAGTCCGACACGAGGCGGAATTGATTATTAAACCGTTTATAATAAATGTGTAGTGTTTTAAACGATGACGGAATCATATTTTACAAATATTTTACCGAAAAAGTAAAAAAAGGTAAAAATGCTACACGAATTTGTATGGTTTTTCTGAATAATTGTACGCTGTAGTTTACACTGTACTACATTTTGTTTTTAAATTACATTTGGCACCGCGTATGAATATTCATGGTATTATCGGTCGATTATCTTTCCGGTGTCGTCCGATATTTCGAGAATAGATAATGATAATGTAAAATATAACTTTATTATTAACTACTCTCGAAATATCGGACGACACCGGAAAGATAGCCGACCGATAATACCATGAATATTCATCCGTGGTGCAAAATATAATTTAAAAATAAAATGTAGTACAGTGTAAATTACAACGTACAATTATTCAGAAAAACCATACAAATTCGTGGAGCATTTTATCTATTTTTATTTTTTCGGTAAAAGATTTATAAACTATAATTCCGTCAACGTCTTAAAATATTTTAAATATTTTAAATTTTTATTTTTTTATATATTTTATACTGTTTTATGATAAGCATATGTAAAATATAACTTATGCTTAACATACAAACGATAATAAATACATTTCTAATAAGGCACTGAATATATAGATAAATAAATAACATTTTTTTCAAAACAATACATTATAGTTTACTGTATATCTGTTAGTTGAGTTTGATAATTTTGCCATCCAAAAGCCCCTAATAGACTGTTAGAAAAACTTTTAAATATTTCTCAAATAACAAATCCTTCGAAATTAACGTATTATCCCTTTCTTGTAAGTGGCGTCATATTTCTAGATAGTGAATGTTCATTGGCATCAAAATTGTAATAATTGTTGTTTGTATTTTCTAAATACAACAGCTACCTATATAGTAGTTATGACTTCATTCAGTTTATCAGTATTTTTATATACATGACGATATGAATCCATTAGAAACGTTCTATTAGAATCTATCAAAAATCCAAATGAAAATCAGAAATTGTTCTATCTACATGATACTCGTACTTAAACAGCTTAACAAGAGTTACTTGGCATTTGGAGAGTGGATAACTGAAGACTGTTATTCAATCGTTATTGTGACGTATGTGCGCGTATATTTGTCCAACAATAATATTTTATATATTTGTATTTATATAATTTGTCTATTACATTGTAATTCCTTAGGTAAATATAAATTAAATAATTAAGTAATCAGTATTAACGAATAAATTTGTTTCAAAAGTTTCAGATCTAAAATGAATAACTGTCAAAGACTTACATTACACGCAGTAATTATATTTATTACAATTTTTACATTAAATAATAAAATATCAAAAAATTAATGGATAATTCATATAATTACAAAAATTGTTTATCATTTTTTTAAACAAGTATCTAAAATGCATTATTTTAGACATTTAGTGCATATAAATACATATTTTTGAACTTTTTAAGGCATATTTCAATGCATATTTTGCCAATTTTAAGTGCGTAAATGCAAGCTTATTTAAGCATTTTTAGGGCATAAACTTACGAGCCCTGCTCATCACCAAACATATGGTAATATTTCATTTGAATTTGGCAATTTCCTGGGGGAAGGAAAGTAATCTCCCGTTCTAATATTTTCCGCGATTATGAATTTATTGAAAATTCCACCATCTCCTTCTTTGCCATATTATCTAATATCCATACATATGAATTTGTAATCGGCGTCAAAAATTGTAAAAAGAACAATGGAAATATAGTCTTTATAATTATAAAATAACAAACCACTTTTTCCAGGAGCAAATATTCGTTTGTGTTTGCCTTCAATGGCACCCACACAATTTATTCCAAAAATTCTCAGCTATACAAATTAAATTTTCTTTAGTAGGAGACTTTAACAAAATAGGAGTTAGTTCTTTACTCAAAATTTTCAAAACCACTTGAATGATACAACTTTTAATGAATCATTTTACAAATATTGTTTTCAACAAAGTGGAAATGCCTTGTTTTCCGCAATCTTGCTTTGGTCTGGATGCGGCTTTATGTTACATTATGACTGCAGTATTGCTATCATATTTTTTACAGTTTAATTAAAATTATATTACTTCTTTATTTGACTGAAATTACGTGATAACAGTGTGGCCCTGTCACATTAAAGTATATTTATAAACGATACTCCACATATTTTTATCATTATGTTACCTCGTGACAACACATGACATAACGTGAGAATAATGTGTTTCTACCTTAATAGGACCATTTTTCACCAGTGAAAAAAAGATTCATAGATTTTATTCATAAAATAACTGCATAAATAAATTATTTTTAAATTATATAAGAATATATATTTATTATAATATACTTATATAGGTATTATGTTTGAGTACTTTGACAAATAAAATATTAGAGAGATTAAAAGTAATAATATCTATAAAGTGTATTATTTCATTATACTTAATTTGTCAAACCTGTAATTAAGGGTATTATATTTAGAGTCGCACCTCCACTACCAGAACTCACGAACCGCCACTGGGTAAATATATTATACTAAAATTAAAAAAAAAAAATGCAATAATAAGACAAATGTGAGTTTTAGTATGATATGTCGTGATTTGTATGCGTAGCTGACCGCCGTCGATCCAGTCAAGAATAATTCATCATGGTCGTTGCCATTTTTATTCGTTGTTGCCTTTGTCATCATTGTTGGACAATTGCTTGTATAATACTATAATCAATCGATCGACTATTATTTGTTATCCAATAAATTGTTTCACATTGTTATTTTTCATTGAATATTTTGATTTTTTACTATTTGGTATCTGCAGTCGTAGAGACTAACTGTGTATTTATAGCCCCTCAAAAGGCGTACTGTATAACTCATGATTCATGCATTAGTATTTTGTATATACTTGGAGGCATAAGATACCAGTCATCAATTTTTACTTGAAGTTCAGCAGTTTCTTTTGCGTATTTTTCAAAACGTTCGTAGTTTATTTCTGAATCATTGGATATAACCGTTAAAATTATGAAAAATCTATTTAATACATTTACAATAACTCTAGTTATCTCGGATATGTCTTCCGTATTTTTAAAAAATCTATGAGCAACATTTACAGTATAAAATGTACCTTTTCCTTGAACAACTTGATCTACCTTCAAACCTAATTCACTCTAGAGCCAATTTCATTCCAATATCATGATATAGGTACTTAAATAAGAAATAAAAATATTACAACTATGAGAATTTGGAAAATAATTCTACACGAGGCCGAGAACGTGTAAAAATTCGGAAAGCTAGGCAGTTTCGGTGGCGATGTGTGTCAAACATTGTTGTGAACATTCTTATTTCAAGCCCCCCTCTACCGTGTATGGGGAATCGGGAAACCTATAGAAATAAAAATTAAATTACCAGAAAACTTAAATGGTTCATTCACTATATTGTAATTATACAAAAAAAGTTAAACAATATTGTACAACATAATACTCAAAGCTGTTTCAACACAACAAAATATACTTTGTCAAAATATCCAAGCAACAATGTTTCATCAAAATATTAAAATTTAATTTTTTCGACTCATGTTTATTTAAATTTTGTTTTTTGATATAATAAGTTTATTTTGAATTTATAAAACAATTTTGAAAACCATTTCGTCAGTAAATATGGTGATGAAGTTGGTTCATCTAAGTGTTGTAATTTTTTTAAAATCCGTGCATTATTTTCAAATACTTGTAAGGAATTTTTTTAAATTTACACATTTGAACTTTCACTAAGAAACCAAATAATTAATAGTTAGGTCAACTTTATGTAGCCTACTTATTTTGACCTAACATTTTAACTAACATTTTAACCAAACCAATGCCACTGATTAGCAAGAATATACAAGTCGGTTTTTAGAATTTGCAAATCATGCAGTTTACCGCTATAAGCTTTTAAACTTTTAAAGTTGGAAAACCCATTTTAATCAAGAACTTTTTTTAAACTTATATTTTCTTTTGATCAAGAAATCAGTGTCAAAATAAAGCTAATGATTAGCAAAAATAAGTAAGTCAAATGGTTAAAGAAACTAAAAAAAGTTTTGAAGAATTAAGAACAGATTACAATTTTCAAAAAGTATAAGATAAGGCTGCTATTGTTTTGGAAAATAATGGTTTTATAGAGCCTAAACTACCATGAATAAAATTAGTTTCATTAAAACTAGGTGATGGTAAAAACAAATTATACAAAGTGTTCAAGACCATTTTCGTATAAATGTATTTTATTTTTAATTGTAGGTACAGAAATAATGTACATGGACGATCAATTTAAAGAAAGTGATTTATGTTTGTTGAATTTTATGAATATAAGACAATTTAATGGCAGTTTTATGTATTAGTTGATAGAAAAAACTTGTAATACATACAAAGTAAGATCAAATGGTTTATCAATTGAAATTAAATTTATATATATATATAATAGATTATTTATAAATTTATAAATTTTAATTATATTAATTATTTATTATAATTATATTAATTAAATTTTATAAATTTTGAATGTATAATAATTCAATTTCGAAAAAACTAAACTGTATACAAATTAGAGATATTCAGAAAGGATTCCCATGTTATCCAAAAATATTTAAGATTTGTGTAAATTCCTACAAATACTGCATCTAATTCTTAAGCTTATTCTTAGCTCTACTGTGATTTATAATATGCCTAAGCGTCACAATGCGCCAAGAACGATTGAGCAGTAGTAGAGTAGTTTAGTAGTCTTACACATACAAAAATAATTTCCTCAACAATTTTATTGATAATAAATATTATAGAGTTGCCATTTGACATTGAAATAGTAATTACATTTTACAGTCATTCAGATATTTTTAATTAATATAAATTAAAAAATTACCTTACATATTATTAATTAATATTATATACAATAATTGAAATACAGAGAAACAGTAATAAATTAAGATTTTTTTCTTTTTACTATGTACTTTTATTGCAGCCGTTGTTAATATAGAGGGGTATATGAATAAAATAAATACTATAATTATTAGCTTTCGTTGATATCCATTTTTACAGTTTCAAATCAATACATCATGCAAACTGCAATAAAAGTTAGTGGCCATCTGAATGATTAGCAAATTCAAAATATGTACTTGAAAATTCTTGCTGATCATTAGCTTTTGTTTGGTGATGATTTAAAATTATTTTGACTAGAAAATAACTTGCAAAATAATAGCAACACTTAGGTGGGCGAACTTTACTAACATTCAGTAAACTTATCGTATTCACTTCGATTAAAAAATATAAATTTACCACATCAGCTTGATAAAATCCAAATTATGGAAAAATTTGAGTGGATTAACAAGTGAAGAATAATGAAAAACACATTTTTTTAAATAATATATATAGATACAAGAGTGAAGTGAAAAAAAAAAATCACTCATATTTAGCTTTACATCACACGTAAATCATAAATTCGTCGAGATTGGTTTTGAGAAAAATACTAAGAAAAAAAGAGAAATTGCAAGACTGCCATCTCCTGAGATTAATATGAACAGAAATTTAAGGACAAGAACCCTCAACTTTTATATAGAATTTTAGGGGTGCCAAGTATGAGGAGAAAGTTATATATGTATAGTATTTGCATTATATATGTGAGTGAAGTGATGAATTCAAAAGTCATATTGGACGATAGAGAACATTTTATTTTTCTAGACATCATTGGGAATAAAAAGAAAAAAATACGATAAAAAATATACATGCTTTTGATCGGTCTAGTGTGAAAGTTTTGTTTATTGAACGACGAAATCGTACCGTGTGGTAGTGGGTACGATATTTCTCTAGACCGAGGAGAACATTATAAATATTTTGAAAATTAAATACATTTTTTTTTTTTTTTTTTGATGAGTTAATATGCAGTTATTACTATTTTTCATATATTTATTGTAACACGTGGCTTAATTAGCTCAACACAAACAGGTTATCTGCTATGTATTACCCTTATTAAAATACTTTTTTAAAAAACTTCAACTTTTAAAACTTTTAGATGGTTAGTAATTAATTCATTGCATACACAAAAATATTGTCTTCGTGTGAGAAGTAAGCAGTACATGTGTAAGTGTATGTGTATGTGTGTGTGTGTGTGTGTGTGTGTGTGTGTGTGTGTGTGTGTGTGTGTGCAGTGTAAATTCATATAACAAAACAATTATCTAGATAAGATACTGATAATTATATAAAAATATATCTAAATACAGATAAAAATAAAAAATATTTTTATCTTGATAAACATGAAAATCAAACATTATTAAGGTGATAATAAAATAGATAAATTCGTTTTATTGTTTATGGGTGAATATGTTGATTCGCGTTTAAATAAAATATTTCAATGTATTTTTAAGATCTTACATATGATATAAAAATATTATAGAACTCATGATATTTAGCCAGTAGTTCTTATTTATCAAAATATTATAACACTAAAAATTAATTTTTTATTAGACACTAATTTTTGATATACTATCTTTATATATATATATATATATATATATACACATAAAAACAAATTAGTACACCAACTGTTTTTTTTAAAAAATATTAATAATCAATAATCAAACTTAATAGGTACTTTTTGTTGTAAAAATCTTAAATTGTTTCTTGTCAGCTAACCAAAAATATACACACATTCACACTACCACGTCATAATACTTCTTAATATAAAAATAGCACTATCACATTTGGTAATTAATAACAACAATATACGGTAATTGTCGATAAAACAAGACATTTAGTTGAAACATTTTCAATTACTTATAAATATACGTGGTATATATTATCAAATTTATTTTATAAATATATCAATCGCTATTCCCAGAATAGTATTATTAATTTAAATTTATTCATAGCAATCCAAATAGTTCGTGGATATAAAATTGTTTATGTTAAAGATAAATCACAGAAGGGTATGAAAGAAAAGTTAGTAAACATAAGGAATAATTATACTAATAATAATAATAATAATAATAAAAATAACATATTAACAAATAACGAACTCGAAGCAAATATTATATTAAAATCACTTGACAGGAGTATTTTGAAAGAAATTGAAGAATAATGAATACAGAATAAAGAATAAGAAAATTATGTACGGGCGGTCCTAGAGACAACAATTACAGGACGTGGGACTCATTCGATAAGTCAGAGACGAAGTTATCTTGGTCGAGCGACGAGCGATCGTCGTAACCGTCGTCATTCGAGTCGTTCGAACGGTCAGTAGTTACGAAAATGGTGGGTAGTTATTACACAGACAATACATTTACATAAATCTCAATTGACAAAGAACCTGTAAATAATTCGATTCAAATAAATAATTCAATGACAATTAGACATTTCGGTAACAATGATAAAATACAAGTTGTTAGTGGGCTTTCTATACGTATCTCCTCGTGTATTTAATTAAGATAAAATATAAGAAGTTATTGTCTAGTCTTAATACTGTGTGTGGGAAGTTTAAATTCACTCCTCCCCCGCATCAAAGTACATTTCTTTTATTTTTTATTCTACATAAAATATCCATATACCGGACAAAGATATTTATACATATTTAGTTTACATTATTAAAACGAAACAAAGTTTGAGTTTAATAGTTAGATTATTTTGTATTGATCAGATTATATTTGTCGTACTGTAAACCAATAATTTACCGCTCGCTATTAAATGTCATGAAAATTGTAAAATTGTCAAACTTGTCACTTTCAGCAAGAAAATTGCTGAAATGGAAAACAGTTTCGATCAATGCTAAGTGGAAATGTAAAATATTCTGAAAATAATTTCAGAATATTCGTGGGACCAGTAAAGGCGGTGAATATTTTTGTCAGGAATTTATGGTTGTTTTGACGAAAAAACGAATGTAGAGTGAAAGGTTTTCAGACGACAACATTGGTTGCTGCTGGTAAATGGTTTAAGAATGACATTTAAAAATTGTTACTGTTTGAGATCGAAGGATTGGGCGTAATATAGTAATAAAAATTGATATGGTAAAGATGATATGGTTTATTTTACAACAAATTTTTCCTCTTGTCTTAATGACATAATGTAAGCACAACAACGAATATAAAATAACGATGGATTTCGACTTGGACCGCAACGATGAACATACTTGAACGGGGACAGGGGAATTCGGTTAAAACATTATTGTACAGAAATACTCCTACTATTGTTCCGTGGAATGCGACACGTGCAGCGGACGATACGATGCACTCCTGAATTCCAACTATTGCACCGTTGGTCATCGTACAAACCAGTCGACGATGTGCCTGTGGGGGAAACGTCTTTTAGCTGCAAAGCGAAAGTCAGCTTGTGGTAGGTATTACCATTGATTATAAATACTAAGTATTTATAATCAACGGTATTACCTACGATACAGATAAAAACACTGTGTACCATTCGTTTTTAAACGCGACTTGTCGCCGACAAGTTGTCGGCCATAATAAACCGATATCAGTATGAATCAGTATGTACGGAAAAATCGCATCAATCTAATCGCTGCAAAGTCACATGTGGCGTAACAATGAAGTTGTAGATAATAAACGATAGTGATAATAAACGGTTATAATAATAATGACAGCGGCATGAAGAATAGAGAAATTAAAAGTTAATTAGCTGAAAGTGTACGATACAATAGGAATAATGATTATTTGATATGATTGCGGCGTGAACAATTACTGACCGAGGACAAATCAACATTTTTGTATTTTTCCACTACGTAATAATGGTGTTTTCGTTCCCTTTACAATATTTGCGCATCAAAAGTTTCATAATTAATTTCATTCGATTGGCAATTGGATCCGGCAAGTTTGTTGTACAGACTGGAGTTTTGGAAGACGGTTCTTCTTTGATTTACTCGAACGTAGGTGTTCTTGCGAAAACAAACTTAGAATATTAACGGTCATTCTCGTACATTACAGTTTTGCTCGAAACTTGGTGCGTTTATCGCGTAACAGAAACTTTAATTTGTAAATTTTTCACTTGGCACCATGATGAATGTGATCGAAATTACTGGTTTTTTTTTCTGAACTATTATCCATCGATTGGCATCACGAATAAATTAAAAAAAAAAAATTCGTTCTTCGATTCGGTTTGATCACGATATTCTTTTTTAGCAAACAGTATTCCCCGGAAAGACACAATTCTTGTATTCGATGTGGTGCTATTAATTTGTACCTAAAGTATTTGATATGCTCAGAACTTTGATATAATTAAACGTATTGCATTACTATTGACAATGTCATGAAACTAATTAATTAATCACACCCTAATAGTGTTCAACCGCCGTTGTACCACGCGTTGAGCAGTCGAAGTTTGACAATATTATGTGGTTACAATGGTTTTTCATTTGAAGCGGGTTTCATGCTCATCTGGCTCACTTAACATTCGTCTTGATAACGATTTGTATTTCGGGCCCACCCTCGAAAATAATATGAAACGTACAGTGGTGTACTGAAGCATATACGCGGGGTGCACGGCGTGTAACGTATAACTTTTAAATTTTTTGGTTGATGTGTTTTTTTTATGATTTGTGAAAAGCAGCTATATTGGTATACTATAATATTATACATTTTATAGTTATAATCAGTATTAACAAATATCATTTTTTTTTTTGTTTTACAAAAATCAAAAATACCAAACATATTTCTTTGTAATCACTAAAGACCGGATTTATATTCTTTTAAAATGCCCAAAATATGATGCTAATATTCTCTAAAAAACCTTCATATATTCTCATTATATTCTCTCAAAAATGTATAAAATATGCAAAAATATGCTAAAATATTCAATCAATATCATTATATGCTTTAATATGCATTTTTAATTTTTTTTTTCTACATTATTTTAATAGTGAGGTATTAATTAGGTATTTAAAGTTGCGTATTATACCTAATGGAATACCATTGCACTTTAGTAAGAGTGGAAAATAGGAATATAGTATAAATATAACAGAATAATAGTAAAAATCAGTAAGAAAACAACTGCCAGCATTGTAGGTTAGCCACCATGTTTAGGGAACGGCACAGAAACTTAATATGATAAAGCACCATAACCACAGAATAGACTAAATTTAGTCTATTCTGTGCTATAACACTGATAATACTAAAGAACTACTGTGTGTATTATTTTTATCAAATTGATAAAAAAAAAAGAAAATTGTAAATGTTCAAAAAAAATTTCTGGGTACCGAAATTAAAAATAAATAGATATTTATTCTCACAATTTACGAAGTATTCCAAAATATGCTAAATGGATTAAATATTCTCTAACCCATGAAATATTCTTAAATATGCAAAAAAAACTTTTTTCTTCGCATTCAGCATTGAACGAATCGTCCACATTTTGTACTCTCATAAGACTGCATAGACCCAGTAACGATATGTAAAAACATATAAATCCGGTCTTTGGTAATCACGTTTATCAGGAACGGTTATTATTTGTATACATATATTTTTAATTCTATGACACTGAAGTAAAGATATTCAACTATTGCAAGTTGCTAAAATGTTGTTTATTTGTAATATTTTTTTAATTTTAAATTCTATAATATGTTAGCTAATCTTATCATTCATAGACAAAAAAGGTTCTACGACAATTGAGCGAAAGAAAAAGAGCGAACGTAAATGAGCGAATGAAAAAGAGCGAATACAAAATGAGCGAATAAAAATATGAGCGAAAAAATGTATATAAACGTTTTCGTCTTTAAATATTTTGTACCAGCTGTGTACTAACTATGTGAAACTACAGTTACGAAAGCAACAAAACACGGGTTACCATAAACGAATAACTCTATTGAAGGTAATCAGAAATAAGTAAATAACTTGCAATCATGTATATAAAATAAATTATACTTGTTTTAGGCTAGAATAGAGGCTTCAATTGTCTATTAGGGGCGTATAATCCAACAATTTGGAAGTTCATAAAAGCGCTTCAAAATCAATAGACTTTAATGGATATGCAGTAAAATCAAATCGATAGTGCCATACGTTCGTCCAATAAAAAATAAAAATAAAATGATTCTACGGAAAAATTAAAAAATATTGTTCACGATTATTATAATATTCCGATACTTCAGTATTTAAAAGGTATCGCGTATAATTTTTTCATTGCAAGTATGTATTAATGTATGGTACATATGTGCAAATAATTTATTTTAAGGTATATTATAATATAATATTTTTTTCGCTCATATTTTTATTCGCTCATTTTGTATTCGCTCTTTTTCATTCCCTCATTTACGTTCGCTCTTTTTCTTTCAAAAAGAATGGTATTTCTCTCAATTGTCGGGATACCACAAAAAAAGTGGGAGCTAGTTACTACTCTCCCGATTTTACTTTTTTACTTTTTTTTTACAATCGGTGTACACTCAAGATTTTTTTTTAGGATTACATCACTGGATGAGCATAATATACTCCCTAGTTCGACTGTCCGTCACACGATCTCAAATGCTGGAACCATGTCTAGTGCAGAATTTAAGTCTTGGGTGTAATTATGCGGATCGGAGGCTCATCGGCTGACATAAATCGTATATATTTCTTCAATGCATGTTAAAATATAAATTATATCAGTATGAACGAGTTAAAAATAAATCAATATCTAATAAACAACTTAAAACTTGCATGTACAATAATAATAATAATGCTTATATAATATTTCATTTAGTTACACACCTTATTTCAGTCGTATAATAATACTTTTCACCGAATTTAGCGGGATATAATATTCTAACCCCGAGTATAACAACAATTTTAAGTATTTTGTTTGAATTAATGTTATTACTATTATTAAAACACGATTTTTCGAACAACAACCTGGTGGCTTTGATTATTATGAAAATGCTTATTTTATACAAAACAGTTGAAAAATTAAAGTTTAGAAGAAAACTATTTTATTTTTTTTTATGGAATTGAAAATTGTTTTTGAAAAACTAGAGAGGACGGTGTTGGGAACAACCATACAATTTATCTACCTGTAAAAAAGTTGTAGGTATCTACTTGAGTGCTTTTTAATTAATTAAACATAATTGTCAAAATATTTTATTAAAATAAAAAACTTTTTATAAATTTTACTATTTTTAATTCGTTTATAACTGTCAAAACACTTACTTTTTATCCCTTCAACGTGTGACAGCTCAAATAATTATATTTTAATTAATTTCAAATGTTTCTTAGTCTACGTCCATGTGAATTTCAGGAACCCGTTTTCGGCAACTAATCGCCAGAACCCGAATGTTTCCCTAGTGCATTTCACGTCTTACGTCGTATAACATCTGACCACTGTAGCGGTAGTCGACAACGCGGCCGCTGCGGTTGCTCAAATCTTATCTGTTTCGCGTGAAACGATGCGTGCGCGAGGACAGCGATGGTTTTGGTTGATAGGTGACGTTACCCCATTCGGTCCTGTTCAAAACTATAGCAGTTGTATATTTTACCGGGCTTCAGTACGGTACGGTCATTAGAATCGTGATATTTTTTGTTATCTTTAAAACCGTCGTTTCGCATTACGTCACTGGAACACAATGCGAAAGACGTGCTAAGCGCTACTCCTGGCTCTGTTTCACTACGCGTCGAAGTTTCGCAGTCAAATGTCCCAAGCGTTCCGGTGCGCCATAAAGGACACGCGATAACGCTATCGAAGGGACGTCACGTCAATCGAATCTACGCGAAACGGACAGAACCGTACCCTACTCTTCGGCCCTAACAATATGCACTTCACCGACTCGATACGGTTATCGGTAGTGCTGGCGCTAGGGGAGGACAAATGGGACATTTGTCTAAGGTCCCGCGCTTGGTAAAGGGCTCCGTGATTTTTAATTTTCATCTTAATACCGTGAGACACAATGACATTTTGTATCAACAAATTACAAATCTATATTATGCCTATTACCAGTTATTTGGAAAACGATGTCTAAATTTAGCCATAATACAAACTACAAAGTAAATCGTTATCGATACGACGAAAGCGTAATATTTTGACGATACCCGTCCAGTAGGATTCCTACAATAAATAATAATATAAATATTTATTATCTTTATAGTTATTGTTTTCTCAGTTTTTTAGTTGGAAAGACTTTCCTCGTATTGTCGTATGACCGACGGTTAGCCATTGGCCGTATCGCCGTATTATAGAAGGAGAAAAAGCTATACTCTAAAAATATTTATTTAATTATCTAACAATAAGTTCCACATTAATTGAGTATTTGACCGCAGTCGCTTTGCACGTTCCTGTATTTTGATATAAAATTAATATATTCTTACTTCAATTATATATTGTTGTTGTATGTACCTAATTAGTTATTATTTTATTATTTGTAAATAATTTTGTGTTAACACTTTATAATAAAAAAAAGGATAAGAATCACATAATATTATTACTTTTAGTGTATAAAATTCAAAGAAAAATAGTATTTTTTTCAAAAATCCTGATATAAAAAAAAAGCTAGAATTTTGCTCTTTGGAAACCTAAAGGTTAATACCTATGTCAAGGGCCCCGCAATACCTAGTGCTAGCTCTAACCTAACCTAGCACTGGCACTGGTTATCGGTCGCGCGATGTTGTTCCGCGACGAAACGTAAATCATTTTTTATCTTATAATATGATTATATTCAAACACACCATACACCAAAGCAAAGAAGCAAACAACGCGTGTTCTAATATGTTACTTCTAGACTCGCTGTGAAGCAGTCGACTATCCCTGAAGACAAATTTATTTTTTATCTAATTTTAAAACGACATTGTTCGCAAAAAGGAACGTCTTTGTGAATGGTATTCACGTGACTTTTAGTGTTGAACAATTATTGTTAACGCTTCGTGTTATGTATAATTATTTAACGTTATGACTATAACTCTGGGTGTCTCTGCGAGATGTTTCGGATTATTGCAACCTGAATCAACCGTAACGACAGCGGTATAAATATTTCACACTGTTACACTGTTACATTTTTCAATACCATAATTTCTTGTGTAGTACGATCTATGCTCCTATATAAGTGCGAATTTCAGTGTCTTAATAGTAGACTCACAAATTTTTGAAATGTCATGCGGAAAATTGTTTTACGATGATTTAAATTGTTTTTCGTCATCAGATCATAACAAGTGTATTATAATCGTATAATATTTAGGTTCAAAATATTTAATGAATATTTTTGAATCAATTAACATTTTACCATATTAGAATTTTAGTATTTTTTCCGATTGTTCATAGACCCGATAACCTTTATTTGTCTGTTATTGTTTTCGAAATGAAGAAAAAACAAATTTTCTATTAATAATAATTTATATAATTTTACAAAACCATCTATCTCATTAAAACTGCAGTAAATCTTCTTTTTAAAATAATTGTTAATGTGTATAATATATATGTATATATATATATATTGACTTATATAACGAGATCATGATACAATTATCTCTCAAAATAATAATTTTCAGTCAATATATGTCCAAGCGTCTCCAAAAATGTATTTTCCTTTTATCTCTTTTAAAATACCGACTTCTTTGTTATAAATAACATTTTATGACTGGGTATGTAATAATTTCAGAAAAGTTTTCAATCTATTTGGTTTCTTATTTCAGTGGACTGTTTTCATTGGCATCAATTGTATTCTTTTTACATTTTTTTTTTTATTTAAATGTAAAAAAATTTGTACAAAAAATCACATTAAGTAATTTATACATGATGAAGGATTATATTAAAAATAAGTTTTAAGGAAATCATCCATTAATTATCGGAGCCGGACGTTTCGGCGTGGTCGTTTCGGCGTAGGACGTTTCGGCATTAAGTCATTTCGGCGTGAAGTCCATTTCGGCGTAGTCACTTTAGATTTTTTCATAAAAGTGATTTTAATTGCGTTTAAATAATATGTTTTCTGTCAGATATATTTATGTATTTTTTTATACTTTTTAATAGTATTCTTCTTATTTTAATTAATGTGTTTATTATACAATTTTTTGTTTATTTCATTAGAATAAATATATTAATAATAATTAAATAATATGTTTTCTGTCATATATATTTATGATTAAATAATATAAATAATAAATAATATTAAATAAATAACTTCAAATTTATAAAAATTCAAAACATCTCTACGCCAAAATGACCCTAGACCGATTAATTGTACCTACAAACATTTTATAGTGTTATTGATCACTAATCAACTAGATCACGATTCCAATTTCATTTGATCCTGTCAAGAGTTTTATCGGAAAATGTAAGTAACTTTCTTTTAACCTTTGTATATTGTTGTTTATGACAATGTCTATTTGTGTCTGTATGTGTGTATGCCTGTAATTCTGTCTCGTATGGTCATTATCTAAATATTCTAAAATAATTAATTTTATTAGACGATCTCCATCTATCTTCGACATGGTCTTATTAGGACATTTTTTATGTTTATATTTTGATTAACACGTTTTCGTTATGGTGGGAGAGGGAAGAAGGCTTTTGTTCATTTTAATTCAGGATAAGTTTATCGGAAAAAATGGTTTCGGATTTAAGGACTTTCACGAAAAATACTATTTGGGAATTACGATTCTGAAAAAAACAGTGGGTAACGTATATTAATCACTGTCAACTAAGCAATAGTTAAAAATTTTATTGACGAATAAGCATAACAATAGTTTTGGTTGTAACCTTAACTGGTGGGTATAATTGTTATTTATTATTGCTTGACTGTTTTAATATTTTTAGAAAACAGTTATTGCAGATGAATCTTGATGTAAATTAATTAAATTTTATTATATTTGAAAAACATAATGTTAATTAATTAAAAAGGAATTTTTTTTTTTTTGTGCAACTGAATACTATGCATTTGTGTGCGCTTAAAGAAAATAGAAAATTCGAAATACTACCAAAATATTTTGATTCTGTCTCCAAATAATTATAATAATGGATACAACTTGATGCGGTAATGTTAAGTGTCGTTTTACACTATTCGCCTTGCACCGACGATCCTTTTACCTATTTTGTAAAAGTGAAGGATTTCAATGATTTACACCGTAAATCGAATAAATCAATGTATATAATATTACAATTGATGTTTTTCGAGGTAATTACGACAAAATGTTAAACCGTTTCATATAAAATTTAAATAATTAAAAGAACATTTTAAATGGAAAGGAGCGATACATATTTTTTGCAACCTACAGACGTGCACTAATTGCGATCGAATTTCAAGGTAGAATATTGCTATACTCTTCATTCATTATATTATCGACAAAATCTTTATAAAATGAAAACTGTGACGTATTCGTGTCACATTCGGCTCTTTAATCAATTAATTATGGCCAAGAACACACAATATTGCTATCGACGTTAAAACCTACGGTATAACGCGACATTAAAGTTAATACACGAGGAGAATTATCGTTATTTAATTTTAGATTAATGGGCACTTTGTGATATTGTGTATATATTTGTGACATAATATTTTAAGTGTTCCGAAAACATTAAAAGCTATACAGGAGTCTACGTTAATAGCTGTTATTAACAACATTACAAAATAATACTAATTATCCGCACTTAATTATAATTTTGAAATGCAGATTCCGTGTTGCGTGCGTATTCGCCGTAGCTCGTAAAAATGTTATGAATAGTGAATATTTTTACTCGACGAAGCTCATCAAGAGCCCAATTAATGAATCACTGTGATAATTTGTTAAATGCAGTCCCAATTCTGATCTTATATCAGATAGGATTACGTATAATGTTTATATTGTTGTTAACATTTAAAAGAACACAACGGACAAATACTACCGAAAACTATCTATGTATATAAAATAAAGTCGTGTTAGTTACATTATTTATAACTCGAGAACGGCTGAATCGATTTGGCTGAAAATTGGTGAGGAGGTAGCTTAGAACATGGAAACGGACATAAGATACTTTTTATTACGTTTATGCACATTGAGTTAGATTTTATAACAACCAAAAAGATACATTTGTTCCAGCTAACTAAATTACATCTTATGCAAGTTTTATTTTTATTTTATTTTTATTCGGATGTGTTTTCGGTTATCACTTTACGCGAAGTATATATTATATGTTGACTAATAAAAACAAAAACCCGTAAAAAAAATAAATATTTGATGTAATATGGTATTCAATATCAACGAACCGAATTCGATGTATACTTCATTGAATAAACACTCAAGAATCCAAGTGTTTAAAAAAAGTTATTTGAGTTTTGCGAAAATTATTTAAACACCGGTAGGTACTCAAATGAATGGTGTCAAATACTTTACATATCTCTAAATCGGTGTAGGTACAACCCTGCAGGGGAAAGAAATTGATAATTAAAAATCAACAAGCACGGAAGTCTATATTCAACGAGCGCATTTCACGGTAATGTATACTACGGTATAATAATGTACTCGTATCAGTATTTTCTGCGTAAGCATGGTAGACAAATATTCAAATAATAAATGTGGCAGAGGACTCTTTTAGTACTTTTATAATAATAATTTTTGTGTTCGACGGGTTAATGTTCGATTTGATTGAAAACGATTCGGTGAACACCGCACTTACAGCCCAAATCGATATACCCATGACATGTACACGTTGCTGCTGTTCTTGTCCGGAAAATGTAGCTTTTCCGTTATGAAATTTCAGTCTATGATCTTCGGTAAAGTGAACGAACAACACTATTGATTTGTCTGCGCGCACTCTTTTCCAAGCTGAAGTCATACATATTTAATATCACGTACGATGCCTGTACGGACTCATTTTTGTGCAAAATAAGAGCTCAAAAAGTTTCATATATTATATTTCTATTATGTTCTTGGTTGGATTGAAAATTCGACACCAACGGTACTTTGAACAGGTTGTTTTGAGAATTTACTTGAATATCCACAGTTGTATTGGTTATGCACGGGCATGTGGACCCGGATGCGAGGAAAACTTTTTTGTATATTTCTTAACTTGATAATAATCTCAGGGACGTAAAAGTATTACAGAGACTTTTATTTTTCTCAGTATATTTATATATAATATTATAAATTTCGAATATTTTTCTTTGTATTTATTATTTTTTACGTACATACATAAATGTATAAATTATTTAATGAATGTAACCTTCCTAGTAATTTTTATTTGATCGATTTTAGATACTATGCAATATAAATTTGAATGTTTTATTTGTTTAGTGATATCGAAACAGATTCTTTGAAATCGTAACTGAATCTTTAATTATCGTTTGTGATTTGAGTAACGGTGAATAATATGTAACAATCAAATAACTTAATTCCACGAATCTTGACGTATTGTTATTACATTTATATTTATAAAATGCATTGTTTGACGTTCGTGGTGTAAAAAACAAATGTTATCGTATCCATTTCGCGACATGTTCTTTTATTACATTTAAACATTTAGTGATTAGGATATAAATGTATTTATAAATAAAAGTCACACAAAATAAAACATTTTTGAGAAGTCACCTAGTGATAGCACTTTCGAAATTTAATACTTACAACTCAATATTTATAATATTTATAATATTTATATATATTTATAATATTTTTGTGTCGAATAAAATTAAAATCAATTTAATTATACTAATGAACCATTTTAGCAATAAATATCAGTTTAAAAACCTTGGATAGAAGCAAATTATTGTTAGGGATAAAAAAAAAAAAAAATAATAAGTAATACATCAACTATGGTAATAAACCAATATTATTAAAACTGTACAAAATCTCGTGATGCACTTCACATATGTACATTTCAACTGTAACAATAGTTCATATTATACTTTCGCTACATAGTTTCGATAAAAGTTATACTATTTATTTAGAAATTCGAAAGTTTTGTTTATTTATTATCGGACTTTATTATAGATGCTCATGCAACTGTATATACTTCTACGTGGTAAAGTTTTCTAATATAATAAACAACAGTAGAGTCAGTCAGCGTCACTTGTCAAAATACAACTTTTCATTTGTTCAGACGTACTCGTTTAAAGCTCGACAAAATAGCCTGCCAAAATCTTGAACTGACATTTTACCCCCTTTGCTCAAATATAAATTTTATTGTATGTTTTGAACACCGACAAGTTTGAGGTTAAAAACTTATGTTTTTAATATGAAACGAACCTAAACTGTTGACGTGGGGGGGGGGGGGGATTGATGACCATCATTATACCAGTTTTACGCTGCTGGTATAAGTTATAAAAATTATAACATGCTTATGTTAAGTATTTATTTACACGAGTAGATGGACGGAAAAAGTTAAGCCGAAATACGATGTGAAATTTTAATATTTCTGTCCCAGAGGATTTCGTCGATAAATAACACTATGCAGCTCAATTTTATAAGTAAAATAAAACCACTCCACTGTAATATACTAGGGTGGTTTTTCTAATCAAATGATTTGCACGTAAGGAAAAATAAGTGTTAATAAAATTGTGCATTATAATTTGGATCGATGAAATTCCATTCTAATAAAAGTATTTCCTCGAAGATATAATCGTTTCACCGTTGCGTAGGGTACGCTTTATTAGATTTTTGTTGTCCATTAGCAGATTAGTCGTCAAGCTGAACTACCATTTGATTTCAATTACATATATAATATCCGATTTCCTTGAATTCAATACAATTTATTCATTTCAGGAAATTTTCATACTCAGGCTTGTGATTTACGTAAAACCCAATAATTAAAAAATGGCAATAATATTTTATCGTTTGTTAATGTTATTTTTCCGTTCAGATGTTCATTAAACGGATTTTAAATTACTATTTTATTTTTTATTGAAATCAATAAGAATTTGTGTTCATCCGGTTTTATCGTATGAATACTATTGAAAATATTTACACTTTGAACGAACAATATCGCATAAATCAAACGACTAATGAACCGTTGTATTTTCCAATTGAACACTTGCACGAACAAATTACATGTATTGCACTCGGAGAGCGTCAGTTGTGTTCAAGTGTTTCTAGTGTGAAATTTCAACGCTCGCGAATCCACACAACTTGATTAACAACATTTTTCAACACTATTATATTTATGCTATTATCGGAATATTTGAATCGTATACGTGGAATATTTTTTTTTTGTATGACCTAGTTGTCTAGTTTTCACGATAACGTAATCCGATTTCAAATGATTAATAATAATCATTAGTCAGTTTTCTGTTAGATTGAAAATATTATTGAGTAAAAAATTGAAAATATACAAGAGGTACACATCCGAGTTATCAACAAATTACTATTATATTGTTCATGAAACGGATTTTGTAAAATGTTTAAGGTTAAACAATACAATTTAGTATTCATGTAAATTAGATATTTATTATCAAAAGGTAAATTGAGTTCGAGTATTGTTAAGAGGAAATTTTAAGGTCGTGGTTTAACACAAGTACTTCCAAATGCACTTCCCCTAAACAATCAATGAAACTACATAATATCTTAATGCTTAGCTACGAGGACGAAAAACAACGTGGAAAAAATATGGAAAGGATTCGGTTAAATAACGAAAAAATGGAAACCGTGTATTATTATAATTAAAATGTTAGATAAATATTTCTCAAAAGCGTTAACCTACACAGTAAGTTAAAAAAATAAAAAATAACCCCGAAAACCAATAATCAACATTAAAGTATCGACCATCATACCATACGATTCAAAGTTATAAATAATATGAATTAAGCCAAAGATAAGTTGGAAAACTGTATACAGTTATAATATCAACGTAGCGATTCCCGAGTGAAAGTAAATACTAAAAATAGACCTTCCAACGTTATTTTCTTAAACACCTCGAGAATTTTTGAATTCGTTGATACGGGTTCAATAGTTCGCCTACGGGTTTCAGAACCGTCAGATCCAACTCACTCAGAACCATCAGAGAACTTCGGGTACACGAGGCACTGGACAAACGGTGAATTTCTACACGTCAATCGTTTCACGCAGATGTTTCCGTAGAATTTTCTAAACACGTCAACAGCCGATTCGGCTACCAGTGATCAGTAGACGGAAATCGTTTGCGCGATTATGTTACAATTTTTAGTGTCGATACGGTGGCTTACGTAAAATCTCTCTGACAGCGGACAGTGCAACGAGAAGGGATATGCGAGATTGACCCGCGCGCAAAAGGATAATGTTTCGCAGTCGGACCGGAACCGTCTCCGGGATAGGGGGAAGGAGGTGACAGGCTTCCCATTTCGGATGACGAATTTTTATAATAATACTACTTATAATACGCGTCCGCAGTCGTCCGTGGCTGACAGTCTTATGTTTGCTAAAATGAATTTAACCCTGTGATTAAAATTTGTATTAATCATCTCTTTAATTAGTTTTCCGTGTCGACTAAAACGGCGTTAATTGAAAACGTAAGGCGTTCCCGAGGAGCACATCTACGCGTGGTAAGCTTTAATTTTACGCCCGACATAACATGAGCCCTGAATTCAACGGTGGTTAGCGTATTACTGAAAACGACAGTGACAAAGAAAGAACGAAATGATAATAAAAACAAAACAAATACTGCTACGTTTTTTCGGATGGCGGCGAACGTCGTGCAAAAAAATAACACGATTCTTGCTCATAAAATACGAGCTGGGACCGATGCGAGAACAAATATATATATATATATATATATATATATATATATATATATATATATATATATATATATAAATATTTATAAATAGTAATAATAATGAATCAATCATTAATTAAACCGTACACGTATTTGTGTTTTCATCAACAACCCGAAATCAAATCCCGGTATGTACGTTCGAAGGACTTCCGACCGCTTATGAGTGTATTTGTGGACAGAATTATCTCGTCGGACAATGTTATTTACTTTCGGTCCACACGGTAAGAATATATGCTTTAACGCCAAAGGCGAAGAAATAAAAAAATAAACCTATTCTTGAAATCGTATATATTTGAGAGTAAATTTTTATTTCCGATAACTATTTCGTCTCTTATCTACTGTGGAACATTCCTCGTAATTTTGTGTGATTCGAATTCGTGCGGCGGTTAAGTGATATAACTTATGATTGATGTTTCTTGTACCTAAACAATATTCTAAAAAATGTATGTTCAAAATCCTTGGACTGTTACCTTAATGTATTTTTTTAACGAATCTCAAATCGACTCGGTAATCGTACTGTAATGTTTATATCGTGCGACAGAACACGAAACGAATCATGGCTTATAAACTGAAACTGAAGAATTGACTGAATAAAAACAAACGCATGCATATAATTTCGAATTTTAAATAAACTTATGATATTAAAGTTAAAATAATTATGGTAAGGTAAATAAATTAAACTGTTCAGCTACTACTTTAATATTGAATTAATTGAGTATACCTGTATGTCCGGACGATTCAGCCAATATTTTGGTTATAGATTAATTAAACATAATTAAATATGAAAGTTTAATAATAAAATAAATATACAAAACCATTTAAACGGCACAAGTACAAATTATTTGATTTTCGATATTTTATATATACAAGTAATAAGTCTTTCAAAGAAATTTACCAATTAATTGATGCAAAATTGTCCATAGACGTGCACTTGAATATAAATTAATATTAATAACTAAACTACAGGAATAAATTTTAATATAAATGAGATATTCTACGAAAGATAATATTTCATGTCATCATCAATTCTGATAAGATTCAAACAGATAAAAGTCTTTGGAACAACACAATGGGTGATTATGATAATAATAGAACGAGCATCTAGTTTTATCTTTCTTTGACACAAATTTTGTTTTATAATAGCAGGTATTTTAAAACAAAAAAGATCAAAGAAGATCAATTATTGGAAGTAAAAACGTAAATGTAATTTGTTAGTTTATTAAAAAAAAAAAAAAATAATAATAATAGCATTTACAATGATAGCTCGAATCAAGTTGATTTTAAACTTAAATTATCATTATTATTCTAAGATTTTTTTTTTTTTTTTTTGCGGGAAACTACTTACTTTATTAATATAAAATTAAAATGTCTCGATTTAAATATAATAATAAAAATACTGACCGTTCCTTTGAAGATCCGTTAGATTTTTGGATAAATGAAGACTCAGAACGATAAATTGTCGCGACAGTCGAAAAAAAATAACGGACGAATTCTTCTGATCTATAACATTAACTTTTTAATATATAAATGATATAAATGAACAAATAGTTTATATGCAACAATCAATTAATTAATTAATCAATAAATAAATGCTTAATCTGGAATAATATAATACTTGTAAAGTAAGAATGGTTTTTAACTCGAAATTTGTTTTCAGGCATAAAAAAAGTCAATAAAATCGCGATAGAATATGATAAAACAAAAGAAGAAATACATTTAAAAAAATCGATCATTTTACATAGAGACAATTTATTTTAATAAGAGAGATAATATAAAATTAATTTTTAATATACATAGATATGATAAGAAATATAAAAACTTTGGTTATTATCATTTATCATTTCCTAAAGTGTATTGATATATAATATTATTTTAGAATCGGTTAATACACTTAAATAATTATTAAAACTATTTTTTCTTTATTGTTCTTTATCGTTATTTTGTAAAATATTTTTAATACAATTTGAATTAGTGGCAATATTTTTTAATTTATTTTTAAAAATGTGTTCTTTATATTTTTAAAAAAAGTATATATGCCTTACCTATATACAATGTATAAAAAATACATTTATGTTATTATACTTTATATTTTAAGACAAATAGACATTTTAAAATAAAATATAAAGAACACATTTTTGAAATAAAATTAAAAAAGACTGCCCCTAATTCAAATTTTTCTAAACGTATTTTAGAAAATTACTATAATATACATTTTGATATCAAAACAGACTTAGTAGTATCCAAAATAATATTTATATTAATTCGGGTTTAAAAGAGTTACACATACAAATCAATATATATATATATATATATATGTATATTTGAAAAATAGTTATTGAAATGCATAACACATTAATAACTCCATGGGTTATAAATTATAAAACAAACTAAAAATATAAAATATTTAAATTATCTTTCTATTTTTTCCGATGAACAAACAGTTTTGTTGTTCTTTTAGTTGAACAATTATTGTTTGCTAACCTTTCGATTAAATTGTTTAAGATATATTTTGCAAGTGTTGTAATTATTTGTAAATTTACAGTCTTACATTCGTTTATTTCGAAAATAATAATTTACGAACTCCGACAGATTTGAAAAACAAGCAAATAATCACGTAATAAATGAATTTTACTACTAGAAAAAATATTCAAAATATAATAGACATTGGATGATACGTTTCATGTAGATAAAGCCTAAAAAATACAATACACTATATATTATGTTGAAGCATATCAAATGAAATTATGATAATAACAATAATTATAACCGTGTACGACAATTATAATAAAATTAATAACGTTAAAATAATACAATTTAGATCTCATTTCGAGAATGATTAAATTTTGTCTTCACCGCATCACTATATCACTACGTTTATAGTTTTGAGTTGCAGTCATTTTGACATTAAAATATATAGATATTACTTAAATAAGTGTTTTAATATGTATTGCATAAAATACGTCCAAATAACGTATTTATTGCACAATTGTTGAATTATATTAGTTGTCACATAAAGTTATTAATAGTAAAAAATAAAATATAAATGTATTTATATAATGCATTATTTATCAATATAAGGCAAATCAAACGAAAACGTAAATTCACAATGCAATAATATAATATGTCAGTTGGTGTCGAAATTCCGCATCAAGTGTACGAAAAAAATCGACAATTTTTTTTATAAAATATCTAAATAAAAATTTTGTTCTATCAGATTTTATATCTTAACACTGTTTATATATTGATCAGCTGATTTTAGTTCATTCACTTCACATTTTTACGATATTGTATATGAAAGAGTAATAAGAAATAGAGAATACCGACTCGTTGCAGTCTCGTTCGTTTTGCATAAGTCAATTTGCAAATTCGTTTTGTACCGTGAAGGATCTGTGTATACGCAAAACGCATAAAATTAAAATCAAACAAATATCTAATACGGGTCCATTTTCTTCGTTTTAATTGTTTACTTTAACATATCCCTAGGTTTGGAAAAATTAGCCGTTGAAAGAGTCACCTGGGGTACACAACGTAAAATAGGGATTTCCATTTACTCCCATGTACTTATTATTAATTTTTGTTGTTGAATAAAGTACATGTTTATTGTACTTCAAATATATGATGTCTGGCACAAGAAAAAAAAAAATTGTTTACACTTATATTTTTGACGGTATTTAGTCAAGTAAAATGAACCGCGCACTTTTCAATGTCACATTGTGGATACGTGTCATCATTGTACACACTGAGTTTGTATTTCGTTAACATTTGTATTTTCATATATTATATACAAAGGAGCACCGACTGACCGAAGAAAAATATAAATGAGAGAGAAAGAGAGTGAAAAAGAAAAGTAAAAACAAAATAATTTTTCGTTCATTTCTGTAATCTATACGCTTGCGCAGTTCTATTGCGAGTTGTAGTTAAAAAGTTCTTTTTTTTTCTGTTCACTGAACCATAAATGTCGTTTCGCGTCCAAGTGCTCCAAAAATCAAGTTTTTCCCGTATAAACAGTAAGTGTAATTATTTTGTTCACCGTTTTTAAAACTTCATAAACATCATTTCAATTGGAATGAAACAAAATGAAACGTTCTGTTGGAAATTATTTATTATTTCGTACAAGGGTTTGTTTTTCTTTTTTAATACATTACGCACATCCGAAACAGTCCAGAGAAACATTTCATTTGAAATTCAATACAATTTTACAATAAACAAAAACTACTTACTATAAACTATGTTACCTTCAAAATAATTGGATAGATAAGTAAAATGTGCAAATAAAAATGGTTAATGTTTCGCGGTAAATTTCAATTATCGAACCCTGACGTCAGTGAATCATTGAAAATGTTTAAATAAATCTTTTGCTTAAATCTTACCCTCACCATAGTAATGATTAATCTAAAATTTGAGCTTGCTTGGTTAATTAGCTCCATTTAAAGTATCTTTTTTTTTTCTACGACCTATTTTAATAGAAGTTGACTATTAGTTGGAAAACGAAACTTTATATAAACTAATTTATAGAAACTAAAAAAATAATATATGAAAAAGAGATGATTAACTAAAATGTAAAGCCTTATCGATAACTAAATTTGTTTTTGAACTATTTGTGAAATTATGTAAATGTCAAGGTACAAAAATTTGTCCCAGTGTTTTGTAATAATATATTTTAGATTTCATGGTAACATACGAGTAACTTACGAAAAAAAATCTTCAATTATAAATAAATAAATAAATAATTACGTGGAACGGATTTGATATTTGGTGACAATGTTGTTTACGGCTATGTACAGGACAAGGTAGAATTTTAGAATATTAAAAATATTAGTGTGTTTGTACTGCATAAGCGCTTTTTATTACGAGGAGGAATGAGATAGTTAAACCATGGTAACATAAAAGTTATCATGGGTATGATAAGAAGAAGTCAAAGGTGAAAATGTGGAAGACTGTAAATGAAGCGTTTGGATGTGTAACAGAAAGCGTTATGAGGATAAACCAGGGTTTGAAACCGATTGAAAAAATTTCATTTTTCTTTTTGATTTTGTATACCGGTTTTGGATTTTTTCGACTTTCGTTTTTTTAATACATTTTGGTATCAGTTTTAATTTTGGATACCGATTTTTAATATTTTCGATTTTAATTTCAATTTTTAAATATCAGTTTTAGGAAATTATCTACAAGTCTGTCCAAACACCAGATAAATCCGTTATAAGTATCGTTTTTAACTTTTTATACTAATTGGACTTTTTTGGTTTTATTTTTTTGGTGCAAGAACCAGGTAAGTCTGAATTAAGGGGGTTTTATTAATAGGAATTATTTTTTTGATTATTTATGATCGTTCCCTCCAAAAAGATTTTTACGTATGAAATAAACCCATGCAGAATTTGATCACAATACGTACTCTAAAAACCCTTAAGTTAGTAATTATTTAAAAAACATAAAACAATAGAGGCAACGATTTTCAAATTCAAACAAAAGTATCTACTCTTATAGAAAAATTATAACATAATACGAGTATTATGATTCATGCAAACAAAATAAAATATTTATTGAAATTTATAAAAAATGTTGTTATTATTATAAATTGTTTATATAACTAAAATTTATTTTTTCTTTAAAAATATGACGTTTGTATAATTTGTTCGTTATATTTAAGAATTATTCATTTTTTTTTTAAAATATTAGTAGTGTTTAACTTTTCAGAATTTTAGAGCACGGGTTAAACTTATCCAATAACGCTCAAACTTTGTATACTTACTGTTTATTCATATTGGTAACTAATTAGGATAACGGTCACAAAATTTAAACATTTAAAAACAAGAATCACCCTAATGTATACATTCTACGATTTGGTTAATGTCAAATTTAGTTTTCTTTGATAAAAATCATATAATTAATTTTTCATGTATATTAAAACAATCAAACCCGCATCAACCAAATTTTTTCCCGTTTTCCGACTGATTTCGTCTGACCGTTGCAATAAATTATAATATCTAAGTTTATTTTTATACTATTTAGTATTTTCACTATAGAACTTGAAACATATTCAAATAATGTAGGTTTTGATTTCAATTTTGTATACTGTTTTTAATTTTATCGATTTTGGTTTAAATTTTTAGATATCGATTTTAGGAAATTGTGATTTTGATTTTAATGTTAGATACCGGTTTTTAATTTTTATGATTTCAATTTCAATTTTTTGATATCGGTTTTGATAAATTATGATTTCGTATATCCGGGTTTTTTCTGTTTTGCGGTTACGTTTTCAGATTTTAATACCGGTTTTAGTTTATAATAATTTCGATTTTTAACCGGTATTTAAAACCGATTTTGAAATCGGTTTCAAACCCTTGTAATAAACTTTTGCATATTTTAAATATAAATTTAAATCTAAAAAATTGAGACGTACATAAAGTTGGCACACTCTACTTTGTCATATTGGTTTCAAACAAATTTATCATAATTTAAAAATTAATGTAGGCTGTACGAAATGTACGAAATTTTGGAATTTATCAGGCCTAAGATCAAAACGTGATTAGGATCATAACCAGCGCGAGGGGGGTGCGAGGTTGCATGGGCTAAAGACCCCACACTTAACTTTTCTAAAATACAATTTATGTATGTTGTACAAATATCTAGGAAAGATAACTGTTTCATATAAAAAATTATTTCGCACTATGTCCCTCAAATCCTTGAGCCAGCACTGTTAAGGATGGAAAAACGGGTGAGCAATTATTATTCTATACACATTGATGCGTACTATTTGGTCAGTATAATTATTTATGGACAGTATATTTTTGAAGCTTTGAACGCTTTCGTTTGAAGAAATTCAACGATTTACAAATGTAAACACAAAATTAATATATCACATTCATAATATACATAACTTTGAAACGGCACTTTTAAATGCGAATACGTCAAACATGCAAAAATAAAAAAGTCGCTACTCACATGTTGTAAAATGAAAATATCATTGAATATTGATATAACCGTATTCAGTGGTCTTTATAACATTTTGGAGTTGGTAACAAGAATTTCGTTTATAGGTACAAAATATGCTCAATTATTCAATTTTTGCTATCTCTTTCTGATCATAGACCTAAAAACTATAAGTTATACATTTTTGTTATACGTTCTTATTTGAGCAAGTTGATAAAGTATAACACTGTGATTGTAAAAACTAGTGATAAAAATGAGATGTTATGGTGGAACAAGGTTCCCACTTCTATACTTTTGTTTCGTAACATTTTATTACACCGAACTCGTATGGATATTTGATTTTTACAAACGTTGATAAAATAGGATTTATTAAATGTTATCGTTCCAATAGGAACAGCAAAATTAATTTACAATATTATGTTTATCACTCGTTAATTTTAAATCGTTATAAGACAAATCGAAGAATAATTTGTTATAATTGATTTTTCTTTGCATTAAATGAGAAATAGCTTTGTCTCTTCAGTTGTTTAATCAAATTCTAGGACTTGTGCGAAAAGTATTGTCGATTTCAATTTCATCCCAAACTCGGATTATATTATGAATTATTTATAATATAACTTTCAAACAAAAACTAAATCGTAGCTATTAAAAATAAAATTGAAATTCACGCTGTTCCATAAATATATTTCAATCGAAAACTTTATAATAATAATTTTAAGGGATCAAATTAAAAATATTTATTCTTTTTTGGCATAAAAAAAAAAAAAAAAAAAAAACATTAAATAAAGGTAGAAACAATTACATATTTATTTTCATAAGGTAAAAATAAACTTTAGTTTATTATTTTTATTTGAAAACTGAGATTTTTATTTCAATCACACTGCAGAAATAACATTAAACGTAGTTTATCGAAAAAGTAACAATACTCTAAAGTAAGTACACGATACACAATCTGTAACAATATTATTTTTTTAAAAAACGTAAACCAATAACAAATTCTACGGTCACTGCCAAAACTATTATATTATATTTTACGTATTTTTTAAAAACCATTATACAATTGTACATGTCGGCTGATACAAAGAAGCTGAGGTTGTCGTCACATTCTCTGAAATTATTTTTATTCCTACAGTTTTACCTAATTATTTGAGATTAAATATCAACAAATATATTAAAAACATCCATGTATAATGTTAACAATGTTAACTATACAAATGTTAATCTCATAATTGTATTTAACGCAACATATTAAAATTATATCGTGCAGTAACTATCTTTAAGGCATCAGACCACAGACTTAGACGTTTGAATTGTTGCAATAACTGTTTATAATGACATTGTTTCACGCAACACACGTAGTGGTACAGCAGGTATCATCGTATGGGTTACAGGTATCATCGTAAAACACGATTATCATTGGTTATTTCAACACATTAGATAAGACGAACATTTTTACCGATTACTTCGATGTTTCGTTATCAACGTTTTATAGTGCTTATACTTCATTGGGCTAGGAATTTACACTTAAATATAATTGTTTATATATTTTTTATGTATTTTATTTTGTGGTATAGTTAAATTATTTAATTTGTTGATAGTTTTTTTTTCACATAAACGTAGGAAGAACACTGTTTCAATTTATCTGTGATACATTTAACGTTGAGGTTGCTGAAGTTAAATTGTTTTAAAACTTATTAATTGTACTCTTGTAACGACGTTTTTCAAACTATTTGATCAATATTATTTACTTACACCGGAAACAACTTTACTCTGTCGTCTCTGTAAAGTATTTGATCCAAACTGCTATTACTAATCTAACGCCTGAAACGTATGCACCGAAATCACAGCTCTACTTATTTATAGTATTATAATAATATGGTTTTTAGTGCGATTGAAGTATATATATATATATATATGTTAAAAACACTTAAATTTTGTTTCGAGTAAATTCAAAGGTTATTTTCATTTAATACGATTATTTTATTAAATGGTCGCGGATACATGAGGTGGGAAATCAAACTTTTTAACAAAACTAATTAAATTAAATTCAGTGGCTTACCTAAATATATATAGTGGTGGCAGAAAACACAAACTCGATTGAATTATTGTAGTGGTCGGCGGAGGGATACTGACTATTTCTTTTATCGTATTTCAGCACGTTGCAAGTACGCCTTAATATATGTGCTTTGTTCTTCATTAAATAAGCATGTAAAAAGTTTACACCGTAGAACTTTTCATGCTTTACGTTCGTTTTGCGAAACTCATCGATAACACGGAATGTTCTCGAACCGAAAACGGTGTGAGCACCACACGTGGCTGAGAGAAGAATGCGGTCGGAGTAAGGTTCTCAATCATCAATTTCCGATAAAGTATTTCTCGCGCATATAAATTGTTCAGACGACCTACATGAGCTATGTTTTGAAAATGTTGAAACGTATCGATTCATCGTAGTAATTAACAATGCAATGCACCGAGTAAATACCGTAAACTAAGACATAATACTTGGAAATCTCGGTTAATCGACGAATTCCGGAGCAAGGCGAACACTACTGCAGTATTTGCATAACTTCGAACCATCGAAAATTACCTGATAAGTATAATATTATACAGTTCAATCTGTACAGCTGATATCAAAAAATGTTCTTGGTTCCTAGCAGAATTCTAGTCAATTTTCGTACCATTGATTTTCGAGGTACTACCTCAATATGTTTTTCAAAATTTTTTCGAATCCTTAAAAATCGCGATGATTTCTTAGTCTTTATTGCAATATTTCGACATTCGTAATTACATGTGACTTCATGTAATTCCAGTTATTTATTCATTTGTTAGTTTATAACAAATTTGACAAAAAACCTTTTCTATTTCTATAAAATGATAAAATGAAATAAAAACAGCGATAAACTTCAATTAGTTGTTGATTTTGAAAAACTAAAATTATTTAAACTAAACTGAAATTATTAATTCACCAGTCACCTGATATCAGGTTTTAATTTTAACAGTTATATTGCAGTATGATATAATATTCAGAACCGTAGCAAATTATAAATAATAAAGAATCGAACAATTTATGAATTGCCTGTTCCACCCCATCAATTGATACTATACTTATAATAATATTATACTTCTAATCATTAAAATGTTTCATAAAATAAAAAAATGTTTACTAATATAATATTTTTTATTTTAAGAGCAAATTTCAGTCATTAAAATTACTGTTATGGCACATTGCTGTAGTTGGTTATACAATTAATTATAAATAATGTTATAATATAATTTATAATCAATGGTTTTACCAAAACATTTACTAAAAAGAACGGACTAGGTCTAAATTAGACTTTAGTAGTAGTTACTTTGTCTAATAACGTCTCAGTGTTAACGTTCACTCTACACCATATAAGGTTCATAGCAATTTAAATGCAGTCTTCCGATACATATATTAATATATATATCAATTTATCAATAACTGACCAAGTCACATTTAACCTAGCGCCCTTTCCTAAATTCCAGAAGTAATTGCATCTGAAAATTTTATTTCATAGTTCGTTACGTCACTAAAAATATTAAAGGTCATTTGTTGTACTCAAACACACGCGCACACGCGCGCGCGTATAATATATTTTATAAACTTATTATCATCCTTTCAACAGAAGACTTAATAATATACAGTTTAATATTGAATAAAAGTATTTTGTTGTGAAAATTGAATTCGTCTAAAAAATAATAGTATGTACAATGCTTGGAAACTGGCCGGGAAGAGAAAGAGCTCGTTTTACCGTTCGTTTTAAAAATCTCTCTTGGGAGGAAAAACTTTAATCACACGATTTTCAACACTGTATCATTTTTTCATATCTTAGGCGAGATTTTCGGAGGGACAGAACGAACGTTATGAATGCACAATAATAATTACCTGTGAGCCACGTGTATAAGTTAATAAAAATATTTTTGAATAATTTTCTAAACAAGTATCACTATTCAAAATCAACGCGAAAAAAACTATCTACGTAAGAAATAAAGTGAAAAAACAGTTTGGAGTTGATTTTAATAACA
Source organism: Sipha maydis (assembly GCA_034509805.1). Lineage (NCBI taxonomy): Eukaryota > Metazoa > Arthropoda > Insecta > Hemiptera > Aphididae > Sipha > Sipha maydis. The sequence continues at coordinate 264,544 of JASXSY010003273.1, forward strand.
GTAATTTCATTGGATATGGATCCGTATGTATTCCATAATCTAAACGGTGCGATGAGAACGGTTGTGTTTTACGATTTCAGTAGCAATCGAAGAGCGTTGGACGTTTATCCAAAAAAACGTATGAAAACTTTTCATAATAAAACCGGCAGATATACATTGATATGGATAAGATGTTAATACAAAAGTGGTCAGATATTTCAAAAAATGACCCTGAATATTGACACTTTATATTTTCAATGTGTAACAATGGACTATTTTCTTGTCAAAGTCACGGTATAACTACGTGAAAACGCGACGCAATAGTTATTTTGAAAAGAAAAAATGAACAAAGCTATACCGTCCGGTGAATAAAGTTATAATAGAGTTTTACATATGACATCATCGGTGCTCTACGGTATTTGAAATCTCTATTTCAAAGCTCCACTATATGACAGTATTAAACGAATTAATTTATATTTTTTTTCAATATTTTTTATAATAATTCTATCAACATAGGAAATTTTGCGATTCCGGTGAATACTTGTGAGGGCACCGTGTTTGAATGCTAGTTTAATTTGGTCATTTTGTTAAAATTTACTACTATACTTACGCCAAAAACAATGAACAATTTTCTTATTATGGATCTGTTTTAATATCCCTGACCAGATTTTCATCGTTTTTAAGGACTGAAATAAAAATGTAGAGCGAATAATAGACAAAAAGTCTGCAAATGATGGTTTGGAAGTTTTCAACTACAATTAGTGTGGGTGTTTTTATTATAGGTTTTCCAAGTGTTTAGTTTTCCCTTGGACAGAGCACATACCCGTTTACGACCAGCTTACTAACACACGGTGGTTACGTGTTTCAAATTGTTGATCAAACAATTGAAAGAGTCTTTCAAAAATAAGTTATCGACACTAGAACATGATAAAAAAAAAAGATTTCCTTTGTAATTTTGAAAATGTCAAATAAAATTCTTTTAGTTTTCGAAAACACAATTATTTGTTTCTTATCGAATCAGAGTCGTGTATATTCTGATGGTTCAACTGTACGTTTTTCACGAAGTAGCACATGAAATCGATTATAACAACATCAAAGAGACTTCACAGACATGATGTTTAATCCTATTGACGTTCGACTTGACGTTTTTGTGTTCACCTACACGTGTATTTACCTAGATTTATGTAATTATAAGTAACCGTTTCACTGTTTTGACGTATTTCATATTTTAGTATTAATTACAATAATCTTCGAGCACAAAATAATTAACGAGGAAAAGAAAATCGAGATCACTAGGGTTCTTGGAGATATTTCTTCAAGTTTATATTCAAGTATCGATATTCGTTCGTGTCGTGTCGTAATTTTTAATAAATATTAGCACTGCGTTTCATAGGAGACGACAAAGCGATTTACTTAAAATCATAGTCCACTTAGGTCCATCATAACAATGTGCATGATACATTAAATTAAGTGTCATATAATAAATAGAACTTTAACTAAATGTATTATAAGTAAAATACATTTTACCGTATTTTGTTTCACAGATCAAAATTAATTAAAATAATATTTTGTAAAATACAAATCGTAATATTTTCAATAAAACTTCAGATATCAAAAATACTACTATATTAAATAAACTACTATAAACAAAAATACTATATTTTATTTTGTGTTTTGAACAAATTTGGAAGGATATGTTAAATTAAAATAAAAATACTTGATAAAAAACAATCAATATTGAATGATGATTGTGAGGAAGGGGTCACACAATGGTCGGAAAAGCAATTTTAGGTAAACAAAAATATTTTATTTACGATATACGTAATAATATATTATATTCTTAATATTATTCAGTTAAAATTACAATAATTACATATTTTCTGAAATAAATCTTAAATATACTGAAAATGTAATAGAATAAAAGAAATTACATTTTTTTTTTTATTATTAAAATAGTTTATTATTTTATAATAATTTTATTTAGAATTATTGACTTTGAAACGTTACTCACTATGAAGTAGAATAGCCGTTTACCAAGAATATAAATGCATCCGTTTTATATGTATATAATTAGTGCTTTATTTCTATTCAAACTTTTATGTTAACAATATTCGGGAATGGAAAATGTTGTTTTCCCGTTAATCTCTTATATAATATGAAAGGAGTTTTTGTTATTATACAATATTAGGGACGGAACAGATAATTGTATTATGCCCGCTCAATTAAGTGGCGTCTAATCACAATATCTGTTCGGGTCGAGCGAGGCCTAGGCAGGCGCGCTTGGGGGGACTTCCTTTTATTCAGTGTTGTCCTAAAAAGGACAATTTATTACCCAATGTCTTCCAGTTGGTTACCCAATTGGTAAGTTCTTGCCTCTGGTTGATTTCTTTTCTGCGTCCTGTAAGATCCCTGTTGCTAATCGATCCGCCTGACCAACATATTTATGTCACATGAAGCTATTAATGGCGCATCGAGTATCCGCATCGGAGTTCCGGGCTAAGCCTTTCTCCGATGTCGGATATAACGAGAGGTTACCATTTAGTTAGTCCCGTGGACAAAGATATATATAGGCCGATGTGTTGGAATGCCGCTGACCGTACGATCGGTTTGGTGGCGATGCTCCAAGAGAGTTGCACACGGGATCGTACCGGTCGTCGTTCGTCGGTCGGGGCTCTTGAACGCCGTGGACCGGAGTCGGTGTCGTCGTTGGACCGCACGATCAATTAGTGGCGATACTCTGTGGGAGTTGCACACGGGATCGTGCCGGCCGTCGGTCGGGACACTTGAACGCCGAGGACCGGAGTTGGTGTCGTCGTCGGACCGTGCAATCAATTTGTGGCGATGCTCTATGAGAGTTGCACACGGGATCGTACCGGTCGTTGTTCGTCGATCGGGGCACTTGAACGCCGTAGATCGGAATCGGTGTCGTCGTTGGACCGTACGATCAATTAGTGGCGATAGTCTGTGGGAATTGCACACGGGATCGTACCGGTCGTCCGCTGGTTGAATATTCTTGAGGTTTCTTCGGGTCTTCAGTCTTCGTTGTAGTTTGGTTGAAGTATGAAGAAGGAGTGAGAATAATGATTTTTGTATGCCGAATCTTACTAGTAGAAGTACTACTATCCGTACCGACTAGTAAACCAATCCACTATCCGGGTGTATGTTGTGTTTTCTCTCGTGTTAGATTTGATTGTATCTCCGAAGTTTTTGGGGTTACAACCACGGGGAAGGTATTGTTGTCTTCGTCTTCATTTCCCCTATCCGTAGATGTACTTTTGATGTTTATATGATGTACGGAAGTGCTTGTAATTCCTTTCTGAGTCCAAAATGTGGTGTTTTACTCTTGTTCTGTCCTGTGATTGGTTGTGCTCGTCCTACGTTGCGATTAGCTGTTGTGAATAATAATTGTTGGCACTGTTAAGAGCCTTTTTCATAATAAGTATATTTATGTTCTGTTACAACTTATCGTCACTATTACTGTTGTAATCACTATTTTTATTCCATAATTTAAATGTTTTCTGTATAGCATTTTTTTCCCCTTTAATATATTAATTTAACTTGGGTATATGTTTGCTTTATGTTTCTTAGGAGATCTGACTTATGAATATGTACCCATTGTATTTTAAATTTATTATTCATGAAATATTCTAATACCGTTAAAAAAAATATGACATGATTTTTAGCTTCAATAGTTGACTAGTTGAAGTGATTTGTTGACTCTTTTTCAATTATTTCCATCTAATACTTATAACAGAAAAATCAAATTATTGAAGTTTGCCGACATTTGATGACGATGGCGGAAATAGAGATGGCATAGAAATTGTTTAATTTAGTTATTTGAATCACTAAATTTATGAACATTGCGTGAAATTATTTTCAAAAAATTAACTTAAAATGGCTGTGAAACTAAAAATATTTTGTGCAACTTTGTTTTCATTATCCTCTTTCAAATTATCAGAATTACAATTATCATTAATAATTGCAGTAAGTATCAGCATTGATTATAAATACTTTAATTTATAAAATATATTATCAATGTTATTAGTTAGATTTCACACTTCTTGGATCTAGTGGATCTTGTGTTTTTATACATAAAAATAATTCGCTATACACAGTTTTGTTACCTTTATTAGCAAATGAAGCGTAATAATTATAACTGTTAAATTACCAAAATTTTTAATAACCAGTAACATGTTTATTATTACGGACGCAACTTGATGCAAATTTCAAATTATGTCATTGAAAAACTAGGATGTTTTGGAATAATACTTATATATTTTATAAAATTATTTTCGATCTCTTTTTAAATAATGTCTAACAAAATGTAATAACTATGGTTGTGATGAAAATCAAAATATATGAATATAATAAAAAAAATTAAAAATTAGTGACGCAATCAACACATAGATATAAATTATAAATATAAATATATGAACTTAGATTAAAACTTACCAGCTTAATACTATTATAAAATGTATCAAACTTTCAAGAATTGTGAATATACTTTGAATACAGTCAAAGAACAAAATAATTCAATATTCTTAGTTCATCGTATATTATGGTTTTTATCTCTAATCGTTTTACCACTAGCGTTTTAAAATGGTTATCGTTTAAGAACCCATATTTTATTAATGTTATTTTATGCATGTATATGTAATAAATATCACATCAAGTGCAAAGTATCTTAATTTTAATTTTGTTATTTTTCCATTTTGTTCGGCGAAAATTTCATTTCCGACAGCTGTACGTTGTGTGCATGGATAGTAGTCGAAGGAAAGAAAAGGCTACTCTTGTCGTCATTGGTCTTGTAATGGAATATATAATCGTGAAAAAATTTGTGACCGATACCTATCACAGTGAAAGGACAACAAAAGAAAATAAGAGGCATAGAATAAAATTCCTCACCGTCGACATAAGGGTAGAGGAGAAAAAACCGTCAGGACATTTCACGGCACATTGAGCGCCGTTCGAGCGTGCGTGCAAAGTTTTTTTTTTTTTTTTTCCATCATCTACATCGCGTCTTGTCTCCTTGTGTCTTTTCTTCTCGTGCGCTACCGTCATCATGCACAATTCACTACGACGCAATTTTCGGCCGACCGGAAAATGATTGTGTGCGAAGCGTACACGCGTAACACACACACACACACACACACACACACACACACACACACACACACACACACACACACACACACACACACACACACACACACACACACACACACACACACACACACATACATAAACACACACACGTACACGCACTCATAAACACACATCGGTCTGGGACATGTGATCGTTGTGGTGACGTGTAATCATACGTGAGATTCTCCACCTGATAGAACATCGCAAGTGTTTATTATTAAGTAATATGTGTTGTACTATATCAAGGTTGAGTACTGAGAACATGCTTGTGCAAGAAGAGGTTTTTCGCGAAGACCTTTGTGACAAGAATAATATAATTGCGACGCTTCCTAACCTACTACCTTATCTTACCCGACTGGATGCGTAGTTCCAGAGAAAGGTTAGTGATAGCGGTCGGTGAAGTGATTTTAAAATTATACAAAACAAAGAATCATTTCACTGTTAACATTTTTCAAGATTGACTTAAAGATTAAGTTTATCGGATCGTCAATAGATTAACCGTATGCCTTATAATTTTTCATACATTATAGTGAATAATCTTAGATTCATTAAAAGTACTGTAAGTGGATCTTAAGTGACGGAGTTATGGCCTTGTTATAGGATAGAGGAGAGATTTTTTCGTCATAACAGTGCATATAAATACGAGTACATTCTTTTACCTTGACTCCTATTTTAGGTTTGTTTTAAATTCATTACATTTGTGTTCTCTTGCAATGTAAATAATTGACAATATGTTAAATAAAAAATTATCAAATAATGCTGTTAACTTGTTAACAGAATAGAATCTATTAATATCGTCGATAATTCAGAATAATTACTTTTTCATAAGTAAATATACAAGCTCTTCGAAAAAAATAACAGTGAGGAATGGATCATCATGCTGTGTATATATGTGCACGCATGCGCGCAAGCATGATTGTATTGGTATGTATCAGACTAACTAAAATTTCAATAACAATAGATTAGGTAGATATATTAAATGTATTATTTACTTGTTCATTGGAGTTCTTAAATACTCGTATCATGCCACCCATCCAAAATGAATTTAAATTAATATCTGGAATCTCACCTGATTTAAGCTGATACCAATATAGGTGTATGATGGGGTGTATGATGGATGATGAGGTACACGTTTTTATAATACTTTTATTAAGCTTCGAAGAACATATTTATATTTCATACAATATTCTACCTATAACGAAAATAAGCATTATTTTTAAAAATATTTTTATTAGTTATTTAAGTATTTTTTTTTTTTTAAATACCTATAAAACATTTTTTCTTGTCAATAATATTATACTTGAAACCCAGCATATTTTTTCTTCGAATAAATTCCATGGCCACCAGTATAAAATATTGTTTATTTTATTTTCAAATTTATTGCATTCAATTAATTTTTTTTTTTTTTGTATGATTTTTTTTTTTTTAATGTTTCGAAAAACGTTGTATAAAGTGCGCTCAAGCATTCGACACATTTTGTTAAACGAATCAGTATTTGTAATAAAGTTTTTGTGTTACACATTTTTCTACTGTGGTTTACCGTTATTGTAAATTTTTATAGGGGTATTAAAAGTATTACCGACAGAGTTTTTCCTTCTGTTTTGATGTATTTTAACTGTATCACGAAAAAAACTTATTATATTAACTTATTTAAAATATCATGCATCAAATTTAAATCACGAATAAAATAAAGATTAACTGTAATCGTAGAATTGAGAAATAGTTGTGTGGATTTTTATTAATAATTATAATAAAGTAAGGAAAATGTATTTCAATAATAATTTATTATTAAGTTAACAAATATTCCGCAACATTATGTAAATGATTATTAATGAATATCTAGCAATGTTTTTTTTTTTTTTTTTTTGGGTCTATGAAGATTTATCCAATTTTCACTAAATTATCATAATTAAGAAACTTTTGAACGTTCCTGGATAATCAATTCCGGAAACTGGTTAAGAACTAGTGATTTGTTAAAATATTTACTTTTATTTGATACAACCATTATGTATTCGTTTTTGATTTATAAAGTATTTTCGTTAACCATAATTTACAAAACAACTTGCAATCCGTTGGATCAGTTTTTTGTTGGCTAAGTATACTAAATTTTGTTAAGCTACGGTCTCCAAGGCGTGACATATGCAACTCATTTTAAATTAAGTAATTTGCAAGACATGTCATAGTCATTTGTTTATTTAGTCATAATAATATAATATATTTTTAGCATAGCTATTAATTCATTTGAGAACACACTTAAGTATTGCGTTAGATTCTTGTATTAAATCGGTAAATTTAAATTTAATTTAACATGGAAACTGTTGTTATTAACAACAACAATATTCTAACTCTACTGTTAAACGAAGAGAATGAAGATATTATTTTTCATACCCGAAATCGATAAAAAATAATCTTACCTATAAAATATTTATTAATCGTTCTAATAAGGGATTTTTTTGAAATATTATAATAAACAGACATTTAAGAAATGGTGAATTTAAATTTATACATATTTATTAATTCAATTAATGTTTATAATGTAATTTTTATAATTTTCACCAGTAATGCTGTACAAAAAAATAATTGTTTGTACTAGTTGAAAGAGAATTTCATCTTTAAATGGTTAAAATATTAATTTTGCGAACATGTTGTCGTATCGATGTGTCAAGCAGTCAGGCAGTAGTGTCATTAATCGCGACGTCTCAAATCCAGGTCATTGCGACCAGTCGCGTATGCAAATCGGTGTATTCCATTTTTGTTTAAATAGATTGACGATTTGTATACCACAATATTACAAATCGTCAATATCTACCAAATGTATATCAATGTATACTTTAATATTATAATATCCATGTACAAATATCACGTGAATTTATACAGACTTTTTAAATTGTAATCGGGTAAGCAGGAATGAAGATAAGGTATGGACGGGTTTGCATATTTATCTTTTGGAGTATAATTAATATTCTGTCTGACCTCCCTGATGAGTACTGAAATAAACACAGCCAAAAAGTGTTTCTTAAAATCAAGGAAAATTAAAAACTTCTATTTTGGGCATACACGTTTATACAACTGAGTAATACGAGTACGTCTGTAGATAATTGGATACCAGAGTTTACACGTATCGTCATAATATTGTAATCTGAGTATAATACTTAGGTTATCAGTTCAGTGGCACGATAAAAATATTATGAAAAACTTAGGAAATTCAATAAATAAATTTGTTTTGTGAAATTCACTCCGGACGTTTTTGAACAGGTCATTCGATTGTGTGTGGAGTTTTCGAGGCAGATTTCATGAGCAATTTTACCTGTCTATTAATGAACTCGAATTTATTTGACGAAAACTCATATGTACACATTTTCAAGTCTACTTAATTTGGATGCGTACGAGCAAGTCGTTTTACTCGAAAACTTAGGTTTCATCGAATATAATAATAAATAAAATAAAAAATAAAATATAAATTCCTCGCGCAAAAAGTAATATTCTGGCAACACGTTTTCTGAAAAACCTTTGTACTTTTTATTTTCACACACACGTATATATATGTTTTTTTTTCAAATCATAAACGACACGTCCATTGGTTTTTACGCGCATACACACAGTTTTATTATATATGCGATATCGCGAGGGTAGTGTTGCGGGAGGAGTGTGACCTAAAAACAAAAAGAATATCACGAATACAGGGCGATTCTTTCAACTCAAATCGTTTGATGAACATTACGCAACATTTTCGTAAATTTTGTATAGGATATTTTTTTTTTTTTTAGAAATCACACAGCATTATTATATAAGCACCTGTTGTACTCGAAGTTTACATTTTTTCAATTCAAATAATATTTTTATCGTATTGGTACACATGGTTTTCATTTGGGTATTGTCTTATTTTTTAAAAAACACTAATAAAATGAATGAATTGATTGATTGATTGGACGGAGGGTTTTTTAATATTGTATTTTGATTTTTCATAGGAAATGAAATGTGGATAGCATACTGATTTTGTGCACACGTTAAGACGTATATGATACATTTTAATCAGAATAAATAGTTTTAATCACATGGCCCCACATGTTGTAGCAAAAGTACATTCGTGTCCAGCAAAAACCATACATTCTCGTAAATCTAACTTGTTACTTGTAATCTTAATTTGTAAACTACTATTTATTATCATTAATATACGCCGTTCTGTGCTAATTTTATTTTCAATGTTTGTACAGTTGAACAACTTGAAATTTTTGTGAATTGATATTTTTTTAAGTTAAGGCACAGCATTGGAAAATCCATAAGCGTTTTTAATTTATGCGTTTTTTTTTGGATCATTTTTAATGGGTACTCGCAAAATATTTGTTTGAAATTCTTGGACAATTTTACAGGAATATACAGTGCACGTTAATATAAACATAATAATAATATAATATAATATAATATAAACACCTTTAAACGTAATGATATCATTAATTGAGTCCCGTCAAATTTGAAAAAAAAAAAACATTTTCTTTCCCATCTTTATAGACTGTAGGACTGTCTGTAACAAAAAATTCTACAGATGTAGTTAAAAATGGTTTTTTTTAAAATTTTTTTTAGTATAAATATATAATAATGTAGGGGTATAATATAATATAAATAATTTATGTATAATTAAATAAATATAATGATAAAATATATAATAATGTAGGGATATAATATAATTTGAATATTTTATGTATAATTAAATAAATATAGACAATGATATAATAAAATCTAAAATTCCCGGCGTTTAGTATAATATATATATATATATATATATATATATGTATATAGATATATAGCGTGTGGCGTATGGTGCGCCGCGAGTACCTGTTGTTGTTATTGTTATTATTAAAAATGTTATTGACACAACGCCGGAAAGTACCCAAGTACGATCCATGGACTGAACGAAAAATGAGACTCATAAAATTGCAGTTCTTAGCTGTATCTCTCTCGCACTCCGCGTTATAATCAACGGGTGCGAGTGAGAGGTCCTAGTGCCAAGACAAAACTTAATGTATAACAGTCTCGCTATCGAGTCAGGTCGGGTCGATTTTCGTGTTTATTACGCACAGAAAGGACTCTCTAGCGAGACTCTTCGATATACTATACTTGATGCATATAGGTAATTATATCGTATACTAATATTTCACTTCCATTTTAGGCTATGGACTCATTGACTTTAATGTTGAAAAGGTAGGTCAGCTCTCGCTGCATTTCCGTGGGAGAGTTAGAACCAGGACGTGCGTATCCTGTCATCAAGTTTTCCGGGGCACAGAAAAAGTTTGGGGGTTTGGGGCATCAATCATTGCTACACTCAATGGTGGTGCTGGTGGTGTTGGTGGTGTTGAGAGTGAATTGGAAGTATTCTTACCGAAAGCTATTCAGATGTCGGATGAGCAAAAAATGTCGTACAACGAACGAGACGAAACGAAATTGAAATTTGTTTTTAAGGGCTAATGTGGTAAATTGCGTGAATCTCAATCACAAGAGGCACTTACAGAACGGAATGAACAACGACAATTTGAGCAAAGATAAGCGTGTCGATTCGTATTTGATTCACGCAGAGCAAATGACCAACAACGCCAACAGGTACATCAAGTATTTATATCTGATTTATTCCTGCGTCTAGCATTCCAGTATGAGCCCGATATTGAATATTATGCTCATTCAAAAGTAGTAATTGGTGCTATGGACAAGGAATGCCCGCACTGCCATGCTCTCAAATTCAAAAATGAGCCAGTCGGGATATGTTGCGCGTCAGGAAAGGTGCAACTACCTGAAATTGAAGTACCACCTGAACCATTCAACGGTTTACTTATCGGCACAGATCCAGATTCTACGTGTTCCTGAAGTCAATTAGAACATTCAATTCATGTTTTCAAATGACATCGTTCGGAGCAACAGAAATAGTTCTAAATACTAATGGAAAATATAAAAAATATTATTCACGCTATAGCATCAAGAAATTGATATTGTTTGTTAATGTTACTGTCGTAATAAATTAATTATATATATAATTTTGAGGAATAAATTATATTTAATTAAAAAAATTAATGGTTGGTGTTTTGTTATTTGTTAAATGGCTCCCATTATTACTTGGCTCCCATGATCTTGGCTTCCATGATCTTGGCTTCCATGTCTGAGTTGCACTTATTGCAGTGAGTTATACCAAAAAGGAGTTGTTCAACCATAATTTTTTTGTGATTTTTTCGGGCCACGAAGTGCACAGAAGCAGCTATATAATATATAAATGAATGTTTATGTGCAGATCTGTGGGAAGAAGATAGGCTAATTTAAAAAGGGTTAAATTTGGTTTTTTTTATTCATCGGATTTTAGTACGTTAAGGTTAGGTTAGGATTATGTATTAATTGATTATATTAATCCATTGTATTATGTCAAACTTGGTATAACTTTGATTCTTTATTAGAGTTAAATCATATACTTACGTACAAACAGCACTAGGTCCACGATCTACCACAAGTAGATTGTCTACCTGATAATATGTTACTGCGAATCAGACTTTTTATTCCGGGAAACAGAAAATTTAAGATAAATCTAGAACATCATCCACCGATTATTAAATAACGAATTGAACAAAGTTTGAGTATAGTTATAATTATATATTATATAGTTTTAATAGAATAGTTATATTTAACGAGCAACTAAGTGCACGGGATCAGCTAGTATATATATATTTCTTACAAAGGTTATACTTCACGACAGAGGCCTATGTGCACGGGTGTGGATTTGATAATTCAACACCACACGCTTATCGTCACGCTGATTGTACGATAGCTTGTTGGTCTTGATTGTCATTATTTTATGTCTGAAAGACCGTATAGAGATATTCTCTCTATACGGATCAAATTCGTCTCCATCCACCACATCGGCCTCAGTCGCGAAGAGACATCTCTTATGTTCTTCAATGGACATATGATATTTAACCACATGCCTCCTGACCCTCTTTGCCTTAATCAATATACTATCCTTAATCCTATCTATTTTTTAAGAGTATGATTTCGCCCGGAGGTCAACAAATTCCAATATTGTGGCCCCGTCGGACTCATCGGAAAAGAATCCCGGTACTTTCCGTATAACATAGATAATCTCTCGGGAGATTGGCCGTGTCCATCCTATCAGCGAGATTAGGGTTGTGGGCTAGATCGCTATAGAACTCCGGGGTTCGAACATAGTAGACAAGAGAGTCTGGTGACAGAGAAAAAAAAAAAAAATATATATATATATGTATATATTATATACATACAGATAATATAATAAATCATTTTATTTTTTCATGCCTGTAGAGTCAACACAATTCAATCTAGCCTTCTTTTGTCAAGTGACATTAGCACCGTTCTCGGAATTAATACGTTTTAATCCTACAAACGTAGAAAAAAAAGGGTTTTAGAATATAACTACGATAGCTCCCTTAAAATAATATTAAAATAATTCTTACATTGATCACCGTTTGACGAACTATAGGCCCGGCTAGTACTCACAACTGTTTTCACCACTTTTGCGCAAATATCGCACGACAAAAGTTGATCTGCATGAGACCTCTCGTGTACCGCGAAAGTGCCGGTGAAGGCAAAAGATTGATTACACACAACATAATTAAACATTTTGCAAAATATTGACCACACAAAATATAATAAAGATAACGAATATAATAATCGTATAAAACACGGACATGAGTTGAGGTAGATAAATTTGATCACTGTAGGTTAACATGGCGGCAGCGGCACATGGAGAAGAGAGTATCATATTAGCCATGACGGGGAGGTGGTTATGTTAGATTATGATAGGTTTGCACGGCGACGGCTTGCATTAGGTTAACACGGCGGCGCGTAGTGCTGAGCGGTGGGTAGGCGGCGGGGGGCAGGGGCTCTAGAACCCCCCAAACAATACTACTTATGTTGGTGTTTTTTTTTTTTATTCAATTGCGATTGTCTTCGTTTACTCACTCGGTACAATTCAACACACCACTTATGCGTATATAACTTATAACGCACGTTGATTGCGATCGATGACACAAGTATTATGATAAATGTGATTCAATCATTAAACACAAAACATTCTTCTAAATACGCGATTCCTATGCACGGATCTAATCAGATATACCGTGACCCGGCTTAATTTAAATTTTGGCCACCCAATATTGGTGTACATACTAATATTAATTAACTTGTACAAAAAAAAAAAAAAAAGATTCCTTTACCAATCGCGCGCTTCTAAAACTGTAAAATAATGAATCATCGAAAAGGTGTTAAAACGCTGACTCTCGCGGTTATTATACACTGTTTGTTTTCAATGTGTCAGTATGTCACAACCGTAAAAATTTCTGTTTTTTATTTTCTCTGGAAGAAGACTCAAGACTAGCTGAACTAGTAAGTCGACGTCCATGTACTTGCAAAATGCACAATACGAATTCAATCAACCAAAAAATAAAAAAACCGTTAAAATTTGAATAACGGCGCCTGGAGATGCGAGCATGGGTAACTAATAATAACTGTCATGGCATTCTTACAGTTATTTTACCGACATCATAATAACCAATACAAATCAGTTTATTCATGCGCGACTTTTGTCGGAATCTTCAATTTAAGTTCATTAAAACTGGTTAATTTGTCGAAACATGTGTTGTTTTTATAATGACCGTTCATTGGTTTCTGTTGTCTAACAAAAAAATATTTATACTCTAATCACAGATGGTTATTTCACAGAATGGTCTTCACTCGTATATTCATGTTCTAGAGTACATTTATTATTATTACATCACGTTTATGAATAATGAATATGGAGAAAACATTTTTTTTTTTTTTTTAAAAAAACAAAAAACAAACTATAAGGGTATGCAGATAATTTGGAATAACTACAATAGCATAATTGTGTAAGTATAATATTAAGTTGACAATGAATTTGGATCCGCACGTATTCACAGAACATTAAAACTGCAGTGTCGTATTTCGCGTGTCTCTTTGAACAGTTCGAAACTCTTCAGTAAAGGCGTTAATTATTGCGCACAAGCGTAAATACTTTTGTTACGAACGAACTCGACAATTGCTTCAGTGGCCGCTGTCGTTTTATCAACGTTTTATACATCGATGTCTTTGATATAATTACAAAACGTACGGTGGCTGTAATATAATTCGCTTACAATTTACATTGCTTTGTATTGCCGACGTATATATTTTATACTCGTAAATTATGTGTACATTATATTTCGTCTTCTAAAAAGTCCATCGATCGGTCGACGCAAGACCGCGTGATTTCATTCAACCGACGTGATTTGAAAACACCAACACGACGTGGTAGAAAACCAATGCAAAGACCGAAACTGGTTCATGACTAAAAAAATAAGGACATAATAGAGTCGAGGTGTACTACTACCATCTGTAACCCGGTAATGAATCAACAAGACCCATTTATAGAAGAGTGTCGTCGGTGGGTGGTATTTCTAAGCCAAAACCTCTAGGATAGTCTCGGTATCCAACACATACTATAAAATGTTGTACTCCAGATTCTTCCTAATGAAAAATACAATTTTTCATATGAATTCCGTTATTTGTCGAGATCGCAATTAATGGCGTTTTGAAATCATCTGATGAATGCGAAACACTAAAATCATTTCAAATATTATAGTCTAATCAAATTGTAATTTTATTCGTAGTTACATTGTTGTGATTACAACGTTAATATTTTCCTTCTTACACCTTACAGACTCAGAACTTTGGGTTAAAAATTTATAATTTCAATTATTTTTGCCTTTTGGACATTAATCATATTTCTGCGTTTTTATAATATCTTAAGTTTGTAAAGGTATACAATCAATTGATGATTTACAAGAAATAAATCATTAATCCGTTAGGTAATATAAAAAGGTACAATACTATTTCATAGCTGCTGTGTATGCTATTATATTTTACCGAACGATCTGTCCTTGTTAAAGTGAAAATATATCTAAACCTTACTAAACGAATTCAACGTAATTACACAGATAATCAATATAAGTTCTTGGCAACATTTAGTATATACATTACCAGCAATTTGTTGAATATAGGCATTGCGTAGAAATTTTGGAAATTCTACTGATTCTTGTATTGTTTGGAAATGTATACAATTTT
The DNA here is from genome assembly GCA_034509805.1 of Sipha maydis. Lineage (NCBI taxonomy): Eukaryota > Metazoa > Arthropoda > Insecta > Hemiptera > Aphididae > Sipha > Sipha maydis. Next base: position 279,799 of record JASXSY010003273.1, read on the forward strand.
AATGTTATTTTTAATAATTCCTAGGCATTCTAAATATTTATTAGAATTTTGATCGAATGTCAATTTTACGTTAGGTAAAGTATATATTTTTGAATAGTGTTTAAACAAAAAATGTTCATAAATTTTAATTTATTTATTGCAACATACAGTTGATAATCACATGAAAATATTAATATTTTTACATAAATATTTTTTGATTACGTATTTTATTTTACATGTGCATTAGAAAAAAAAAAAAAACATCCAAATAGCGTGTGATGTTTTATTTTTCTTCTGACCAATTATAAGTGAAGAAATTTTACATAATATCGTATTTATCATTTAAGAAAAATACTATATTTTTTTTTATTTTTTCGTGTTTTTTTTAAATTCGGTATACATCTTTTCGAAATCTTTGTATAACAAGTAATCATAGAACACAAAAATGAAACTTGTATTTGATTGAATAAATTATATCTTTTTAATTTTATCAGTTATGTTATAACATAATTTTACTAATTTTCAAAATTATAAGATGACAAGCAACTTATCTGTCATATCGTATATATCATTATCAAACATAGAAATATGAGTAAAATATAAACGTTCTTATAAAGATAGACTAACCTATAATTATATGTTAACTATATAGATTGCCTGTTTGAGGATCGATATTCTTGAGTATACCTAGTCATTATATCAATTTTATACTTTTCCTGCTCATTTATTCTAAAAAATACCATATTCAACACTTTGCTTATAGTTACTTATAACTAAATTGAAGTTGAATCAAACAACAAAACCACTTAGAAAATCGGGCTTAGTTATCAAACCATGATTTATATTATAATATAATTTATCAGTAACAAAATTAACAAATAACACAATTTTCTTATTTTTTTTGGGATTTTGAAAAACTTGAAAAAATTGAAAAATATTTGAAAAAAACGATATTATATTTTAAATAATTGAACTAAAATGATTTGTAGAATCGGTGCGGTACCTAAAAGTTAAAAATTAATAAATAAATAAATAAAAATTGAAAGCAAATACTTCGGCCCACGCGCTTTGGAATATTGTGAACGGTCGTTTTCAGTACACACTGGGGAATAAATATTTAATAAAAACAACCAGAGGACTTTCAAAAACGACTGCCGTGGGCAGAAAAGTTTCATCACGGACGAAAAGAACGCGGTGGCCTCGCCATCACTACGGTCGTTTGTTTATTCGTCGCGTTTACGAATTGAAACCGATTTACCACTCGCGGTCAATGTTACCGTCGATCTACGTGCGTCCGGTCACTTTCACGTATGCCGTAAAAACCGAAACTGTGCGCGGAGGTACTTTCTGGCGATAAGGGTAAGGAAAAAATAAAAACAACGAGGTCGGTGAGTGGTGGAAAAAAATAAAAGAAGACGGTGGTTTGGTTATTATAAGACCCGGGAATGGCGGCGGTTGTCTCCGTAGTTGTTTAGTGCAAATGGACCGAGGGTAACCACCCAGGACTGGCTAAGCCCCTAGGGCTGAAAGTAATGAAGTCCCCAGATGGTATCGTCTAGTACCACCATAATGGAACTCTCCCAGTGTGTGTGTATGTGCGTGTCTCTCTCTCACTCACTCACTCACTCACTCTCTCTCAACCCCTAGATTTTTCTATCCCTCTCGGTCTCGCCGTCCGTCCCGTCGCTCCACGGTGTACTCTTTCTCGTTTGTTTTCGAGGTTAACGGCAACGAATGAAAGGATAAAATGTCACTTGGCTCGTTTCTAAGTTTCTAGACTTTTATGACAACACAAACGTGACGGGCCCGTCGGGGAAACCAAAGAAGCTTATTCTTTTTCCCGTCCCCGACACCTCCTTCCTATTATTATTATTACTTTTGTGTTTTTTCCTTTCCTCCTGCACAGTCTGCAGCAATAAATACTTACGTACACTGCTCCATATACGTGGGAATGACCTTCTCTATATCATTTCGGTTGACGTTAAGCGTGCTACGACCACTATACTCGTACGTATGACGCACTAATATATAGTTTTGAGGCTTAAAACGTACGCGGTACGACGCACATTCGATGGTTTATCCGTTTATAATTTACACTTTACGCATGGTTCTACGCCGGTTTCATTTATTCGCGAACCATTGCAACGGACAAGACGTTTGAGCACAAATACAACGGCCTTGAACTATAAATTTTTTATCTTGAATAAGTCCACTTCTAATACGATACTGATCCCTCGAAAACCAGATGTAATACGGTTTTTTTTATTTTTTTTTTTTTTATTCCGATTCATAATAATATCGTATTTACCTCAAGACAGAAAATGTCTTAGGGTTTGCTTGATCAGCTTTGAGGAGTGAATAAATCGCTTTATACATCATTATTTTTAAAAATATTCTAAGTCAGCTTATCTACTGGTACGGATTTGCTATTTCCTACTTAATAGTATCTTGTAACATTTCAAAGTTACGGAACACCTCGATTACTTTTTATAAACACTACGTTTTGATTCATAAATTAGTAGACTGGTTTTTTATTTATTTATGTATTGAAAATATGTCATATTACGGGATTATAAAATAAAAACGAACAGCAATGTTATTTTTTATTTTGACGAATATTTAGACAGCATAAAGTAACAGTCACCAAATGGCGACTTGAGGACAAATTTTATGCAGCCTGCAGACAAGAGAAAAATGTAAAATCGATTATAAAATACATGGTTTTTTATACCAACGGAAGCAGATATTATACTCGTTGCCAAGCACATCTTATTGTTCATATCTTACATATCTTAAAGACAGTTCGTCAATTATCGCCGATCCGCGTTTCTTAATTCTTATTGTATAATGTTATTACTTACTTCGTTTTAATTAATATTCTTGTGTTTTTTTTTTTTATAATTATGGTTAAGAAAATAAATAGAAACAGTTAAATTTGAAAACAGATAGTTTTGGCCTGAGTAGACGGAATTTAATTATTTTTTTTTTATCGGGCCATTCAGAGGCTTAATAAATTTGTTTGATTTACCACCAGATGTTGTTTTTATTTTTTTTTTAATGTCTTCATTATTAGTCATTATGAAACTTAATTAATATAATTTGCTAATTTTTTTTTGCATTTTAATATATTGAAAATATTTGCTTTGAATATTGATAGCCCTCAAATGTTTTCAAATTTCCCAATGTGACCGTCCAAAAATATTAATTGATATAAAAAGGTACAAAGAGATGTAGTTCTCAGGTGTAATTATGTGGATATTATGGGCTACATGCTATTCTCGCTTAAGGAATTCGATATCACTGGGGTGGTAAATTGAATTGCCATTATTTGGACGAAAATATATAAGATAAAAATCCCTAGATTCCCTAAAATCGTAAATAAAAATAGTCATCGGTGGGGTGTAACAACATGATATAATAAAAAAAAAAAGAAAAAATATATAGATATATAAAATACAAAATTTAAATTACTAAAGATCGATTTTTTGGCGATGGTCACCATTGATATATTTTTTACACGTATTATCCTACAATGGATTACTTGTTTTATTATATCTCTTATGATAATCAATTCGGAAAATATTATTCTTTTGAGAAAATGCACTCATCTGCTTTGAAAAAATTAAAAACACAATGTCAGAATATAATATTATTTTTATCGGCACAAGAATAATACATTGTTTGTTCGACGCGAATCATTGTTCTGTGCTATAAAATTCGATTTTTATTGAAGTCCTATACGCGTATGTATATACTTTATTATTACGGAGTCGTCACGATAAGCGCAACCTGTGTTTAGCTGCATGTAATACACCTACAACAGCGATGATTACATTACACCATCATTATGTTCGGCTGGCGAGGCGGTGACACGTTCGTATAATATTGAATAAAACTAACTATGGCATTTTAATGCACTCGATTCGTTAATTCAATCCATAGGCAGGTATATAATAATAATAATAATAATAATGATCACGAAATCGAGTTAAATTAACAATTCTGACCGGTCTGAGGCCGTGCCGTAGTGAGATAAGCGACAATTAATTAGAACATTTATTTGCAGGGGGAAACCTTGTAATTATCTATTCATTCAAAAACGAGGGGTACTAACAAGCTTCGGCAGAGCGTGGTGACTATGGGCACTGGGTGAACGCGGGAACGGATGTGGCGGTGTGCAGCGGGTTGGTAGAGACGTTTTATCGGAGCTTAAAAGTTCAACTCGGCCGCCGCCACGCCCATGACCTGTTTGATTTATTAAAGGAAATTGCCGTATCGCCTTTATACCTTTATTGTTATTATTATAATTATTATTATTATTATTATTATTGTAGCTATTATTATACGTGTGTGAATATCATAATAACAGCGGACTTGGCTTATAGTTTACCGCTTACCTACAACGATATTTTAATTTATGATCATACTCCTTAACTCTGGCCTCCCCTTCCGAATAACGTTTAACCGGCAATTGGTGAATTCGGTGTCCTTGCGCGTCCTTAACATTATATACACGCGTACTTTTGTATTTATAATAGATATTTATCTAATAACCGTTCGTATTAATGCAAATTGTATCCTTATAAAGTAAAAAATAAGTCGCATAATAGTACTTAATATACATATCGTTTTAGACAAGTTTCCGGCTTATCTTGTAAAATATCCATGATTTATTGTTTTGTAATACACACACCTTACTCCGATTTATATAAGTGTCTATGTATACTATAGTATAGGTTCAGCAGAACGCCGAACAGAACCTAAACGTGGATGTGACTGCGTACCGGAACCATAGCGTTTACAGCGAGATCCCCGGACCGTCTAGAGAGAAAATAATAATCTTACTTTATAAATTTCTATGCGTATCTCGAAGAATTCAAATCACTTCCGGTATCCAAAATGTGTCCGTTTTTATAATTAACGTATACATTTACGTAATCGTGTTCTGTATGCATGACGATTTCACGTATCACTGTGACATTTTATGTTATGTAATATTTGCGATTCGAAGAGTTTTATCAAATAAATAGGTACGTTTCAAAACATTCGGATTGTGTGACATAGAAAATACAAAACGGACAAAAAATATATCATTGCAAATTATATCATTCGATTAAAATATTACAATTTTGTAACACAGGCTTAATCGTGTCCACCAAATACAATTGTAAAATAAAAAAATTTAAAGGAAACAAATCCACTACAAAGGTAAAGTTGGGGTATCGTGCGTGGACGAAAGAACTATATATTTATGTATAATATTCAATTTAATCTTAATGTTTTAGAAACATTTAAATAGAATATTTCTTGGGTTCGGAGTTACTTTTTTGTACCTCTATTAGTCTATCGAAGAACATATTATCATATTATAGTCCGAATCAAGTGGGTGTTAAATAAATATTTGACTCGTATTATTTTTTAATTATAAGTTCCAAATATTTATATATCGAATGTATAGCACTAAGGTGCCCTAAGCGTTGTAATATTTATGTTGGATGCAAGTCGGTCAGTTTCCTCGAGTTTTTCTTATCTGTGCCTCTATAGATGCTTTTCAAGTTCTTTCCGGTATACATTTCAGAGTTCCTAATTTTCGGAAAAACAAGAAGAATCATTTTTTGTAAAAAAAGGTAACCTAACCATGCCTTTTTTCATGGAAACAACCACAACCTACATCACTCAATACTACGTATCATCAAACTTACATATTGATCGAACCGTTTTATAATTTTTCCTTAAACCTTTATTCCTTATCACGATTTACTTGGGTGTATCGTTACTTTTTTTTATCGTCATACACAAACGTATGTTAATTTTCTTTAAATTGTATGTTATTTTATTTTCATAACGAATATTTTGTTTTCATTTAATACTCCATTTGTCAAAAATATTTAGTTATTGCAAGAATCAAATGATTTTAACAAAAAGCGCACATGCTTGTGTAGGTTGTAAATATAATTTTAATTAAACTAAATAAAAAAATATATATATAAATAAAAAAAAGAATATTTTCGATCTATACGTTTACACAGCCATCAAGAAAATAGATTGAAAATAAATAAGCAATTAATTATTTCTATTGTCAATAACCGAGCGTGCAGTAGAATTTATGATTTATATATAAATATATATATATATATATTTGATATATATGTCGTAGCCGCTTAATGAAATTGACTGAACAAACTGATGACAAAGATGATATAAAGTAAGATATATTTATATCTATAATGTAAATAAGTAATTGAAAACAAATTGTTTAAATTGTTGTTGTTTTAAAAATAGTAATAATTGTAACAGCCGTTGCTATAACTCATTAAATTATTTAAATAAATAATTATTAACTATGTGATAAATTATATTATATGTAAATTATTAAAATTATTATGTCATTTATTTAATTACCTACATATTACTATTATTAATTATATCAAAACTAAATTTAATATGATATACTTACCTTATAGGTAACACAATATAACAAACGTTAGTGATTATAAGACTGATAAATATAAAATATATTTTCAGTACACAAAGTGAACGACGAGACTGTGAAAACAATTACACGATGTCAAATTGGAGTTACCATTTCATGAAAAAGTGACCATATTATGAAATATTTTCGTATTTCACGAAGTGTTAAAAAGCCGTTTCCATTTCATGAAATGATCAATTTTTCATGAAATGGTAAATTTCATTAAGTGGCTACGACATATATATGATATAATATATCATGATTGATATATATCACATATTTTTCGTATGATAATCAATTCAACGAGAACCGTGCAGGATTTCGGATACGAATCACATGTATCCGTATTCGATTGATACTTATTATCACCGTTTAATTAATGGTAATGATTGTTCGATCTCATCGCGTTTATTATATGTTCCGACCGGAAACGTGAAGAATCCGCATCAGGTTTGATCGCATATGTCCGTAGGGCGTTTTAAGCTATATTCGTGGCAATTACGGCCGGTGGTAACAGTAAATAATAATATTTACATATATCTAGTTTCAATGCTCAAAGGTTTCCAGTGCAGGTACGGCCAAAGTGCTACCGGTATTAACGGTGTGAAACTATTAAAGCCTATACTGACCGAAAACCGGACGGGATTACACAATTTTCTATTCGCGACTTAACGACTCGAAATCGCGGGTAGGTCGTTTCGCCAATAATTATCAGGGATTCTATAGGCACACGTGCCTACCTGAACGGACGGAGATTACGCGCTATTCGCGCTTTCGGACGCAGCACACCTATACACTCACTAATGATTATTATCGCCGGCCGGGATGGAATTATTCGCAAAAACTACGTTTTTCCCAATGCTCGTCCACCATAATCCCTTTACGATCGCCGCCGCGTCCGAGATCCGAAACTGTGCGTGCGGGTAAATTACGTGTACAGGGGACTCGAACTGCAAATCCGACCTCGTCGAACGTGATGCACACGTGTGCGCACGTGTTTCCATATAAACGCCACGGATAAACTCAATGTACACAAACACATAAGTTATGGTTTTATACCAAAAGTCGGAATGATTCAGGGATGTATTTTTTTATTTTTCCGTGCGAATTCCATTTTACCTATCACGTTCGTTGTGGTTCTACACTCCCGCCGCCTAAACGAGTGATAATTTATACGCACGCGGAAATTCTAGAATCATCCCGTTTGTTGTTTAAGTACACAACCTTGCGAAAAATAAACGAATATTTAACGTTTTCTCGATTAGTGCGCATGGAACACAAATATAATATTTTCACGCTCGACTTACCTTCATTAAAATTATTCCGATAAACGATTTTCATCTGATTCCGTTTTCTCGTTATACGTGACCATTCCCTCAATGGTTTTTATCTTAAACAATTGAAAAACTCTGCACGGATATTATACAGTAATTTATAAAAGATAAAATGTATACATACATTTTGTTCATTCCAAAGATGACATTGTAAAACTCATTTTTCTACAGCTTATATATTTACTTAGAATTATTAATTAGCTATTCTAACAGTTTTATGTAAAGGGTACTACAGATTGATCTTTATTGTTATTTTAATAGTGAGTCGACGAGAAGAGTAAAAAATAGTGTTATTTGAAGATGTGTTAAAATAACAGATAAATATTTCTCGTTTTATCTGTAAAATGTTAAATAGATCAAAAAATCACATAAAAAACAATTTCGATTCGCTACTCCTAAAAATCTACTCCTATTTATGATTATTAGTAACTAGTTTTTTTAATAATGATATTGATTTGGAATGAATAATTGCGGGATAGGTGGAATATACAGATTAAACTCGCAAACATTTTTAAAATAAATCCGTGCTCTTATTTTCCTTAGAAAAATTTGACTTTTTGTTTTATATAATTATATCACCATACATGATTTGAAATTGTGTATTATGGCTAATATATTAAATCATATTTTTCAAAAAAATAGATTTTTTAAGTCAATTGATCGTAATAGTTATATTCTATAAGTTCTACAAACGTTTTAAAAAATTGATTTGAAATTATTAAAGCTTGTTAACTTGTCAAGTCATGTAATTTATTATAGTATTCATTTATCAATAGTATTTAGTTCTATAACCTAGGAATAAGTATAATAATTTCACTTACATCTGTCCATAGTTTAATAATATCAGTTAATCAAATAATATTAGTAATTATTTGTTATGTTATTGCACTCGCATTTTATAATAAAACTAATTAGAAATAAAGAACTTCATTTAGTTAAGACTCCAATAAACAGTTTATATTGCATTTTTTAAATAACTTGAGATTATTAAATTACAAAAGACGTATTTGTTGTTTTACATAGTTTGTATAGGTAAGAGACAAACATGTTTTTCAATGTTTTCTGAACGAATAAGTATTTTGTAGAAAAAGGTATGTGATGGGGTTAATTTCATAAGAATTTATAGTAGAAATATAATTATGATTTGTTATACATTTTACGATGAGAATATTTTACCTTTTAATAAAATGTAAATAAAATCATTCCAGTTATACTTTTCAGACGTTAAATATTGTATGTTTTTTTTAATTTACAATAGTTTTTCAATTCTCGTTGCGTTTTTAACATTCTTGCGTACTACAAAATCATTGTTCATAAAATCGTATTTTCAAAAACATCCGAATTAGTTATTCATAGAAAAATATGGTATTTATGTGTTTATAATTGATGAACTATTTTTTAACATGATATTCGGTAATATAATATATATTAATATAGATAACATACAAACATGGAAACGTCATTAAATGTTGGATATAAATGTACATTCTGTAATAGAATTTTTAGATTAGGGGTTTCTAACCAGGATACTACGAATTTAAATTGAAGATGCCGTGAAATAATTTGAAAAATATTTCAAGAAATGAATCTTGGATGAGTGTGAAAAAAATACATGGTAGTATTAGCATAAGAGCTTATAAAATATTACAGTATTATAGTTATTATAGTTATTATTATAGTTTTTATCGTATTTATTTGAACTGCAATTGTTTACACCTATAAATATAAAAACGAATGAACAAATAAAAGTGGTATCTTATGAAGACGAAACTTGAGTATGTCTTTGGACGATTCAATAAATAAATAAAAAAAATGTATAATAAAAACAAACCTTTATGTCCATTAGTTAAATAAGTAAAATAATTTTTAATTAACATTGATAACCAAATAATGTTATTAATAATAATTAAATGTAAAAAAATAATGTTAAATGTAATATTCTGTTTTATAAAATACTATATATTTATATACTAATTTTGATAATAATTAGACACTTAGGTAAAAAAAAAAAAATACATAAATATAAAAACAGGGCACCTACATAGAGTATAGAATATAGGATACCTCAGGATATTTAGAAAATATCTCAGGCTAACAGACTATATATAATTTACGTAAAGTTTAGGTTTCTGTAAGAAAAAAAAAATGGTTGGGAACATCTGCATTAGCATCTACAAGACAGGGAGTTGGGATGCAAAACGGAACCATTCAAATTCGACGACATTCAGTGAAAGCTTTGAATTCGCTTAGCACATGGATGAAATAGTCCATCTTCGTATGTCGGGTGCAGTGGTCAAATCCGTCTTACGCATGAACCGTTTTTCCGTCGACAGCGACCGTAACGATCTTGCCATGCACAATACCTCCCATGAATACGGAGCCGTTCTCTTAAAACTAATAGGAACTTTGGAAAAAAAGGAAAATTTTTTTAGACCATAATTACTAACATTAGAACGTGTGTGAACCCGCGACATTCGTCTTTCACCGTTTCGGTTCGTTGATCGCGTAAGTCAGCGGTTCTCACTAAGATTTTAGAAAAGGGCCAAATAATATCTTTGAAAGTTACTTTCCGCATACCTTTTTGCCTCATTTCACTCATCGCGTGTTACCATTTGTCGTTCAAAATGCCGTGCTCAGTCGTTCGCGCGCAGGCCTAATGCTTTCGTGGCACCGCGGAAAAACGTTGAACGGAGATTACGAGGTGGAAATTTGAGGCAAAGCGGGTGGGATCAGAAATGGCGATGGCAAAGTTGTTATTCAACGACCCAGTGCAGAGCTAGAGGACGACGGAACGTTTGCGCTCGGCGAAAGACGCCGGACGTGGATAATTCTTGCGTTCGGCGTACAATCACGAGGAATCCCGAGTGTAAACCATTTAATGCCGTGATGATACGTCGTGGTTATGGCTAAAACGTCAGATATCGTGTGTTTTTTGGGTTTAAAGGTACGGACAGTTTTTATATTTCTTTAGGAACAATTATCGGGCTTGTTCGGCTAAATGTACATGACGCGGCTGCAAATAATCAAAACACGAGCGTACTTCAACAACAACGCAAATAGTAGGTGGAGCGTACTTACAGCTGGCAACACAAAGGGAACGGACTATAAAAGACGAAGAGAAATCAAATTTCCGAATGGTAATGATCGTCGTAGTTCGGTGTTACGAACACATGACGACGGACCGTTGCGCCAGTGCTCCAACGGGGTGGAAAAACGTATAATAATTATTAAATTTTCATTTCGATGAAAAACGTTGGGCGCAAAACGATCGGACGAAAATAATTACAAACCACCACGCACACCAATACGTCATGTATTCGTACATATATATATATTTATAAATTCCATTTAATTAACGGAAAAAGTCAGTCGATGAAATGTTCTGACGGCCGCATAGAATGTACTCAAACGCAGTTAATTGAAATGTTATCGTGCGGCTAGTGTACGAGTGATCCGAATGCCCGAACGAAAAATATATTCATATTATATTGTGTGCCTATATTACATGCATCATCTCCGTCAGCTTGCGTAATTGAAATATTAATGCCTAATCAAAATTAAATCGATTTTCGAAATATATTAATGAATTCGCCAACAAGATAATTAAATTAAATTCAAAAAGAATGAACATTATTATAATATAATTATTATTATAATGTACATTATTATAACGAGAAGAAAATATCGACTTTTAGATTACATTATAGGGAGAAAAAAAATTCAATAAAAAGATTATATCATGTAAACGTCAGTTAGAAAAAAAACCTTCGAATGGACGTTTTTAGTACCATCCGGTTTGAAAGAATTTATTATTATAACGAAATTATAGTAATATTTTAACAAGTTGTACCGTAAAAAGGGATAATTCCGTTTTTGGTCACAATAATGATAATCATCGCTTTTATAAAGACGGATTACCATCGATTTTCAATATCAAAATATAATTTAAAAAAAAAAATGTAACACGGTTAAGTCTAAATTATATTTTGATATCAAAAAAATATTAATATGGTAACGAAAAGTGTTATGTGAAAAGTAAAATATTATACTCGTAGTTTTTTACTTTCGGTCTACGCATTTATTAAGTCTACGTTCATTAGAGTCATATATTGTTTTAATTTATGGACAATTCAGACGTGTAGTACGCATTATTTTAAAACAGTGCACAAAAAGATTTTTACTACTGTTTAATTTAGTTATGTTATTTCTTAAACATTTTTCCTCTTTATCATATAATTCTAATTTAAAAAAATTATGTGAAACAAATGGACGCATTAGGCGATTCTTATAGAATATTTTTGGAGGACAGTGATAGTCACCTCCTAGTGGTGTCCTCGGGGTAATGCTAATTTACATATTTTTATATGCTAATAAAAATAATACTTCTATTGGGCGCAATTTACAACTATTTCCTTTCGTTCGGCGCAATTTACGTTTGCCCAGAATTAGTCTGCATTTCTAGTACTTTAACGTTTACTTAGATCAGAACATTTTCAATCCACCGGTACCGTAAACGATATTAGTTCGCAACACAAAGTAATTGCTTAGAACTAAGTCGAAAATGTTGATTCATTCCATAAACGGGTTTTTTCACTTCGATTCTAATCGAGGTTTTTGTTGAAACAATATCATCATTGTAAACAGTTGTACTTAAATGTATATCTTTATTAAAAACAGTTATAGTTGATAAATATTTAATAAGAATAATATATTTTGTGTACCGATACTTTTAAACTACCATATTATATTTAATTAAAATATTAGTAATGACCAATTGTTTATTTTGATGCTTTTCTGTTCTACTTTAGGTTTTTATTAATTCTGTTTGGTTCCAGTACTGTAGGGCATGGTTGGTTATTTTTACATGCGCTCTTTCGAATGGGGTGGTTGACATTCATTCAGAAACACGTTTAGCTGTATACCGAAAACGTCAGTCACTGGAATTATCCTATTCAGAGTTAACACGTCCGAGTATCTACCCTTCCATTAGGTATATATTATAATAACAATGGTGTTGATAATAATAAAGGACGAGTGCAAATAACGTGGATAATCCGATATGACACTGGTGATGGAATTTGAAGAACGTAACAATAATATAAATATTTGTGTATTCAGATATAGTATTATTATGTAATGCAAAGGAAATAGGAATCATTATACTCCAGCCGCTTCCTAGAGAAGGTATTTGTATCCGAGTTACGTCGAGATATGAAAAACGGATGCCTGCCGTATTATTTTAGAGGATTGGAAGCAGTGATTTTCTATCTCTATCCACTGTCCACGAAACTGTCCAGCGATATCGGTGTATTTCCATTCCCGCGTACCGATCGATTTAGTAACGTTATAAATAATCTGTAAATTGATTTAAATTAAGTCTTCTTCAGATCAAATTTTTCTAAATTTTTTAAATTGTATTCTTGAGATGAAATACAATTTTATCTTATTGATTTATATGTTTCTAATTTGTTTAAACAAATTTTGCGTATTGGGGGGGGGGGGATATCGAAAATTATTGTTGAAATTCTGATCTCTATGCAGTGGCGGATCCTTGATTTAATTTTGGAGGCGATATCATAGTCCAAAATGCAGATCTTAAATATTTTCCGAAATAAATCAATTCATACAAATAAACAGTAATTCTAAATGTGTATTTTTTTATTTTTTAAATATTATAACGATAAAGATAATTTTAATTTCCTACGATTAGATTTTGAAAACATGCTTAATACATCTTCAGGCTTTACATACATTTGTATATGGATATTAAACTAAAAAAATCCGTTTTAATAGTATTCCGTCATTTTTCTCAAATATGTTTTTGTTCGGTTTAGTGCTAAGAAAGACAACTCACTTGTCGATATTGTTACTGATAATATTGCTAAAATCAGTATAAGTTGACAAAAGTTTGAAAAATACCCATCTTAAATTTAAATTTCTTTGAAAGCGTCTATGGCTGTACATATTTTTGCCTTTTTTTACTGGTTGTTCAATTAAATGCAACTGCTATTTGACTTAACGCAGTTTCATTTATTTGGTCATCAAGTTAAATTTTTATTGTTTTTTTGTTTGCATATAAAAAATTATATAAACTCTAATGACCGCAAAATTGCTGTTTTAAGATATTTTTTTTTCTATAATATAGTACATATTATGTATCTTAAAATTTTATAAAGCATATTTGTTTTTTATCTAGGGAATTTCTTTTTAAAATTTCAAGACTTTGTCTTCCAATTCCATCAAACTTGGTTCCAAAAATTACGCATACTTTATAAAACACTCTTTCTTTATTAAGACTATAAGCTAACCAGCTGTGCTTATTTAGCCATTTAATTTGAAAGTTTTTTTTTATGACCTTTTTTTATTTAAACTCACAGGGAAAGTATAATTTTCTCTAGGTGACCATGTTTCTTTTAAATATTTACATTGTATACTTAGTTCAACTCGAATTTTAAGATTTTAATTTTCTTCAATAGCCAATGCAATATCATATTGATTGTTGAAATCGACTTCAAACGAATTAAAAAATGCAACTACCTCTGACTCTGAGGGTAATACGCTTATATTTTTTATATTTTCATTTGAAAATGGATTATTTTCTCGTTTTTAACTCTTTAAAAATATTGTTTATTTCGCTTTGACTCTTTTGTGAAATTTTATAAATCAGAACAAATTAACACGTAACTATAAAGGAAAACTACGAACTATAGTGCGAATTACGATGATGACCGTGTAATTACCAACATTTTAAAACGATAATACCATTATAATATATGGAAATCTATATTATATTTTAATTATATTAAACTAAGATAAGGTATCGATGTTTGGTAAAAAAGTTACACGGCAAGAATAGTATTCCTTTTTGGACAAACAATAAAATATGATTTTGTGAAATTACCCACAGTCGAACTTATAAAATCTAACTTAAGTCAATTGGGGTGAGGCCCCTTGTTATCCCTCTCCCACCTCTGTCATTGTTTCGTGTGTGTGATTGACAGGAACAGAAAATCATCACCTCGTATTCCTTTAAGAATTAAATTCTAATTGACCGAAACGAATGCACACAATGCACTATGCAGAACTTGAGCGTGTATATTATATACATGTTTATAAAGTATGCTTACAAATGACAATGATTAATAAACATTATTGCATGTCATTGGATTATATATTTAATATTATTTTATTGTTACTACACCGTTTGGTTTCGGTATACCGTTAAGGTAAGCACGGCTGCAGTATTGACTTCACTCGATTACGATTATATTCGCTGTCGCAGGAGGTATAATATATAAGGTCTCGAGGAATAATATGTATGTTCGTAGTTTAAAATTTGACCCCGTAGAGACCGCACGGGGCCATCGGGAACCGTCGATTCTTAAGGGTTAAGTAGTGGTGACACGTGTGTATACCGCAGGTCGAAATTAGGACAGTATTAGATTACCCCAACCCGGCTAATGGTTTCACCGCGTACCTGCGTATTATATTATATAGTTTGCAAAGTATTATCGACGGACGAAATTATAGAACACACACATACATGTGCACGCCATACATCCATATAAGTTATAGTATTATATTTTATCCCGTTCACACAATACACGCACGGTTTGATTTCACAATCGATACACATACATATATCCCGTTGCATTTATATTAAAATTAAATTTTAGACGTCCAGAGTTCCAGTAACGATAACAACATTATTATTGTTATTACATTGCAATTATGTTTCATTGAAATGAACAGTATATTAAATTATGTGATACATTACCGATGTACACGACCAATTATGAACATCGAATCTGAACTAAACCGGTCGTCTGTCTCGTTACCCGCGCCGTCTAAATGCCAATGTACCCAGTTAAATATCATATATGTATATTATATGGAAGTCACTTGTGACAGTTCAAATTAGACTAGTGTCTTTATGTGAAAAAAATAATACTTTTAAAATCATAAGCGATAAAATTACGGTTACAATTATGAAAATGACAAATTTGAATATAATTTGTTATTTTCGTTGTCGTTTTTTTTTTTTTTTTTATGTTATACCTGAACTATATTAGTTAACTGTTTTACTATAAACGATGATCTTAGACGAAATATATTTATTTGAAAATCAACTACTCTCCCGAGAAGTTCTCGAAGTCTCATCGTTTGAATAAAATATAATCATTCACTGTAAATTAAACGAGTTAACAATAAACATATAATTTATACAATTTATATCGAGTGTAATAGAGTTCTGTTTGCGATCGAAATCGTTGTTTTTTCGGAAAACAGTGTAACAATAAAATAATAGATAGAAAAACATCGAGTTAGTTAGTTATAATTAACGAATCAATTTTAATAATTATAATTTTTATCGCTATTTTTGTACCGGAGCATCCGAGATTAGGTTAGTTTTAGATGCAATCAGCTCTTGAGTACAAACACTTCGTCAGCTAAACATGTGTACTAAAGATGAAATACACTTCGTAAGTTTTAAAATATAAAACACAATTGTGTTTCTATTAGTAAAACATAGTATACTTTTGACGGTCTCCGATTTCGATTTAAAACTGTATCCCTAGTCATGTGCATGATTAATCGAATAAATGTCAACTCATTCTCAGCTAGTAACGCGTTTTCTAATTTTTTTCCGTCAGGTATTCCAAAAAGACGTTAATTTCGTGTCGATCTTTGTTTTAAGTATTATTTTCTTACAGCTTAACTCTTTGCTTTTGTAATGGGTACTAATAAGTATTCCGTTATATTATCCTTTTGTAAATTAACCATCGAAAAGTATCAGTAGTCTCCTTTTCAAAAGCATGATACTATTTTTCTGCCTATCCAAAGCTTGACACGTTTCTAACCGGTGAACGGATCACACATAAACGCACTACAAATTGTAACTGTATAAGGTTAGCAGAACATAAAAAACCAAATATGTACCTTATTTATCAGCTTTTGTTTAACTAACTAAATTTCTATATTGTCATGTTATTCATGCGAAACGTAAGTGTTTGTAAAAATATGAATCAAAAAAACATTTATAGCTTGTTTTATTATTTTATTTCTATAATGAAATACCTTAGAGGGTGCAAATTGTTCATTAAAAATTATGACTATAGAATTTTTAATAGCCGATATCTGGACTACGTATTTTTGGCCATTGTATTAGAAAACGTCAACTAATAAACAATACGTATTTTTTAATTCAAATTCGTTACAGATAATCCTTAAATTGATTAGCAACAATACAATTAAATCGATGAATGTTTAAAACATAGTATGACATTTTCTACCGTTAATCTCATCCACTTTTGAAGTCAAACTTTCGATTATTCCCTGTATTTGGTTTTCAATCCGCGATTATACGTGCGTTGAATATCGGTCTGTTTTTGACGTTGGACATATCCACATACCGTTACTATGCCTGAATCCGAAACTATTTAAATAAAAAAAAATTATCGTGATTGAAATATGTATTTTTTGTTTAAAAAACAATAACAAGATAATTTGTTAAAACTATCGTACATTTCACTCAATTCCATTGCTTTTTAAAATGCATATTATTGAGTTTACAACTGAATCATTGTATTATTTCACTAAATATATTATTCACGCTAAAATAATAAAATAATACATTATGATATTTTCAATAATTTTTATAATATCAAATTAATTATACATAAATGATATTTTTGAGCCATGAAAAGAGCCATTGTTGGTCGAGATAGGTAATTAAATAAATATAAAAGATTATGTTAATATTATCATTTTGCGTAAGCCCGTCGAAAATAAAGCTATGTATTTATAATATCTGATTTGGCTCGTATTTATATACCATTATAATTGGTTATTCATGTACAGTTTATTATCTAAAATAGCCCGTAATGTGAGAAATATGTTAAACTATAGGCGTACGTATGGGAGGTTCAGAGTGTGTTTGGATACCCCTGAAAAGTTTTAAATGGAACTCTAAAATTTATGCCTATGATTAAGGTGTCCGTAACTGATATTATACAAATTAAATGTAATTTATTCCAAAATATTTGGGGAGAAATAAATTATGTTTCGTAATAGAAAAAATAAAATAACATATTCTATATTTTTGTCCAAATACATCTTATAATAATATAACAACTGAAATTGACTACACAATTACTGATCATAAAGAAAAATATCAAATATATGACAATATTAAATAAAAATTTAAATAATGATTATTTAATTATGATTTACCATTATTTATTATAAACCTACACGTGTTATTAAGATAGACACAACAATTATTGCAGTTACCCCATGAAAACTACGCACAACTATATGTTGAACGTCTCGTGAGCTGAAAGTTTTTGTTTTATGTTTATTTTCTATAGCTTTTGGATATTTGTTAATTTTATTTGCCCTAAGGATGGAAATTAACCTTTTACGAACCATAGTAATGTCCGTTAGAATATAAATAATCAATTTTCATTGTAAAGGTTACTGTTTTAACCAAGACGATTATCATACTATGAATCAATTATTTATACTTTGTATGACTTAAATTGATGAATCTTTAAAGTCAATCAACAGCTTTGTCATATAAAAAATAAAAATTTGCTCGATCATTTATTATTGTGTTGATGACTTACGAGCAAAGTTAACGTGTTTGCTGTTGCATACAAAAAGAAAATGTACGTCTTCAAACCGTTAACTCGTAGAACGTGACAAACATATCGTTACACTTAAGTTATTGAAATATTCTGTTTCTTCGTTACAAAATGTATAAGATCGTGTCGATAATATTGAAATGCTATTTAACAATATAACATACAACAATAACTTATTTCAGTTGCATTTGCGATTTTACCCTTGTCTTACTCAACACAAGATGAAATGAATGAATAAATAAACGCGACTGTATTATTATTGTTAAAATATTAATCCAATGCAATAAATACGTCCAAACTCGCGATCTCGTGCACCGCACGCAATGTGCCGCATCAAAGTTTTTGGACCTCAGATTATGGGAAATATTAACGGTAAAGCCTTTAAGTCTCTGATTCTCGTACAACAATAATGGTAATAATGATGATGATGATAATAATAATAATAACAATAATAATAATAATAATAATAATAATAATAATAATATCAGTAACAACAGCTGCACGCGTTAAAGTATTTATATCAGGTGCACCACAATAGTATATGATTCGAAGCCGCGAAAAGCATCGTTAAAGCGTGAAGTAACATACAGTATTTGAATTGAATTTAATCTTCTAATGTATACAATATCGTTACGTAATTAGATAATATACATAATGATGAAATACTGTATTATATTCAATAAGGTACTACCTTTTTTGTTCCATGACCGCAAAAATGAGTAATAACGATAATAATTAATACGACGGTCCACAAGATAACTGTACAGCGCAAAAATATCTATATTTGTGTATATATAAAATCGTTAATCTTAGATGATTGGATACGAGTTATCTTATTTGATAAATTAAAAATATTAAAATAGGTAAATATAATCAAAACAAAATCTAAAATTTAAATAGTAAATGTAAGGAATATAATAATAATTAACATTTTAATAATTGTAAATAATATAAAATCATGAATATATAGAATAAATCACTTAAATTATGTTTTATATTATTTGTAGTCCTTCTATAGAACTTCTAAGACCCCCTAGGGGAATTAGATTACTTACCACTGTGTCCTCTTTTTGTATTCAATCCTATAGTTGGTTTCGCAGTTGGACACGCGCTTTTCACTTTTTCTGTTACCTGCTAACCTCTTGGGCTCCATAGAACTTGACAGTCCCGCATCGGGGATCATTTGCTCGATAAATGAAGTTCTCGGACGTCCTCGGTTTCTCTTACCTTCAATTTTCCTTTGTATTATTCTATAAACTACTTCGTTTTCGTAACTCAGTATGTTACCAATCATGTTTCATCATCTTGCTTTGATGATTTTGAGTATTTCACTGTATTTATTTATTTCACTGAGTATACCACTGTATTACATAATGATATATAAAAGACTTGGGCACATGTAACGTATGCGTTATGCGTTGTATACCGAAGGATGAAAAATAATTATTTTTTCAATAATAGTGGTTTCTAAAGTATTTTATTCAAAACTACCTTAAGATCATATAATTATTGTACCTCTCATGATCAAAATAAATAAAAAAAGATACGGTTTAAAATCGTATTGCTAGGATTATTATTATTTACATATTCTAATATTTTTTCTTTTAAGAAGAAATTGTTTAAAAAATTTGCTATTATTACTCTGTCTATCGCCCATTAAATGATCGATCGATCCTCCCTTGGGTAGCTATTATACCTAAGCTAACCTGGGTAGCTACATATTATGTAGATTGAGAATTGTTGCTCAAAAATAATCACGCATTTGTAGTTGCTTAAAACGTATCTAGCTTAACATGATTAGGTGTATATTTTTTTCCGTTCTTGTTAAACTATATAATGCACTAATCATAGTCTTTGATATCAAATACACACTTTTCGTGTTTCACGTTAATTTTAGTTAGGCGTAAACAACAACTAGCATAACAATACGGTTCCTTATACCGGTTTAATACGAGTATAACGTGGGTTTAAACCAGTGATGCCCAACCTTTTTCCCTTGGCGGGCCACTTTGGTAAACAATTATCTTCAAGCGGGCCACAAAGTATAAAAGTACAAAAATAATCTTATATATTGGACTTGTTTTCTTATCTTTATTTATCTTATTGTCTATTGAAAAGATTATGATAGACAATTTAAAAGTTTTTTTAAAAAAATTTTTCATTATTAGTAAAAGAAGTGCAAACTCAAATTTCTCGTTAAAAATAAGAGTAAAACATTTTTGTATAGTTTTTAGTTTTATTATTATCATTATAATTGTTTTTTTGGAATAATTATTTAAACAAATTCATAAATTTAAATAAAAATAATATATGAAAAAAAAATAATTTAAAAATTTTTCAATACATTTTTAAAATTGTTTTTATTTTAGAAAATTCGTAACGGGCCATATAGAATACCTTTGCGGGCCACATGTGGCCCGCGGGCCGCGGGTTGGGCATCACTGGTTTAAACAATAACGAGAATTGGTAAACTGCTTAGATTGGAACACTTTTCAATATTTTGACAAACGAATTTCGATGTAGAAAAAACAAATTTTTTAAGGGTAAATTTCAGCGGCCGATTGTAATTTTACGTGTATGTGTTTACGGATAAATTATAATGAGCTTGAAATCATTTAGATTTAGACAAAAATATTAAATATTAACGTATATGTTTAAATCAGCCATAATTAATCTTTACCTTAATTTGGGTCACATATAATTTTTAATTTTTTCCATGTTACGCTGGTAGAAAGTTAAAACTTCATAAAATTAGTTGGCTATTGATGATGAAAAGGAAGGCTAGGTTTGAAAAAAATTTAAATTTAAACACATTAATAAAATGTAAATTTGTATGATATATTATTTATATTATTTAATAGCAAAATATTAATTTTTAATGTATTATTTTTGTTTTACTGTTTTTATATTAATTAAATGAAAGAAATATTAAAATTGCCTTAAAGTAACGATTTAATTTATATGAATAAAATTACTGTATACGTCGAGTAAATATATATTTTAAACTTGCATAATGTTGGCAGGAAGAAGGGTCATCAAAATGTATTAATGTTTGAGTTGTGGATCAAAATTGATTACGTACTACTCCACTTTACTCTCAATAAAACATCAATATGTGAATCAGTAAGCCGATTTTTATGTAAATATTGTTTACTTATTTTATTTTGAATATAAAATCTCACAAAAGAATTAATTTCATTGTTTTGTCTTATGTTTCTTTTAAAATTACTTTCAAATTTGTATAATTATTTAATTAAAATAAATAAAATGTTTGCATAGTCGTATTTTCATGGAACTAATTGATTGGCAATATTTGTTGTTTCATAGAGCAATACCCAATACGACTGTATTTTTTTCATATATTTTTAATATTAATTATTTAACGTAAAAAAATATAATCAGCTGGTACACGGAAGAAACCATATTACTCTTATGTACCGCGGCACCTAATTTAGAAGATCACCTACACATTGGTTCCACAGAATATCAGAGTTTTTGAAGTTAAACTTCTTAACGCAGGGTTGTGAGGAAAAAAAATGCGAACGGGCGGCCGTACGAACGCGAATACGGACATGTCGTTTTGCGCAGCCGCGGATTGTCGTAGCCCAACACATACTATAATTAGACTGCGCTTGATGTGTTAATTTTGGAGTCGTTATAAAATTTTGCCCTGGTCTGGTATTTAAAATCAATGGAAAAAAAAAATATAATTTTTCATATTTCCATGATAATATTTCTTGTTGTTATTGTTTTAAATATATTAAGATATTAAGTCATACATTTCATTTTAGAAACCAATAATAGAAAATAGAAAATAGAATTTATTTAAATTTACAAAAAAAAAAAAAACTGATACATTTTAAAATAATGTGAATATATAATTTTGTTTTGTGTACTTTCAAACATTAACATTTAATAAATAGTTACTTAATAAATCTTTTATTTTAATAATTAAACACAAAGTCTACTATGTTTATTGTTAGTATTTTATACATGGGTAATATCAAATACTCTATAAGAGTAAAGACTACTAGACTAGTATTTGGTAATATCTAATAAAGAATTATACGTAATATTATTTTATTTAATTATCTATGATTTTATATTATTATTTAGATTTTATTATGATAATACTCCTGGAAAACACGACTATTTGTTTCTCTCCTCCGTGATAATTTACTACCAAGTTGAGGGCGAATGACCTGAATGATAGCCCCAATGTATTGCACGTTAAGGTATAGGGAATGCGCAGTCCATTTATATTATGTCTATGGTCGTAGCTGTATTTTGTAAACGTCTATGGGTTGTGGCGTTAAGCGACAGTTTTTTTGGTTGGGTTATTAAACAAAAAATACTCAATAAATAAATAGTCGTAATTAATATTGAATGCTAACAATAATGTTAATGAGATAAATATTTAGATAAAAACTGAATGATCGTTGGGGATGATTTCATACGGTCGGCGGGGCGAAGCGTATCAGTACATCATGTACATAATATGATATAATAATAATATTACATATTATAAATTATAATATTGGTCGGTACCAGCCGATGCGGTTACGATGACGACAACGACGATGATAATAATAATAACATACACGCGCAGTTGCGACTTGCGATTAACCCTTTATAGGGCAGACCAATAAAAATCATCAGATTGTTATGAAAATTGGTGTACATGCAGTATGGAATACTTTGATTTTGGGAAAAATATTGGAATATAATTTACATTGTTTCTTTTCTTTCTTTATCATCCTCATTACCCCAGTCTATCCATGCCTTTCTTTCCTTTTCACTCACTCACGTGTACCGTTCAAAAGAAGTTTCACTTCCCGCTTGCGTACTGGTAACACACACACATTTTTTTTTAAATCCCGTAGGCATTGTGTACATGTATATATAATCGTGTAGTGTAACACAATAGGAAACTGTAGGGATTAAAATCGCATTGTTTAGCTAAAAATACGATACGCGCGTATAATAATACAGCGAAATGTAATAAGTTCATAAATACACGAGGTCTCTGTTGTTGTACTGTACGTCGCGGTGACACATTAAAATTCTATACGACAACGATGACGACGACGACGACGATCTTAAATCAGACTTAATTACGGTGCACTGGCGCGTGTAGGAATATGATTGCGAATGTATATAAATTATAACATGACGGATGTAATATCCGTGATATTGCGAGTGACACACACGAAAGACTGCGGTCGTGAATTTATCTGGATTACATAATATAGGAACTGTTCGTGGAATATATATTATATAATATTTAAAAAAAAAAAAAATATCATTGTGGTCGATCGATGGCAATCGTTTTTGTCGTTATACGTTGTTGTCGTTGGTAGCGTAAGATATAGGAAATTATATATATAGCCAAGGGCTGATAAAAATGCAGCGCCCTTACGTACGTGGAAGTTCGGAGTATATTTGTTTTTCATATATTTAAGGGCTCTCTGAAGTATATGAAAAACTAGCATACTCCAAACTTCCGCGTACGTAAGGGCGCTGCATTTTTATCAGCCCTTGGCGTCAAATTTCCTATATCCTATACCATACTAACAGCACCTGGGGTAAGCATACTCACTACCCCTCATAGATGTGGCATAAATAACAGGGTAATAAAAGAGGGATAATATGATTCTGGGAAAATGTACCTGGAATTATAATTATCCTACGATATTGCGCCATTGCTTTAGGATTATCTAGAAACTAAGATTTTACTGGGACACCGGAACCGTCCGCTGCGATGTGTGTTCATTCATCTCCTAGCAAATATATTTCGATCACGGTAAAAGGGATTACGAGTTTTCACATACATGTACGTAATTATTCGTTTCTGTATTACGAAAACGTATCCAATAGGATGTTTTTAGAAATATAGTGTATAAATCGTACAGATATTCCGAACAGACTCACTTTTATAGCATATAGGTATATCATTCTAGAATCGAATAATTATTTACACTTGAAAACAAAAATCACTTCATCGAAATATTCTACCTACTATGGATGTTGTTAACATAAGAATGATCCGTTTTGTTCGTTTTTTTTTTTTTTTTAATATTTATATTAATTTAATACTTTTTCTATTTTAATAGTATGATTTCCAAATGAAAAAATATTTTACGTATTTAATTTACTTATATTCAATTTTTTTTTAATTTTCATTAATTAATATAATTTAAGTATGATACGATTTACAATGGTTTTACACGTTTGTATGTAGGGGACCTAACACGTTTAATGTTCAATAAATAAATATCCAATGAAAAGATTATGATAATATTTTGTTTCATACTAGTATAACGTTCAATTTGTAGTGGTCTAATTTCGTTTAATATATTGCTTTATCGAAATTATATTGTGCCATTTGTTATTTTAAATACGTAGTATATATCAAACTGAAACTATATTATTATTATATCTATTGAGTGCTTAGAGACGTGTAATCATTTTATGTAAATTCTAATACGCTGAACTCGGAGAACACTAGAACCTCGTAAACTTTTAACTAACATACAATATAGTTAATTCGAATTCAAATTGTGTTGTAAATCATGACATCACGCATTGGTGCGTTCTTTAATTTTTTCTGAATTTAAACTGTAGATTTTTTTTTAGAATATTTGATTTGTTCAAATAAATATTTCTTTTAGATTATATTTTGTTTTTTTTTTTGGTTAGTATAAGCGCTCAAATTTTTATCTTTTTGGAATAACTGAAGCAATCATAATATCACAATATCTGAAAATCTAACAATGACTCTGAAATAGCATAATTTTTAGAACTACCAAAATGTGAAAGAGTCTTTAGCCACGGAAATGACAATTTTTGGTAAATTAAAATGGGTTCGTCTTTTGAATGGTAGCTAATAATTATTTATATTAGCACGGTAATTATTATGTAATTAATATGAATAAACATTATTATATTAACAACGTAGAGGTAAAAAAAAATAATAAGACATTGCCATGGCTCCTATGTTGTACATACTCTATTTTATTGACATCAATTTTAAGATAGATATAATGAAATATATAAAAATATAAGTATGACTCATAATAATAAATCGGGTAGGAGAGATTCACGGTTAAGAACTCACTAAGGAAAACAGTTTAAAGCTAGCATGAAAATAAAATTAATTATGGTAATAATAGTAATAATAGTAATAATAATAATAATAATAATAATGATAATTATATTAATAATTATAATAATAATAATAATAATAATAATAATAATAATAATAATAATAATAATAATAATAATAATAATAATAATAGTAAAAATAATTATAATTATAATTATAATAATGACCACTGTGTTTTTCTTCGTAAAAATAAATAAAAACTCTAAGAAAAAAATGAAATATTAAATATCGGTGGATTTTTATTAATTCTTAGTATTCTGAATTAAAATACACAGTGTGTTACAGTCTTCTTATTGCTGATATTACAAATCTCGTTTCGGTTATTTCTCTTTTTATTGTGATATAATTTTTCAATATTTTTAATTTAATCAAACGGTATGGAAATAAGCTCTTATACAGTAAAAAGGCCTTATGAATATAAATAATTTATTGAATACAATATTTACTGTTAATATGAATTTTTGCTTTTTGAATACGCATACGCCGGTTGTGTTACTGTAATAGTAATATAATATTCAACCAAAATAAAACAATTTAAATGCCACAGATGGTACGAATATCTTAGGAAATAATTAAATTTAAATCAACGAATCACGTGAATCTTTGTATAAATTATAAATATATCTGTTAAAAAATATTCGTATTATAATGCTGGTTATATTTTTTCACAGTTTTACTATTTAACGCCGAAGATTTTTCGTGGGTTGATAGTTTTCCCGGGTATACATAACTTGATTTCATTATGCCTTGGATTTATTTATATATATTTTTTCTTTTCCCAAATAACCCTTTCGGTTTCGGTCGGTGCAACGATTAATTCTTGTTTAAACTAAACGATGGCGGAGAAGCACGCTACGAATGGGGATGTGGAATCGTTCGCGGTGAGATTTTCATTATTAATATTAATTATCAAAGTGCGGCCGACAGAAACGCACTTAGAAAAAAAAAAAAAAAACAAAAATAATTAATAAATAATAAACAGATAAAAAAATAAAAATAATCATAAAATTTCCGAACAAGACTGTATGTGAGGGAGAGAAGGATAGAGAAAGAAAAATGAATGTTTATATTACTCTGAAGATAAAAAGGGTCGACTAGAAACTAGCGAACGAGAAAGAGACCGAAACGGAATCGCGGCAACTTTCAGACAGGAAATTTCATACTACTATAGCCGCCGACGGGACGTCAAATTTTAAAAGTTCCTAGACAAAGGCGTATTAATCTCTCGCCGCCACCGTTGTGTACGTGAATAATAACAAATTTAATAACCTTTTGTTGGCTTCCGTAAAGTTTTTTTTTCCTCCCGACCCCTAAAGCATCCGTCCGGCGTCGTCTTCTACCATGCCTATGTGGGCAGTACACGTCCGAAAAGTTCTCAGACTCCGCAGACGTTTGCAGTCATTTTCGTTGTACGTCGTGAGCTGGATATATTTCCGAAACAAAGTTTTGTCAGTCGACGATGATGGCATAACGAGTCAGCGCTATGAATGTAATAATCTACATTATATTGTTCGTACATTATATGATTGGTTTACACGTGTGAATGATTATATAATATAGAGACCGAACGACGATGAAATACGGTTTAATTGATTATTTTTGTTAACCACTGTTTATTATGCAGCTATAACTGAATACTGTTTTTTTCCTTGGTATTTTGTCATCTTAATCAAATTTGTCAATCACCACCATCATGATGGATGCAAATAAGAACAAAAAAAAAAAATAAAATAAAACAATAAAACAGTCCGTTTATTCTTAAATATCATATTTAGACGTTATTTACTAGTTAGATGATTGCATACCATCGAATACAATTTTATCGAGTAAACTTCAAAGTGTAATAATTTATATTTTTATACGAATTGTAAAAATGAATTTTAATTCAAAGAATTACTTAAAAGATGAAAATGTGAGTACTATTTAATTTTTATTTAGATTTAAAATTGAACTGTTCGGAAGTGAGAACAAGTTTAATTCGCCTAAATAAAATGTATCTATTTTAAAGGCATTCAATTTACTTAGTGGGGTAAGAACCTTACAGGAATCAATCGGTACCAGCGGTTTTTGTAGCTTTTGAGTAAATACCACTAGCACCTTAATACAATTATCAAAAAATATGAATATTTTAAACTTCTGAGAATTATTACTATACTTATTTACTAAACTAATTACTTACTTATTATTGTATTAAAAGTGTAAAAGTTTTAAAAGTAAAGGGCGTTGGATTAAAAACACTTAAATACTACTTAATAAGTATTATCACTACTGAGAATCAATATAATATATTGATTCTCGGTAGTGATAATATTTCTCAAGAGTTCTTTCATTAGTCCTTTTATTGTAACTCTACTTTTTAAAAAATATATATTTAGCTTCGAGTCCAAATCTTATTTAATTTATATACTGTATTCTGCCAATTAATTATGGTATTTGTTATTAGTAATTAATTATTGTTAATATGTTATTATTGTTCATATAATTATTTATATTACTCTCTTTACTTTCAATCCCATTCCAAATTCAATTTTAAATACATTTTCTTTTTTTGGCAACTGATATTTTTTGATACTTCGTAAGTCTTTTCGTAATTAGAGTTGATAACTTTTATGATATGTTAAAAGTATATTCTAAAAATTTAACCCACGCATGAAGTTTATATAAACAGCATATTAAGTTTTTTATACTTACATCAAAATTATTTAATTCGTTCATTGCTATAGGATTACATTTTCATAAAAAACATTTTTGTCTTGATGTTTCTGTTAAAACATTAATACCATCCCTAATACTTGTCATAAATCATAGTTATAATAAGAGTGTAACAGTTAGTGACTTTTCATGGAAAAAACTATTTTTATGGTTTTCAATTTCTCAATCAATTTTTCAACTTTTTGCTCTTCTGTTCCTGTTGTTTTTCGTGTATCTTTTGTATATTTAAACTTAATTGGTTTAAATTAATAAGTGGACGGTGGTTTTGGATTTTTTTTTAAACAATTTGTATACCTTTTTTTTTTTATTAGTTGCCGTTTGTCGTAAAGGAACTAAAGAAAATTAAAATACTCTTTCATCTATTACTTCATTAACAGATAGTTGTATTTAGTTTTATTGCCTTGTTAAAACATTAGTGGTATTCATTATGACTTGAACTCTTCGCGTAGCCCCACTTACAAATGAAACCAATTTGTTTATTAAGTTTATTAAAGTTTTTATTTAATGTTTGCACTAATTTGTTGAGTGTATGATTTAATAGATTCTGAAGTGGAACAGAAACATCAACTTCAGTTACTTCAATTCTATCAGGATAACATCTTAGCTGATTTTATTGTATGATGGGTAAATAACGCTTTCTGTTGTTTCGCTCCTAAACGTTTTATACAATTTTTTTTAAATTTAATTTTTAGACATTTGGGTATTTATTAGAAATGCGATGAGTTTATCTTCTGAATACAGAGTTATATTTTTTTTTCAAGATATTTGTTGTATTTTCTTATATTTATTCGATGATCTAAGGAAAATTATTACGATTTGAATATTTTTAATCGGTTATATTGACGGTTTCCAAAAAAAAAAAAAAACAATAAATAATTCTTATCAACAGTTAATATTGAATGTAATGATAATGTTTTTAAACCTAATTGTGAATATTGAAAACCTTATCTTTTGCCATTTAAAATTAAATTCTGGCGTGTGGCGTAAACTTCTTATAATCTAGTAGTCTGTACAAGTAGTAGTATAATTTGATAGTGCACTGGTTAATTATAAAATTTCCTATAAGTTAACTATTTATATTATATTGATATTTTTTTTATGTACATTGTAAATTGCATATTTACATTAGTATACGTATTGCATTGACGTATATTAAAATTAAA
This sequence comes from Sipha maydis, assembly GCA_034509805.1. Taxonomy (NCBI): domain Eukaryota; kingdom Metazoa; phylum Arthropoda; class Insecta; order Hemiptera; family Aphididae; genus Sipha; species Sipha maydis. The sequence continues at coordinate 309,270 of JASXSY010003273.1, forward strand.
GAATCCAGAGTTTTTTTTAAAAAAAAAATCAAAACGGCCAAATTCATAAATGTACTTCAATTTTGCCTCGCTTTTATAAAAAAGAAAAAGATATCAACTTTTTTTTGACATGAGCTTCCATTTTATAAAATTAAACATTAAGAGTAGTTTTGAACTGATGAAATTAAACTGTCTTAACCACATCCGAATAGAATATAATATCTCCATTACGATTTATAATTGACGTATGTAATTATTGCGGGTAGTTTTTACTTGACGCTCGGGTAATGATTTCAAGTACATTGCATTTATTGTTATTATTGGATGTTTGTTTTTTTTTCAATATGTTTAAAAATATAAATTTAATTTTTTGCATTTCCTTGTCATTTACAAAATAGACCGTTAGTGATAGTAGTTTATTACATTTGATTTGAATTAATTACTAAACAAAACCCTCCGTACAGTGAACTTAAATTTTAATTGTAAAATAGTTGTGTCGTAGAATTTCGAAATTAAAATTAATTTAGTAAAATCATGTTATACTATTTCACTTTGTAAACGAGATTAATAGTATTATCAACAACGTGAACCATTTCCCTTTGTCAACGAACAATTTGATTAAAATAAAGTATGAAATATAATCATATTGTATTACATATGATACTAAGCACTATTCGTATTATAGTAATATTATATATACATAATATTACATTATTATGATTGAAAATTGAATTTTCTGTAACAATGTAATGCTAAAAAATAGCATTATGCAAAGCATTACTAAAGACATTGTAAGCTTATAATAATTGAAATTACGTTGCATAAATTATAAGCACATATACACAACAATTTTAAACAATAAATTGGTTGACTGATCATATATATGACCAGTCCAGTTGTATAGAATATTTTATATCCATCAAATAGTTAAAATCGTAACTGATAAATGATAATTAGATAATTATATTTTGACTGCATCGTCAAAAGAAATTTAAGATTAGTTGCATTTATTTCCCCATAATAAAAGTAAAGCAATTATATTGTTTTTAATATTTTAATAAATTAATTTCATTGTTTATTAAGGTTTTCTTTTTAAAATAAATTACATACTTTTTACGTATACATATGTTTTGAATGCGATTAAAAAATCGAATCGTATTTTTCATTATAAAACTATCCTCAGTTTTAAAAATATTAAAATATGTATAAGAGTAAATAGTTAAACATTTGAAAAATGTTTAACAATTAAATCAGCAAAAATCATATTAGAAAATTCACTTGAATATTATTTTATTTGCATAATATGAGTATCTTATGTTGAATGTTATCGTTAAAAATCAAATAACCGTCTATATATTAAAAGTAATTCATGCTTTATAATAATCCATACAATATGTAGACCATAATTACTCTTGTAATTAGTATAAGGATGAAAGGTCACAGACCATTTTGTGTCACAATCACAAAATCTTTCGTTGATTTTGGGAATTTTCGTTCGTCGATACTTGTCAACAATCAGTGTCTTGTTGTGTAATATAGTCACACAAGTGATGCTTTCATGAGACATCGTTGTTTTTATTTCACTTTTGGAGCTTCGAAATGTTTCAGTTCATCCGAGTTTCCTTCCTTCCCCTAATTAGGAAGCATATAACAAGCATGTTGAAGTAACATAGGATTTGGTGTTTGATATGAGTTTTGATAATCTACAATTTAGACCATTATAAGTGCAACATGAATATGACAGTATTGCAATAATCACAATAAAGTTATAAAAAAAAAATTATACAAGTAAAATAATAACAATATTTTACTTAAGTAATACAGAATATCATAGAGAATTACGACTTTTCCTTGTCGGTGGCTAAGTGTAAATTATTATAACCTATTATTGACGTGTCTTATGACATAACGATTTTTTTTTTGTAATGCACAAATTTGTTTTTTAAATAAATTTAATTTATTCCTCTTATCAGCTTATCAAATGTATTAAAATAAAAAAATAAAATAATAATAACTATAAGTTATATACAAATACACGTTTTATATAAAGGTTCCAACATGAAAATCGAAAGTATATAATAATGGTACTTACTTAAAACATGATGTTTGGGCGTGGTGCAGTTATGTATAAAATAGTCATCATATTTAGTAACAATAAAATGTCCTTTTTTTAGATATTTATGATATTTTGGATTTCTGAAAATAACATTTAAAAGCTTTTAAAATATCACTCGTCCGACGGTTACCGCGTAATCACTCTGTTGTATAAGTGTACATCTATAGTGTATTTTATTATATGACTACATATTATGGTGATAATATGCGTCTTTCTATGTGACCATAATACCATCTAGTTGGACACTATGTTTTTGGTTCCAAAACGGGGGTGTCACCTATACATAGTGCGCACTGCATTACAATTATAATATATTTGAAACCTTTCCCGTGCACGCGTAAATAACGATGTCAGAACAATTTTACTACTTCAGTTATATCGTTTGAACACGACATGTACATTTGAAGGACTATTTTCATCGAAAAACTTTCGGAGATTTACGACCGTAACAAATTATTAGATGGAAACTTAAAGACAATATTTTTGAACACTTTTGCAATTATACAATACAATAATATATCACGAGATGAATATCTGATTTAGTTTAAGTGATTTTAATATTTTTATTTTTTTTAATTTTCAACATCCGATTGCTAACCGTACTCGGTGTTGTCATTCTAAGGTGAATAAATTAATGCCAAAAGACAACTCGAATGAGGACACTATAAAAACGTCGAGTGTTTAATTAATATTATTAAAAATAATTACATTTGTGTTTTCATGTTCAGACTAAATTAAACATAAAATTAAATATTAAATTTGAAAACAGTACTCAGTTTTTAATTAAAACTACACCTTGGGCATCGAATTAATAACATATTTTTTATTTTTAAGTAATAACATTAATAGTATTATGAAATATTTTATTACGTGGCTGTATTTAATATTTTACGTATTTCTTAAGTGATAGGTGATATATCAAAAAAATTAGTAATATCTTAATTCAGTCGATTATTAATTTCAAATATTGAGGAATAAAAAGAGTTATCTCAATATTTATTTCAACTATAGTTTATGGGTTATAATATAAGCTTATCAACTTCTCGAATGTAGTCAATGTTTACATACATTGTTTATTGATAGTCATACTTTTGAAAACATTAAAAGAATCCATGTTGTATAGAGAAAATGAACCGAGGAATTTATTTGACGATATACTTGTATGCATAACAATTAATAAAGTTACATATTTTATCACACAGAAACTCATTTTAATAAACGATCAGATTTTTACGGCGAACAAATTTAGTTCCGGTAATCGGGGTGGAAAAAAAACATTAATTAACTACCTCTACGCATATATTTACCGTAAAACAAAATTACTGCAGCATCTGCAGTTTTTATTTTTACATATATGTATATATGATATCTGCTGGGCTGTTTAATTTTTAAATTTTTGTCTGTACTGTTATGTACTACCGTAAATTTATTTATGATATCGATTGCATTGAAACCGATGGATTAAAAAAAAAAAAAAATAAAAAAAAAAAAAAGGTTAATTTTTTACTCTAATGGGGAACTAAACGATCGAAAAAATTAATTGAAAAAATAAATAAATATACCGAGCGTTTTTACATCAACGTAATCGTAATTTAACATATACATATATGCTATATTAATACGTACCAAGCGTATTATTATTATTATTATTATTAATATTATATGGTATACAAACTAACGTCATTATACCGTTTTCAAACGACCGTATATCGTGTTATATTCCATACGTCAGCGAGTACTACCACATGCACGGAATAACTTGTTTCACGGTAATTTACGTAATACGGTGTAATATTATATTGCACACTGACCAATTTGTGAACAAATCGTATTGAAGGCGGCGGCGGTGGATGATTTTGCGCAAAGCAATAAGCCGAATCGGGATAATATACGTACGTAGAGTACAGCAAACAAAAATGTATACATTTAATTAACGCATATTATAGCGGCCGTTTCACGATAGTAATTAATTTAACGAGCCGTACGCAGAATCATCGGATAATAAAAGGAAATACATGTGTGTGCATGTATGTGTGTGTGTGTGTGTGTGTGTGTGTGTGTGTTAGTCCAAAATAATCGTTTGGCAGGGTATTTCGAGTCTCATTAAATTATGTGCGTGTAAAAATTATAAAAGTTTAACTCCAAATTTCAAAGCGTCACATAAAAAAAAAAAAAATAAAATAAAAACAATATTAAATACAATTTTTACCCTTGGTTAAATATTTGCGAGCTTTATAAAATGTACTCAGGACATGTCAAATATGCGAGTACCTATCGTCTACACTAGTTCCAAGTTTACCGAGTACCAAAGAATATGTTTAATACATCGTTTTTTGGGTTCACCGTGATGGTGTGGTGTTTCACCACTCTCATTTGGTAGAACTCACAGGTGGTAAATCGTCGACCGCGTAGAGTAGATTTTCAAAATAAATCACCAAGTCGAAAAGGATTAACTGCGGTAAGTACCTGTAAAACTAAGTTATCTATGACTGGCTTTATGTAACGTATTATGCATAGGTATGCTTTTACGAACATGCAGGCGATTTCTGATGATCCTTCACTTGGGAAGTTTTACCCCTTGAGTTAAATTAAAAATTAAACGTGTGAAAGTTTCAAAGTTGACCATGTCCTCGTCCTCTTGCTCTACCATCGCAAGAATTCCTATGAAAACGAAGTAATTTTTTTGCCTACGAAATATACCACCTAGAGAATTTAGTCGCTGATTTTCGATCTGTATTTTTACCATTGAAAAGAGAATTGTGAGTCTTATCGACCACAAAGAGTATTCGAAATAAAAATGAAATCTTATTCATTTCAACTATGTAACCAAACGTCAAATACATAATATTACATCGATTGTTCGATCGGTTTTTATTGGTAAGAAATATTTGCGCTTTATATGTTGCACAAATAATTTGTTTTAGTTCACTGGAAACATCCTGTTCATTGACTACTATATTTTAAATCACCAAACGACACATTTTTGTCCTATTCATCGACGGTATGAAATTCAAAAATAATGATAGAAACATTTTAACTGCTATTATTATAATATTGCTCTTACCATGATTTTTCTAAAGTATTTCTGGGTTTTAAGAAATAATGAAATCTGTGTAGTTCAATGGATTATTTACAGTCTGTATTGAGTTTTTATTTATGTTCTTTATAAAAATATTCACTCTTGTTTTGAAATACAGAGATTTCAATTATAAACAAGAAATAGCTGAAAGTTTTTTGTTACTTTTTTTTTAGCATGGCTTGTAAATAGCGTTCACAGATCAAAACGTTTTTCATTAATTGAACTTGCTTTATTATGTATTCCTTTTCTCTGATAATGCGGCAGAAATGCTCTTTTATCTTAAGATTAAACAGAAAATATAATTCAAATAAAAAACCAATAATTATTTAAAAGCTCATTGAAAAACTAATACCATTAGAATATTATTTTTTTTTGTAAATTCACGCACCATAAGAATGGGAAAATTGACCTATATGCACAACAATATGTAATACAAATTTATTCTGCTGCAGCTAGAGAAATAATTTTCTGATTAATTATTGATTATTTATTTGCTATAAGCTGATGAAATTTTCATCTTGAAAACGAATAAAGCCTGTCAGATAATATTACTTACGATCTGTCAAAATGATACGAATAGAATATATATGGCTAATAAAGCTGAATTGCAGTGCTCCTCCCGAGAGTCAAATATTTATATTTTTAACTTTACTCTTTAGACAGTGCATGAAATTGGAGCGCAGAATCCGACTGGTTAAGCTAGTGCTGTGAAGTTAATGTATAATACGTAAAATGTACATACATTGACATCATGGTCGGGTTCTGTGAAATGAAAGAATATTAATATATATATATATATATATATATATATATATATAAAGTATAGAATCCATTCTTTGTTCCCTATCCGGAAAATTGATAATATACATTGAAGATAAAAAACTCCAGGAAGTGTTTGAAATGAGAAAAAATTTTTAGAAAACGTTGAATTCTGGGTCAACGGATAAGTGATACACCCGAATCCAACGGGAATGCGTCCTCTATACTCCCGTGACAAAAATAAATCAAAAAACGACGACTGTTCTGTTTATGGTTGAGTGTTTGGGGCGACTATGGGAACACATTTTTCGACGAAATCGGAATGCATACGAGTGCAAAGGACGTCTTGTTTTCCCTCTCTCCATGATGTCAAATAACAAAATGGTGCATATTATGACACTTCACGGGTTCCAACCAATCGATTGATGTAGCTCTTGTTGATGTCGGTCGAATATTTCGGGTGTTCGCCCGAAAAATACAATCAAATTCACGTTTTTATCTAACGGACGCATACACATAGTTTGGTATTGTATCGTCTGTCAAAATAATACATAATATAAAACATACATATAGGCAACGGCACCGATGCTTTGAACATTCCAATCGGACATCAGTGTACAGCAATATATTACGTTATAAAAATGCTTTGAGTTATATATTATGATAACAAAATGTGATGTTGTTTTTTTTTTCAATTAACGTAATATCCGTAATGTGCTGATTGGACGGCCAGTGTATGCCGGAACGTTTGTGTTCAAATACACCATGCGCCAATGAGCGTGTTCTGATAGTAGAATAAATACATTGTAAATAAACATATTATTTTATTTATTTGTACAAGATCAAATCCATTATTAAGTTAAAATATTATAATTTTTTTAATTTTTTTTATTTATCAATATTAAATTATTTCAATTATATATATATATCAATAATACCCATCAAAACAAAGTATTTATTAAAACTTCAGTTATCATAAGTGCTTTGTGTAAAGTATCCTCATGCGGGTCGACTTAAATTTTATTCTACTCTCAACTAATAATAAGCAATTGGTATTATGACAAAAGTATGGATTTTGACCATGAAGAATAAAAATATTTTTATTACACAGATACACGCACTCTTGGGCATAATATACATACATGCCGTTTATTATAATTTTAAACTCATAACCTTGGCCGGTGTTATTATTTGTTACTTAATTATTATTCAGGGAAAATTAAATTGATTATTATTATATGCATTTGCCAATGATGTCCAAGTTTCTATGAAATATTTCTGTTTATATTGTACATGTAAACATACTTATTATGGAGTATTAAGTTTTAATACCTAGCGGCTTTTTTTTGTCCATAATTTTTATATGTATTTTGTATAAGTATATTAATTATTGTGTTAATCACGTTTATTTATCATTAATTTATGTATCAATTTATGATTCATTATTATTAATTATTAAAATTTCACACGCTATTAATAACTATCATTTTATAATCAATCAAATACAATTTTTCGGATAAATATTTCGTTTAACAATTTTGATTAATTTTTTTTTTCTCTCAGATACTCGTATTATTCAGTAATTTTACGAATCAATAAATGATTATACAGTTTTGTAATTAAACAATAATATTCTAATTTTTAGGAATGACACTTTTGACTAATTTGACTAAAACACGACCAAATCAAATAAAATATCAAAGAGTTTTCAAAAACTCATAGAAATATATTGGTTAATATAATGTTCTTATAATAATTTAATTCGTATACAAGTTATGACATTTAAATTTATTATAAATTTACAGTGTACTAATTTTAGAACAATCGCTACTATTTGAAATTTAAAATGCATTGAATGATATATCCACGACAGTAAAATTTTTGAAACGAATTAATTATTTAATTATTTCGATCTGTCCGGAAAAACTCCATGAGTGAATATTTAATACGTTCGCGGAAAACTACGCAGTTTTTTCTCGGAGCACACGTTTTTCTTTTGTCCGATATTACAAACTGTAATAAAACCAGCAATTCCTTAGAATATGTAAGCACAGTTCAAAGAATTCGATTTGGATTATGAAAAGCCTCGTTATAGCAGTTTTTTGGAGCGCGTGCGGGTGTGCTTACCAAACAATAAATCCTTCACTGTCCTTTTTAGAGAGATTGCACGCACATTAAACATATATAAACACCACAAATATGTTCTTGTCTTTATATCCATTGCATATGGAACATTACCAGGAGGTTATAGACACTTTGTTAAAGTACGCTGTTCGATGATGAATATTTACATATCCACCACATAAAACTTAGTTATCCATTCGTCTTATGTGTTTTATAACACAGTTTTATGTACCTAAAAATAAATATTATTGTTCTATATAAACGAAGACTAATTTAAAATTTATTTGTATTAAAATCATTTCATATTGATTAATTGTATATCTACTTAATTTAGTTTTGATCAATGGATAATAATGTATAATACTTCAAGGCTTACGATTCGTTTTCGTTAATTTTTCGTGCTGTGAATATAAAGACGTCTTCTATCACATCGGTACGTACAGGAGATTTCTAATAATGTTATATAATTTCATTTTATGAGTTTTGAATTTCATGCGAAGAAATTACAATCCTAGTGATTTTTTTTTTTTTTTTTTAATGCTTGAATGTAATACAATTCATGATGTTCTGCGTTTTAGCATTAGACATCAGAAACACAAAGTTGAAATAATATTTCGCACAAGAATGGATTGCTCTACAATACGTGTAGTATGTGTTTTATATCGGTAATACTTATTAAATATTTATTTTAATACAGTTTGTACTTCGCGTTTGTAACTTAGGGAGTCGTCTTTTGTTTAAAGTTTACGAATAATTATCTTTACATCTAGAAGAACAGAAAATACAAATGATTGTATTATACAAATAGCAGTAAGATTATGCATTTACACGATCAGTAATGCCGACAATTTACGAATAAATATTTATTATATAATGTGTACAGTATTATACTAAACACTTCAGTATTAAAATGTAAATTTTTCATTTTCAGATTGATCCCCGTGGATACGGAACTATACAATAATCAAGTAAATCAATATAATTTTAATGACTTTTGTTCCATCACTGTTATTCAAAACGGTTTTTTTCATTTTTCTTTTTGTATGTTCACATTTTTTTAAAGTATTTTTATTTTACTTTTCATTAATTTTAGTTCGTTTTTCACGGATTTTTTGTACCGAAAAATTCGCACCCTAATCATAGTAATTCGATCACGGTCGAAAATCCATCGAAATGTTTTATAATACACTATACCCTTAACCCGCCAACGCGTTGCGATGATGAATGGTTACAACGTAGGGCATCAAATGAGTTTAAACTGCTGATTTATTTGAAACAAAGAACGTGTAGCGTAGTCTGTACATACACGTTCTTTCTTTCTTGTACACACACACACACACGCACACACACGCACACACACACACACACACACACACACACACACACACACACACACACACACTATAATATACAACTATGTGTTGTTTCTAATTATTGCAATAGCCGTCGTTGGTATCAATACAATATATACATAAATGTCAGCCCCATGCCACCAACACTGTATTATTAAAACAATACACGTATATTATTCTAATTTTCATTATTGTTACTAATATGTTGTATGATTATCAACATTATAATGTATCAATCAATTGAATGATATTATCTGATACTGTCAATGTACATAATATCGTATACAATGATAAACCCCGCAATCATTACATGCCGCTATTTTCGTAATACAGCAATTAATATACTCGTACATCCCGTCAGTGTATGCAAATAACAATAATAATATGTATATTACATTATTTTACATCGTTTTTGGGGAGCTCGACTGGCGGTTATATTTTAAATTGTCTCGAATAATTAGTGTAAATATTTTTTATAATGTTTATTTTAATGCGCCTTAGACATTTTTTAAACTTAAATATCTAAGCTATCATAAAATCATAAAATTAAGGGTTACGAATTGTGTGAAGTTCAATTGATGGAACTTATTTCATTATGTTTTAAGTACTTCAAACTAAACGAATTATACTGAACTCAAAACACGGTTTTAAGTTACGATGTGTATATTATACAATATTATAATCGTCTTAGCGGCACGATATACTATTTGGACTTACAAAGTTTAATTTAAACTCAAGCTAAGAGTATAACAGTCAAGTAAACATAATTTGTGAGACTGTAAAAAGGCGTAAATGAAAAAGCGAATTCAAAGTTAAAAATTCTATATACTTCCTATACTTGCAGTATCGCCAAAAGAATTTCTTTCAATGGTCCAAACATATTGATATATAGAAGGATACACTTAATGCCCTCCTGTCATACTCTATGAAATCTTTTTCGTCCTTAGTGCTAGCTTCCAAATCTTATTTATGGTTTGTAATAATGCCTAATGCCTTGTCCTTTCTTTATTATTAACTCGTATAAATCAATAATCATGCTATAATTTTTAATATTTTAACAACGGCATGGAAAAAATAAAATACAATTATTTAGACCTCATCTATTTGACCTGTACTCATGTCACATTGTTCCTCGAGTATACTAGTAAATTAACATGATAACATATTTTTAAATAATAGTTCAACCGGCAAAGGACACACGGAAATGTGCCTCAGTCAAAATGAACATAAAAAAAAAATAAAAATAATAATTAAAAAGCATTTACACCATTCAATATGCGTTCGTAAAACACAGCAATATACGAGATACAAACATAGATATATTATAATCAGTTTTATATGTATATTAATAAGATGAATCTAATATAAATTATACTAATGTAATATCACGTGATAAACTGTCTAATTATTGAACAATATCCTCAAATGTTGTAAACTTCATATATAATTTATAAATCAATTTTAATTTTTAATAATAAACATGATGATCATACCGTTTAACGACTTGGTAATTTACATGTTATTGTATGGTGCATTAAATAACAACTGATTTCGTTTATGGTTTCTACCTTATATATTTAAAGACAATTTAGTTATATAGGTTTTTTTTTTTTTAATGTTAATTTAAAAATAAAACCATATTATAATCAATACTACAAGATATACTTATAGTTATGCAAGTATCTACTAATCTTTAAGTGGTCTGAACTGTAAATATACAGGGTGTTTCTGAAATGGTTGAGTAATCACGTACTCTCTGGAGTAGATAAAAGAAGAATTTTTTGCATTATTTTTTCTATTTTTAAAACCTTCGCGTTTTATCTAATTATCTTTAGAATATTATTTTGAACCTACAAATTGATACTTGTAAGATATTTCTTGCAAATTTCTCACATGAATCGATATGTGGTATCAATTTTGGGCTTGTCGTTCGTTTTTCAGGACCGAGTCACCAGGATCAGAAAATGTGATGTAACATATCGATTTGTATAAGAACTCTGCAAAATAAAACGTGTTGAAATTTGTTTGTTCTTACTTCACATATCTGATTAATTAATACAGTTTTTATTGAATTTCAAATAAATTTTGTTAAATTATGATTATTTTACAATAAAAACCGTGTTAATTAATCAAATATTTTAAATAAGAACAAATAAATTTCACCTAGGTACGTTTATCTTGCAGAGTTATCATAAAAATCGATATGTTACATTACATATTTTGATCCTGACGACTCGGACATAAAATATGGGTAACAAGATCAGAAAATGTGATGTGATATATCGATTTGTAGAAAAACTCTGCAGGATAAAATATGTTGAAATGTATTTATTGTTATTTCACATATCTGATTAATTAACACGGGTTTTAATGAATTTCAAATACATTTTGTTTAATTATAAATATTTTGAATTAAAAACCGTATTAATTAATCAAACATGTAAAATAAGAACAAATAAGTTTCACCTACGTTTATCTTGCAGAGTTTTCATACAAATCGATATGTCACATCACATTTTCAGATTGTGCAGAATTAGTCGACAAGCCTAAGATCGATGTCACACATTAATTCATGTGAGAAATTTACAAGATAATATTTTAAAAGTATTTATGTTTAGATGTTATAGAAATAATTAAATAAAATTTAGGTTTTGAAGATAGAAAACAAATTTTAAAAGATTTTTCATTTAACCACTCCAGAGAGTACGTGCATACTAGTTTCCTTAACTATATCAGGAACACCCTGTATTTCCAATTGATAAACGATTGTCAATTGTATTAGTTGTTGCTAATTATTTGTACTAGATGATCCATTTTTTGCTGCGTAGTTCTACAAGTTCTTTAAGAAGTACATTACTACGTTGAGAATAAATTCCTTCCATGTCATTTGAAACCATATTCATCAGTTTTCTGATAGTTTTCTTTAAATTGTGTACCTGTATTGTAATTATACAGACAAATACATTAGATTGTATTGTTATATAGTTGTATAATGTAATAATCTAACTAAATTACTTGTTCCAATTTTTTCCCCGCTGCTTTCAATAAGCAACACGTATTGTCAAGCCCTCTATTTGTCAGCTTATCCGGTATGATTTGTAAAAACTCCAGTAAAGTATGTGCTGATAGTACGTTGGCGTTAAATAATTCGCCGACAAATCTGAATTTAATGTAATTCATTAAAATATGGTTTTGTTTCGTTTCTTATTTAAATACAACAGTAAACCAATTAAATTACGTGAATGGTTCCTTATGCGTAAATCCATTTTCATTTGAACTTTGAACTCCGGATTGCAATACCTGGCTACAGCGGATCAAGACTTGTTTCTTCAACGAAATAGGCTTCGCGTTTTCTTGTGTAGTATTAAAAACTGTTTTCTTTAATGAAGAACATATGTGTACCAATTCAGGAATACTTTCTGGTCGAATGTTTGCCTTAGACGAATGAAAACGTGTTTAAATTTTATAGTTGATTCGAAGAAATTATTCAATAATAAATAAATAAATATATAATATTCAATATAGAAATACATCACAATTATAAACAAAAATAAATAAACATTATAGTAATATACTCTAGCAAAGATGAATTCCACCGTCTTTTCCATCACATCTATGCTCGTAATATGTGCAGACAGTTCATTTATTAAAGCGTTCATATTCTCTGCGGTCACAGAGTTAATAACCGATTTAACGATCTTGTAAACGCTTAACTGATCAAATATCAAAACATTGTAAATATTAATTTTTAAAAACGTAATCATTTAATCATTAATATCAAATTTGTTGGCTTATATATTATTACAGTATAAATAAACAATAAATAATGATTTATTAAAATGCATTAATAGAAAATGAATACTTTAATTTAACCGGAAATATTGAAAACTGTTACTTTTTGTTCATCCGAAAAAGGTTTGTTTTGCAACTGTTCTTTTACGATTTCAATGTTTATCTATTCAAACAATGAAAATATTTTAGTAATTTTATGTCCGGCATTAAAACCTATATGCATTGAACTTATACCTTAGGTGGTATGCTTTCTGGAGCCATTGGCATCACCAGTTGCACGTCTGAAGACGGCTGTTGCCGCTGCACCAAATCGCTATTATTCAGTTCTAGCGTTTCCCAAATTATAGATGGAATCCTCGAAGACAATTTCTGCTTCGGGGCAGTCGCGTACTTGTGTAGCATCTCAAATATGCCACTCTACAATCATTATTGTATGTTATACTATATGTTATATTATATGTCCTTATATATAAAGTTCAGCGTATTTATTGTGCGATGAATAATTATATCACACTAAAGCGTTCAAAATATATATTGCAACAACCAACAGTAAATTTTACATAATCGAAGGCATTCCCAGAGTGTTTCAGCATGACACACACGCATTCGATTGACGTTTCTTTCGGACTCTCTACGAGTTTCGCCGCGCACATTTCTAATATCGATGGTACCAAAACGTTCACCTTTAAGAGTTCACAAATGAATCTGAAAAGTATGTATAAATAAATTGTTTACTACTATAACTTTGTCCCGTTTGATCATTATATTATTCTTATATTATCGGGTGCAAGTATACCTGCAGTTTGCTACACAACGTTTCCTATAATCCAATTCGTTTTGTTCGAACTTTGATTGGAGTCGCTTCCTCAATTCCTGCAACAATACAGCCATTTCGCGTTACAATATAAATACAAATCAATAATATCATTGTTTATCGTATCAACGAAAGATATTTTAAAATCGTTCGTACTTTATCCCGGCAAGATTCAATTTCATTACGATCTTTGGCGACTATACGTTTACGGCTGTCCATCGACTCGAACGTGTTTTGACACATAGCAATTAAAAGTATTCTAAATGATGTTTTGGTTTTCTGTTCATTTGATTGCACTTCTTTGTTCTTCATTAATGAACAAATATATGCGTATTGTGGAGTTAATGTTGGTTTGTCCATAGCCTAAAATATATTTAAATAATAAATAATTTCCAACTCTTCTAGAAATATTTTGTTGTACAAGAAAAATGTATACATATTAATGCGTATGCATTAATTTAATTTTTTAATTTTTTTTTATACCATTTGAAACAAATATTCAACAACTTTTTTCAGACAATCATATGTTTTAAATGACAGTGAAATGATATTATCCGCTAGCAAGACCATATTTTCCGAAGTTATGCTGTCGAGAATAAATCGAAATTTTTTCTCGGTTTCCTAAAAGAGTCACCATAGAATTGTATTCCAAAATTAAATCGTGATTTGTCGAATAAAATTTACTTCTACATCCAGATTTTCAACGTCTGATATGTGACAGTTATCTGTACTTTTGGTCACTAGTTTCGAATATGCCAATGATTTCTTAATTTTAACAATATCACCTGAACTTAATGGTAATGATATCGGTTTAACACCGTTCTTCACTGTGGTTTTTACTAACTCATTATTTAGACACATGTCAACCTGAGATAAAAGAAAATATAAAATTAAAATAATTATTCAATACATGTTATTTATGTGAACTATTTTTTAAATTTATACTAGTACTAATGTACAAGATTATTTTATGTTATTAATATTTATATTTGTATTATTAACTCGTTTCCTTTTTTCGTATTATTTATTATTAACTATTATTATCAACTGTTTACTTTTTTCGTATTATTGATTTTAAAATAAATCATTACCTTTCGAATTTCTGTTATTAGTTTAGTTTGCTCATTTGGTTTTTGTGAAATGTTTTTCTAACAAATACAATGCAAATAAATTAACATACATTTTATAAATAAATTATTTTAACAGTATAGTGGAAGTGCATAACTGTTGTTGAATGAGAAAAAAGTGGATTTCTTACTGTCGATATTAAAATCGGTGCAAGGGGTTTATATTGTCTGTTCATCGGCTCTCCTGTACTCTGCGGTGCTTCAATATTGCAAAACTGTCCTTTGGGACGTGCATTTCTAGGTATCCAATAATTTTCTTTGAGTTCTATTATATCTTGTATCATGAACCGTATTCTGGTTGGAATCTTAGACTTATAATCTGCAGACGTGAACTCTCTTAGCTTTTTGAATGTGGTGCTCTGTAATAATTTTAATATAATTAATAATATAATAATACTGGATATTCCGACCGTATTGCAACGGTCGAACATCTGTATTTCAAAAGTAATGTAAAGACACGATGTAGTCTTACGTGACTTAATGTTTTCCCAGTTAATTTTAATATGTTGCACACGCATTCGAGTGTTTCTTCATTTGGAGACTTTAAAAGATATTTCATGCTCATTTCTAGTATCGGATTTGTTAAAATATCTACATTATAGAGCTCGCACATTAATCTGAAAATTGTTGAATATATTGCAGACGACCAAAATTAATAGTTTTTTTCTTATTAGAAATGTATACGTACCTGCAATTGCCAACTGATCTTTTTCTGTAAACCATTTCATCCTGGTTATATTTGTATTTTAGTTGCTCTTTAACGTCCTGTAACGTTTTATACGAAATTTTTTTTATATTCATCAATGGTATCATAATGAATTTAAGCAGTATTATTGATTTCAATACGATGTTTACTTGATCTTTGCAATTGTCAATTGTTTCAAGGTCTTTAGCTAATGTCTTTTCGTGGACACGCATTTGGTACAACCAGTTTTGACAACAATTTGTCAATAGCTTTTTGAACGACGATTTCGATCTCTCGTCGTTTGGCTTGACTTCTCTTTTATGCATCACCGTGCAAATGTACGCATATTGCGGTGAAAAGTTTGGTTCATCTATAGCCTAACAAATAGTCGAAAATGTTTAAAAATATAAAAATTATTCGTCTTCAAAAACAGTTGTATGTTTAAATGATATTCACGAGATTGAAAACATGAATCATATGGTGCATGGTTACATCAGATTTAGTTAGGTTAAATGTATGTCATACATTTGATTATTTAACGTACTTTTTGAAATAAAAGTTCGATAACTTTTTTCATGCAGTTCTCAGTTTTGATTGGCAGTGACATAATGTTGTCCGTCAACGTTGCAATATTTTCCGGCGATACTTTGTTGAGAATCGACAAGAACTTTTTTCGGATTTCCTTGAAAAACAAAAAAAAAAATCATTCAATTATAAATTATTTAGTTATTCAATTGTAAAGTTATACAACAGAAACAAAATATTTAGCATCAACAACAATTTATCTTTCTCGATATAATATTATAATCGACTGAATTATTATACAAAATTATTGTTTACTTCTATCAGCATGTCTTCCTCGCTCAATGGTTGACAATTAATGTTCACGTCTTTTACTTTCAAACAGGATGGAACCCATGCATTCTCACAAGTTGTAAGTTTAATTTCGTCATTTTTTGACAAGGAATAATGGAATACCTTCCGTTTCGGTATTACTGCACTTGGATTCGCTTGGCGAACGGTTGGTAAACTGTGCTTGGCAAACTGTGGCATCAACGACTGAAGTAATAGTTAGAAACAGTTATATAACAGTCATATTTCTGTAGTACCAATATGTATAACATATATGTTGCCAATATATTACCGTCATCGGTGTTCCTGGTTGGTTTGGTTCAAGAGTTCGTAATTGATTTGAATATTCCCGGTACATCGGACGTCCACTATCAGTTCTTCGGCTAGGAAATCTCTCGCCTTGCACGTTTCCGGTTCCGTTGTTCAGGTTTTTTGCTGCTGGATTTAAATTTTACATCACAAATAATGATAAAGTACTTTTTTTCATTCTAACCATGGTGATTCAAATATTTACCATTTATTTCCATTGATTGACTCATCTTGTCTACGATGTTGTTAACTTTAACGAAAAAGTAAGACTAATATAGATGATATTATAGTACTTGATTAATAAAACTTTGAAGAATCAAATATGACAAAATATATTTGCGATTTATTAATCCGTGAAAATTTTACCTGAGAAATTCACAAAACTGAAATATATTTTCAATTCACTTCAACATATCAATTAATTTCATGTCGCATAGTAACCAAAAACGACTTTCAATTGCAACAATATCAGCCAACGATGGTAATATAAATACATTTTTCAATATTGTATTACGAACAATGTAAATTAATTAATTGATTATATTTCATCGTCAACTATTTGATACGTTATCAGCATTAGTTATATTTTTATGTCGTGGAGGAAGGAATTACGAGATATAGCCCTGATTATTAGGTAATCTGTTAAATTGTTTACATAAAATCAACTCATATTTCATATTGTCAAAAAAAATTTCAGCGTATTGATTGTAAATTTGTATAAGTATTTATAATCAATGGTATGGCTATTAAACAAAGCGTAATTCGAAAAGTATGGTTATCGTTTTTATTTTCGGAATGGACCACGTCTAGTCGTTACAACCAGTTTTGTTTGAAACGAATCGACGGCTCCTTAGTGTTTCTAGCGTTCGTAAATAATCGATGGCTAGGTGCAGATAACGAACGTACGTGCACAATGTTATAATACATTCTAATAGGTGTACAGGACGAAGCGGGAAAATGAAATCGGTCTCCGCAGATTCATATCGGATTCGTCAGCAACATGCATAGTTTCCCGCTGGTAGTCGGACGCGTTCGTGCCATTATACCCGCTTACACCACTGAAGTACCTTGGGACTTCGTCTTCGGTTGTGGCGTACATTTCCGCTTACCCCGTGGTGGGAGGGAGGGGCTTGTGATAGGATAAAAAGTTCATCGTGCCATTAACCCGCCGATTTAATCGTACAGTCGTTTTCGCATACATAATGCGCACATCAGTGAAATCGTCTTGCGTTCCAAGAGAACTGGACGAGTGCTGCTGCAGCAGAGCTCTTCGCGATCTTTCACCCTCGATAGTAATTTGTTCACGATTTATGTGTAACAACTAACATATAATAACACGCCTAACCCAGAAACGTGTGTTCTTTTTCTTCTTCTATTTTCGTTCTCGCCAACAGAAGAAATCGAATTCATTCTACATTTTTATGATGTCATAGACCAGCGGTGGTCAACCCAAATTATCTTGCGGGCCACTTTGGAAATATATTACAATCCCGCGGGCCACATATAAAATTATGCTAGTAGTTTGCTTCAATAAGAAAAAAAAATTGGAGTAAAAATTTTAAACAAAATTAACTATTATTTAAAATAAGTATTGGTGTATTAATTATTTGAACTAAATAGAATGCATTGTTATTGTTTTTACTATTACTCATAATTTATGACTGTTATTGGTCACGTTTTATTTTAAAAATACAATTTTTATAAGCTGCTATTTACTTGTATATATTTTTTCAGATTAGATTAGAATTATTACTTTTGTTGCGATTACGTTAATATTTATACGGATACCGCGTTGTGCGGACATTTCAGAATATTCTATTGTCAAAAAAATGGATTTTTTTTTTTAATAATCGATGAAGTTCGTGGGCCACAAAACTTTCTAAGGTGGGTCGCGGGTTGGCCATCCCTGTTACAGATTATCTGACTTCGGAGTATAGACACACACGAGCTTATATCACAAATATAAGTATTATTGTTGTTGTTGTTATACAAGTGTATAATCGTTGTGTTTATTTGTTACATATATTTCGAACGTCATGATTCTACGAGGATTAGAGCAACTCGTTTTCCTAATAAATTGTACATCAAATGTCAAATACCATCAAACACCTACTTGAATGATTAATTATTAGATCATGCCACTTTCTAACGTAGCACTTGCGTTTCGATTTTAGCTTGAGGCCTCCATGCTCACAACATTCCAAAAAAACTGTAAATACGATCATTACGCATCAATAGTATTTCGTTAATGTTTGTCGATGGCGTTATTAACAGGATTATGAGATTTATCTGTGCAGGTGACATCACTATCCACGCGCTGTGTACACAATATATTAGTGTTACCGGTGACAGAGAAGTAGGTATGTCGTCATTAGCAGTTAGCAGTAGTTGTACCGTGTCCCGAGATAATTATATTATTTTATGGTCTTCGGTAACAGCTCGCTCCCTCCCCCCGCATAATCCCAAGTGCATATATTGCTAGCCTTCCATTCGGTTCCATCGTCAAATAATGTTGTTTTATCGTTAAAATATATCTGAATCAATAAATTCTAACTACTTCAGACAATTGAAATATTTCATATATTGTAATATATTATTTAGACAGCCGTAATAAAAACACTCGTGTTCCAACGTTTTTTCGGCTATAAGCGTTGGAATAGAAAAACAAATAAAATCATACATCGGGAAGCCGTGATAACGTCAGCATTAAATAACATGTAAAATTCCTACGAGTCTATGCTATTGATCTCGAAAAAACGATTCTGAGTGACAAATGTTGGATGGATCAGTTTTTATATGATATCATATGATAGCTATTATAGTACCTAGCGAAGCAAAATTTTGTAATTTGTAATTTGGTAGGTTAAACTTATAATTTTACAGAATGTAATAGAATCAATGCATTTAGGTAAGAAAGTAAATTATATTAAAATTGTAGTTTTTATAAAAAATTGTAATATTAATTTACAGTAAATTCTTCAAGTCGCTACAACTAATATTTATAGAATAATAACCCCTTTGTTCGAAATTTTTTACGCAGATACAAAAAAAAAAAAATCAAAACATCTTAATTTAGTTTTGTGAGTATCAATCATAGATAATATGCATGTAACTATTGAGATTTACATGACAATAATTAATTTAAAATGCACACTGCTGATAACTAATTTCATACTATCCTAACATAATACAAAATTTCGTTATATGTAATTATACTAGTAATAAAATAGGTCATACTCAAGTAATAATACTATTGTATTGAAAAACAAACAAATATTTTGAATAACTCCAATAAATTGCTAAATTTGATAAACAGCGACAGTTTAGTACTAAAATAATAAATAATTACGCATAAGATTATATTTAGTTATATATATATATATATATATATTTAATACTTTAAGTGCATAGTTAGCTTTAAATATATACTTGTAGACAATATAATTAGCAAAGTGCTGCCATTTTATTATAGTTTAAAACAAAACACATTCTAATTTAAATATAAAAACAAAGAATAACTTTCTTATTTTCCATTTTCAAGCGACAAATGCGTATGAAACAATTAATTCTTGAAATGTGGAACAATTAAACTTATCTAGAATTATAAAACGTACTGAATACATTTCATAATGTTCTATATTTTTCGTGATTAAAAAAAATAAATACATAAATAAACAGTGAATAAAACAATAATAATTATACATGTAAACAAAAAGTAATATCTCAGATGGATTTCACAATAATTACATTGATCCTTAACTCTAAAATTTGAATTAGTTTAATTTTAAAGTAAGAAATGCTTTTGACAGACCACTGCATCATATCGACACTGCAAAATAACAAAGGCCGGCTATGTAGTTACTCCACACAATTTTATCAAATCAATCAATCCGAAATAATAACAACAAGTTATAAGTTAACAGTTCATTATTATAAAATGCAGTTGTATAATACATTCGTATAATATTAAACTTAATTGAGGAGAGAGTTATTAAATACAACTTAGTGTTAATTAAGTTGATTTGTTGTATAATAATTTAATTCAAAATGTAAAATCCCCCCCCCCTAAAATTCGATCAAATCTTCGCCAATGGTACCGAGTGAACATTGACCAAACGAAATCGTTCATATCGATGCCGGATGATGTGATTTGGACGATTCGGCAGAGGTAAACGTTGCAGTAGTGCCGTTGTTGCGAAAATGTCCGAGTCGACGGACTGTCGGTGACAAACGTGACAGTGCTTTAGCGTCTCAAGATCGCAAACAGCCACGGGGCACGCGCGTCGGATGATTTGATCGGCGGGTGGGGTCGAGTGTCGTTCGACATTAACGGGACCCTCCGCCGGCGATAAGTGTCTTTCGACGGCGAAACGACAACAATAACGCGCACAAACCGTACGCATTAGTCACGCGCGCACACGAACGGCGCTACGCAAACAGTGCCGGTGATGTGCCGCGGAGCGACTGCGGCAGGCGCGGCGATATTTCCCGGCGCAGATAACACGGCCGCGTGCGTTATCGGCGTGCTGTGTACACAACCGGACGAGCCGCCACGTAAACGCCGACCGGAACAACGCAGTGCCGAAAGACGCGTGCGTGCAGACAGGACGAAAAATCGCGCGCGTACACGTGTCGCATACACACGGTTAGGTTCCGTCCGTTGTTCGTAGACGCGCGTCGTCAGCTGATCTCACAGGCGCGTGTTCACGATTGTTGTCGCGCGACCGAATCGTACTCGCCCGTCACCGGCAGACCCCGAGCGAAAGGGGTGCAGGCGAACCGTGGTCCGGTCCCCGCGGGATACCCGTGCGAGCGAAACGATCCTGCGCAACGCGACGACGACCGGCGGACATGGCGGTGATCAGCGCGCAGAACGCCCTGGCGATTGCCGCGGCCAAACTCGAGAAACACATCAACCTGTTGAAGTACACGATATTCTGCTTGAGCGTGGTCATACTGGTGAGTGTTCTTCCGGTGTACGTCAATAGCTTTCGCTTTCCGTACCGCAAGCTTGGGTTCCCGGGGGGGGGGGGGGGGAGGACGCACGTCTCTTCGTCGACACGGTACACACGGTTGATCGTATTGCAACAGTCGGAAATTCCTATCGTCGTGTTCTGATGCCAAGCCCTTTGGACCGCTCGACGTGGCCTCGCGCACGTCAGCCACGACCGACGCTATGGTTTTTTTTTTTTAATTTTTTTCCACTTTTCGGCTCGTCGCGTAATGTTACACGACCGTTGCACCGAAACGTTGTGAACGGATCAAGAACAATCGTTCTCGTTCGCGACAACTTTTTTTAACGGCTAGATGAACTGTTACACGCGTTGATGTGTACGGTTTTTATCCGTGTGACAGTATCCGAGGCGGATTCGCAGTTAGAATTAGGCTCTTCCGGGAGGCCACTTATCAGGTCTGAAACTGGATTATAAACGAACACCTTATCAAAAAATTAATTTATAACGCAATACGATCGTATGTGTTTTTGAGTTTATTTGTAGTTGAAAAAATCAATGCTTATTTTATTTTTATCAAGGATCCCGTTATACACGGGGTCCGGTATAGAGATGTATTACTGTACTACACAATTAATACAATTGCGACTTTTGGAGGGCAGCTACTAGGGAATTCGCTCCAGTTCTTGTACTAATTTCCACGTATAGCCGACACACATAAAATATATAGGAAGTCTTCAAGAGAGCAATTTTGTCAAGAAACATTAATTAAAAATATAATAAACAATAAATAAATATTATTAAATGTGGACCAGCTGACCTTCTGACCATCTCTTTGGATGATATGTTTACATTTTTATACCGTGTATCGTGTACTACCGATCCGAACCCTTTCAAATAAATTGAATTCTACATTTTTCCACAGTCAACTATTTTTTTTTTTTTTTTTGCGTACCATAAGTGATTATTTAATGTACACCCAAGGATATGCTTACCACGTGTAGTGAAACGATGTATTAGAACACATACTCTCACCATGAATATTGAAAATGTATTTGAGACACGTATTCAAATTGTTGCTATTTTACTGTAATCATTTTTATAATTTATACATTTAAACCTTTCATAGTTCAATAATTTATTAACCAATCATATGTTTTTATATCCAAATGAAAGCCATATTTTCCTCAATCTCTTACTAAAATCTTATACTGTCTTGGAAAATATGTCATGGGTTCAACGTTTCTAATATGAAATACACCACCCTTGATCTATTCGATGAGATTATATTATTTTTATTTTTTCAATTTATAACAAAATAATTAAAATATATATATATATATATATATATATATATATATATATATATTTATATTAATAATCAAAACTACAATTATAGTTGTTCGAGTGATGTATTACGCGATTCATAGCCTCGTCAGTGCGCACCGCCGGCTAATCAGAATTTTCGACGATTCAAAATTCGTCGATTTACTTCATGTCAATATTATTAAATTGTACAATTACGTCTAGTTCTCCACACTTCATGAACATATTTCCTTCCTTGTACCTCAGTATTAATCCCAATCAAGACCTGTATCCATGTCAATACTCTCACCGAACTACTAAACAGGGTCTTAATAAACCACTCTACAGCACTTTAATTGGTAATGAATCTGAATTAAACTGTTTCCATATAAAACTATTAAATTATTGTACACAGTAATGCCGAATACTCTAAAATATTATGTAATTACTTGATAGTAAATATTTGTTATTCAGAGATACACAATACTTGATATTGTTGTTGAATGTGTGGATATCCACAAATAGGGCTAAACCCCAGTGATATAAAAAAGGTTTGGATCCACCAAAAGGTATATATAATCAGTTGACTGGCTACAGTCAAAATTATATTTATGTTTAGAATATTAGTCTTAATTCTCTGTTATAATTATTCTTTTACATAAATCGTATTGTGTATTAAAGTGAAAATTTTCATAAGTACTATATATATGTAAACACACAAACACACACACACACACATATATATATATATATGATTGTACTTAGGCCAATTATAACGTTTATGACGTTTATATTAATAAATGGATAAATAGAAATTTAGTCAAAGGCTTTATGTTCAGTAAACTTCCGTATTTGTATCGTCTCGACCACCCTCCTAATATTTTAAAATGCAAAACGACGGCGCCAGTGGTGTAATGAGTTTTTGTTTGGTGAAATAGCCGCGAGTATTATATCGGTAATAAAGTCCGCGCGCGCATTTACCAAACGGGGGAGCAGCTGCAGCGATTCCCGCTATGATAGGGTACAAGCGGGTCAGCTACGCGATAACGTTGAAACGCTATACCTACTTAAAATTAATAAATATTTTACGAGCGGTATAATAAATAAGAATAAGCGTCCATGTTCTAATTTAGTCTTATATGTTTATTTTAAGTGTGTTTTCGTTTTAAGAAAACGAACGTGAACTTAACGGAATTTCGCATAACACACGTGCATATTATAAGTTGAAATTTCAACGAATCCCACGTTCAACTCGACTATAGTTACAATTAATTATTTATTAATTAGTGTTTTTTTTTTTTGCATCAGCGATAACGATATTATAAATTCTTTGGGTTATACGCACTACGAGAAGACGGTTTCTTAGTAGGTTTTTGTATGTTATCGTTCCGCACGGCAATA
Organism: Sipha maydis; assembly: GCA_034509805.1. Taxonomy (NCBI): domain Eukaryota; kingdom Metazoa; phylum Arthropoda; class Insecta; order Hemiptera; family Aphididae; genus Sipha; species Sipha maydis. Next base: position 333,916 of record JASXSY010003273.1, read on the forward strand.
TTCTAAACTTAATAAAGCTTAAATGTATTTCAAATCATAAGATCATTAAACAGCTAAACGAAATAAAACAAAGAACATTGAAAAATATACTGGATATATAACTTCTTTCGTCCTCGATCAAAATAACAGTATATTTTGTTTTCGAAAACTAACAATTATTTGAAAACTGAAAATTAAAGCGGGTGTGGTTTTAATTGTATGTGCTGTTACCGCATGGTTTTAAACAGAGTTACTCAAATATTTTTGTGATAAGACTTATTTAATTTAACATACAAGTGTTATGATATTTTTAAACGCTAAGGTATACAATTATTTTATCATTAGAATCGTTAAACAATAAAGAATTTATTTTCTTAACTATTTACTATAACTAAATTGTTACACACAAATATTTCACGTAAATTTCGTTGGCATCAAGATGTGTCCCATCTCCGATGTAGTGAATTTGAAATTGCACAACTCTTCGATTGATCAAAAAATTGTGAGGAATTGTGAGAATTAAATTAATTTTAATTTTTTGTTTTTTCTCGTTATTCATTTCAAATTATAATTGACAAGTCTTTGGCATATTATAAATAAGCTTACTATATTAAAATCAGTAGTAAATTGGAATAATATAATACAAAATGTGCTTAAGTGAAGCGTTTATAGTTGATTTTTATGAAAAGAAGACATAGGGCGTCATAAAAGTTAATTTGGTATGAAAGTGAATTTTTCTTTTTATCGTACATGAATGTTAACTATTATGACTACATACGTGTTGACTAATGAAAACCATTTATAACATTATGAAGAGTACTGTTGAAAATAACGTTTTATACGTTATGTGTTTTATTAAACGATTGATCAATTTTTATTTTTTTGCGTAACTGTCCATACAAAATGTATTAGTATAACTGTTGATATAACTGACCAGCCGTCTTATCGCGTTGAACGATTTCAATATCGTATTAATTTATAATTAATAATTATAAATTATTTACTATGATTTTTCTCAAAATGCATTACATAATCCTACGTGTAAAGTTATGAAATAATACGTACAGAAATACGCCCAAAAAAAAAAAAAAATAATAATAAAATTTACATATTTTTTACTACATTTTAATGGGTTGTTTTTTGGGCTGCACGTTTAAAACTATTAATAAGAATATTAATGTATTAATTTTTTTTTTTGATAATATTTAGCGATAAACATAAGATAAAATGAAAATTATCATATTTTTATATATTTTTTTTTAATAATATAATATATTTATGTTGTTCTTAAACGGCACAAGTACGATAAAGTGTATGGAATATAATTTCACGAAAAACATCGTACAATTATGATTTTTATTTTTTCAAACCCATTTTTTAGTCTTGAACGGAAAATTCTCTTTTTCAGCTAACATCCATAACAAACGTCCATAAAACGTTACGTAAATGTCTCAATAATGGTGCATAAGTTGTAGGATTGTTTGAACATTTGTTATATTATGTCACTGTACTGGTATATTATATTCTTATGATATAGTAATACTGTTGTACCGAACGTTTTCAGTTTGTGCGCCTACGTCGACGAACTGATAAAAGGTTTACGATAATATTTATAGGAGAATAAAAACACTTGAATGTGCGAGCTATAAAAATTACAGAATTACTATTATAAGACGTGTTTAAGCGAGGAAACATTTCGACCGGTTTACACGTGTAACATTACACAAAATATAAATGATAGACATTGTGCTCTGACGACGTTTTTAGACGTTCGTCACGATCGCATACGAGACGGAGCAATTCGATTTACCACAGTTATCATTTCTCTATATCTCTCCCTCTGTCAACGTTTTAGAACGAAATTCGAAACTTTTCCGTACATTATTTTGGATTTACTGCACGAAATCGCGGGATTTGTAATATTTTCGATAAAACCGCGTCGGAAAAATACTAACAACTAAATTGACCGTAAAACGGTGTTAGAGTGTGCTGTTATATAGAGCTATACGAGAACAATAAATCGTCTCAGTTCCGAAACTTCAAATGAAGATATAATGTCGCTTCTGTTCGCTAAGCGTTTTCTAATCCCAGAAGAACGCCATTGTTCTTGAATCCGACGTGTTGAGTTTTAGAAACGATACGCTGCAAACAACGCGGAGTGGTTCCCAAAATCGGAATTGATTCGTTGATGGGCCGCTAAGTCTGAAACGGGATGTAAAACGCGCAACGATTACTCACCGTTTCAAGACGTTCTTGGCGCTGCGCTCGCGATCGGAATGTGATTTATAATCACCCTAGCGTGCGATCAGTGCCCCCCTCTATTCTTCTGCACTCAGAGCCGTAGATAACGTCACGTCGTATTATTTACACACCTATAAAAATGATGATAATAACGACGAAACGTAATACGCACTGACGACGACGACGATGACACTCCCTATCGCCGAGTGACTTACGCCGAACAGATATGTTATACACCGTAATTGCAGTGCATGTAACGTTTCAAGTTCGCTGCGCCAACCGTTGTTTGTTACGCATATTCAATAGTTTAGAGGCTTAGGTAAAACTGTACGATCCACAAAGCGAAATTATAACTATAACGATTTATTGTATTCCGATGGGACTCATAATTGTATATTATGCCTGCCGCCGATGTACGTGTTCGATACCCACAACGGTGTCAATCACAATATTTAAACATATTAAAAAAAAAAAAATAATAATAATTAATCCTCACAAATACTACACTTGTGAAACTATTATTGGGCGAGTGAATGTGACTTCCCACGCGAGATATATCGTTTAAAAATCACCATTGTAACAAAGAAATTTAATTTAATCACCACGTAGGAGATTTAATTGTTATCTACGGTTTTATATAAATCAGTATATTTTTGTTTATGTTGGAAGTTATATATTATGTATGATATATAATCATTTAAATGTGATAATTCGTAAGAAAATTATCAAATCCCAATAAATATTACTGTAAATATAGTTATTTTATACTGACTATAACTTATTTAGTTAAACAAATGTTTTAGCAATAAATAAATATATAGATAGATTAAACAATACTTTAGGAATCATATTTTATAACTAGTCTTACAGAATAAGAAAACTATAATATTTGTACTGTTTCTGTTGATTTCTTTAAAAACAATCAAATATATCTATTTTGGATTCTGAATAAAACTAAGAAGATATTGGTTTTACACGATTTACAAATTGATCCGATCATGGCAATTTTAAGAAATTTTTAATGAGAAGTAGTTTCTATGGTTTATTTGTTGGAAACAAAATTAAATAGTAATTTTCATAATAAATCAAAAAATAACAATCATACAAAATGGAAATTTTTATTGAATGCATGTATCAAAGGATTTGGAAATATATTTAAGGATAATAATTATCGAGTTATTATTCTATAAATTTTGATCACTGTGACACGAAACATTTACTAAAATCTTATTTATTTTTATAGCATTTTGAACACATTACATAGTTTTAAAATATTTTAATAAAGTTTAAGCTGCTTATAGGCAATTAAAATTTACGATTTCCTTGTATTTTAATCGTTAATAGTTTGATAATATGGACAAATATAATAAAATAAGGTTGTTTACCTAGATGCATTTTTTGTTGTTGTTGTAAAAGTTAGAAGATTAAAAGTTTCATCTACCTTATTGGGAAATTTGATTCTACTGCTATATCAACCATCCTAAATATTATAAACCAATTCGCTCGACCTCATTTACTCAGAATTGTTAAAAATATTATAAGGCTAACACAGCAATATCATTCATCAATTCCTATATCTGAACTGACCTAGAAGTTATGCAATTTTTATTTTATTAATATTGGTTTTTCGGTTACGAAAATAATATAAAAGTAATAGAAAAAAAATATAGTTTTTCTATTTTATATAATATTTTCATTTATTTTAAATCAAGTAAATAGAACAGTATTGTAACATTATTTCGTATTTTTGTTACTAATTAAATCGTATTCTAACCTTATCTTTAGACGCAATTTTAATCATCTGACTTCATTATACGCATTATATAAGTACGCAGTCGAACTGGGTTTGAATAGTGATGACCGACACGAATCCCATCTCGACCTTATTGCGTCGCAGATTTCGTTCGCAAAAGCCTAATTCAGTGAATGCGTCAGAACTCCGGAGTCTTTTATATCGAAAATAATGATTAATGCTCGCCCCCCGAGATGAAAGAAAACATGCGACGAATCGTTTCGTTTCATTACTACCGTGCTCTCGTATATTGTATGTAATACATTCATATGGGTTTGCGATATATCATTACGGTCAACTTGGCCGTACGATAATGAAATTTCAGGAGGGTTAGTTTTGGCATCTAATGTCGGAAAAATCCATTTTGCGTATACAGATAAATTATAGCGATTTTGTAAAAATTAAAACAAAGCAATTTATTTTGTGAAAATTATAGGTAAATTATATTTTGAGTTTTAAATTTACCACCAATTTCATATACACGATAGAATCACTTTGAGAAATTCAAAATCATGTGTAAAAGATTAACATCTAGATTTAAAATTCTTGAAATAGGAAAAAATTAAACTTACATATTATTTTATCATAACTATTACGAGTATAACAATAGATACATGAGAAATTAACACCGATTGAAACTGCCAAGATTTCGGATAAAATCAATACTATGATCAGACGAGTAAAACATAAAATCCTTACAAGCATTATTGGTACCCTAACTCCCTTAATGCCAACAACCGGTAAAATCTTAAATGCGCTCAATTAGTGCTTTTTTTTATGATTTTCGATTAGTATATCGATTGCATGTTTTCCGTGAAAACCACACTATTGAGTATTGTTCTCACCTATATTTTATTTATTCGGTCGCGCACGCCAAACCTAAAGCGAACTATATAGCTTTAGTAATTAATAGTTCTAGGAAAATACTGTTTGTTTCAGTAATTAATTAATCTAGTTGATTGGTTTTCCCGTGGATTAGATCACATCAAGTGGTTGTTTGCTACAACTATAATAATATATTGATACACAGAAAAATACGTGCAAATTATTTAATAATTATTAATAATTTTTATATTATTTTTTATTTATTTAATTAAAATTACGTGCGGTGACCTAGTGGTACACCCTAGGTCATAGTTAGAGAGGTTTAGAGTTCAGAACCACCCAGGAATATTTTCTTAAAATAATATTGAGTGATTTTATATGCCTATAACACTTAAAATTATTAAAAAGTATTATCAAAAATCATATTTATAATCTAAGTCCTCTGCTAGTTACGGCATTGGGGATATCGTGAAACCACCATTGAGAACAAGAATGGTCATTATGCGTCTGTAAAAGAATTTGATTGACAATTAGTAAAGTTTAATGAAAAATATGTATAAAATCATGTTCTATAGATCATCGGGGGTTGGTAAAAAAAAGCCCATGTCGATATGATACCAAGTGTATGCATTCTGTAATGGTAACGTATAGTTCTTGTACATAGAAAACGCAGAATTTAATTTTGTTCGAATTGGGTATAGTGTTCGTCTATTCTACGTAGTTACAAGAGTTTAAAAAAGTATACTCATTTGGTTCTGGTGTATTCATTGGAAAACGATTGCGTGTTGGACGTGTGGTCGTAACGCATTCTGGAAACGTTTGGGAAGGAGAAAGAAAGAGAGAGAGAGAGCAAGTGCAAGAAACGAACAAAATTAGAACATTCGTGTTTCTATAGTCTTAGATTTTAGCTTTTCTATAGCTTGCGCGTTTCTCATTCCTCAATTTTTACGTGGAAATGTTTTACCGAACTTCTCTCGCCAGTCTCATGATTTACGAGCGCAACTTTTGTCCGAGACAATTCCTCTACGGCGGTATCTGCATGAAATTTCGCTCGCGTTGCAGTCAGACACCCCTCCCCTCCCAACCATCGTACGAGAGTCCCCTTCCTCATCGGTACTCTACGTGTTCGAGTTCCGATTGCGATAGAGAGCCTCCGAAAGCGGGGGAGTTTTATCGGAACGTCTCTTTAGAACACTATGCGCGCGAAGAAATTATTGACCTGCAATATTGTATTATTGTGTTGAGAAAATAATTTATCTTCTACGGCGCGGCGAAGTATAGGGTATAAATGTACGTGTCGGTAGGACCAAAGTTTATGCGAGCTCCGCCGCCGCCGAGTGTGTATCTGAAAAGTTCCTCGAAACGGTGCCAATTTTTATTTTATATATATATATATAGATTTTATTTATTTTTTTTATGGACGACTTATCATTTCGAGAAATTCGACTTGTTCCCCACGTGACGCGAGCGCACCGATAAATATTATCTTCGATATTATTCGCCAGCCAACGCGCACTACACATACATTATTATGTGACGTACACCGATCAGTGTTACTCTCCCCATTGCTAAAACCATGCGATCGAAAAACGAGAATTTCGATTTCTACGCACAAAGGTCCATCGCCTCTTATACAACATTATACACAGCCTCCACGGTGAAGAGTGATTATATCATTTTTATGGATAGGAGGGTTGCGGTGTACCACAATAAAGGATTCACGTATCGCTGCTCTGTACATTTTTCCGGTAAAAGTCACAAAAATATCAACGTAGTGCTGTGTCGAGCCAAAAGTTATTCAAATCCTATTAATAAAAATTATGTTTTTTCCCCGCAGTTATTTTTTACACAAAAATGCATTTAATTATAAATAATTATAGTACAACATATTGTTATGTGGATTTGAGCTGGCAAAACATGCTGTGTGTTTTTTTTTAGGAAACCAAAAGTTAGGATGAAATAAAGACTTACATATTATAGAATAGAATTGGACAGGACGGAGAAACATTGATAATATTTTAGATTCCGAATAAAGGTTATACTTAAAGTGTTTTTTTTTTTTTTTCAAACGGACTCTCAGGGTTCCAGCTGAATGCGTTTGAAACGTATAAAATAACAATTTTTTCTTCTTTTGGACTCTGGCCGGAACGTGGAATGTTTTTGTTGGAAAACAATGTTCTCTTTTTTTATGTAAACAATTTTTCTAGTAGTTAGCGCAAAAAGTTTCACGGAGCAACTTTTTAAATCAGAAACCGAATACTGGTGGTTTTAGTGCTTAAAAATGTTTTCTGATATTTAGAAAAAAACAGCAAAGTAAAACATGGAAATATTTTCGAATTTTGTCCAATTTAAGTACAAAATAAATACTTAATGTAATAACATTTGTTTCCTTTTTTGGATAACATAATTTTCATGACTTCAGTTGTTTGATAACCAGTTACTTGTAACACTAAAATAATTAAATATACTTCCAATGGGTTAAAAGATACAATTAAAAAAATATACTTAAGAGTGTTTGAGTTTTTAATAAAATAAATATAATTTTTTACATAAATCCTCGTTGAAAATATGTTAATTAATATTATTATTTTCAAGTTTGTATATATATTTATAATTATTACTATTGTGTAACAAGTCTATTCTTATAAAGTAAAATGTTGTTCGTATATTTAAATAAATATTTTATAATAAAAATTTATTTTTTTCATCAACAAACATGAAAATATGTTAAAGTATTAAAAACTAAATTATTTTAACCATTTGTACCATAGAGTTATTTATTACTCATCACCAATGTGTTATAATTGAGTATATTCAATGTTAATAAGCATATCAGTTCCAAATTCTAGCGGCAGAGTTTCAGACCGATTACAGTTTCAATTTACAAGTAATTTGTAAAATTTCGTGATTCAGTATGTCATATAAATCCTTATCAAATATTTTTTGTCAGTTGCGCGTACGTTGATCGATTTATCTTTCGTTCGCTATTTGTGACTCATCACTAGAAGACTCGTACCTTAATTACAGAAAATGCACAGGAGCAAGATCGACAAATAAGTTCAAGTACTGACTGGGACAAAAATCATTTTACGACTTTTATTTATTTATATATATATTTTTTTTTTTTTTTTTATGATCTTTACCTTAATTGTAATAATTGACATCAGTAAAGTTACCAGTGAACATCAAGTCCTATTCGCAAATTGCTTTAAAATATAGTTTATAATCAATCATATTTTAATCGCGATTTTAAATAGGTCTAATTGAACGAACGAGACCGAATTTATAAGCCGTTGATATGTCCCCGTAAATCGGGTTACATGGCAACGCTTCATAAAATGTTATTTGACATTGCATGCGTCATTTGTTGACTATATTTCCGATCTAGATCTACCTTGCTTCTCAGTTATAATAAACCTATCTCTAAAATAGGAAATAATACATTGTATCAATTAAATATTATAGCTGTAATCGATCTTTGTAACATTGTATTGCTTTTCAAAAGTATGTATGCATAATGTGAGCTTCGAGGCCGTTTACTAAACGTTAAGAGTTCAGAAAATTTATTTGAACAATTTAAATTTTTATTTATGTTTGGTTTTATTTTCTATAAAAGTGCATAGCTTAACTTGACCGCGGTTGTTTTAACAATTTTTCAGAAATATTTTATATTTTAATAGGTTCACTAAGCTTTCCAAATACGCTAATACGCCATGAAATATTTTTTCAATGTGGTGAGATATCATTATTTTACTAAACTCGTTTATCAATCTTATTATCAACTTCTGAAAAGTGTTTGTTAAACGGGATACGCCCCTTTGACTTAAGAACACCGTAGTAGATGCTTGGAATTTCATTCTGCACACAAATCTTCGGAGCACACGTTTGTAATAATATCATTATTACATAAAACAAATCATTTTTTTAACCTCATACTAAGTATAAGTATAGTATATATGTTTACTTTTTAACCGTTTGTTAAGTATACGAAATAATTTCGAATCCCGAGTTCATGGCGAATACTCTGTCTTGGAAAATTAACGTGTTAATGATTCAAAATACACAGACACAGACACACACACACGCACGCGCGCACACACACACACACACACACACACACACACACACACACCGTTTTGTTGATTTTTAGAGGAAATTGGATAGTAAACATAGTACGTCAAGTTTGTTCGTCTGTTGCTTAGTTATCGAATCACCGCATGGGTTTAGTCTACCAAAAATTATAATAAAATTATTGTGTTACCTATCTTACCCTGTTGCTGAAGCATTTGGTGGAAAACAGCTGATTTACTATTGATTTAACAATTCGGGAAGGGCAACTCGTGCCTTTTTTTTTTCTACAAACGAAAGAAAGGAGTTTACATTTTGTGTAAATATTATTAAAACAAGACTGCTTCTATAGTAATACAAATTAAATGACTGTGAATCAATCGCAGGGTCAGTTCACAGAGAAATTATCCAAATTCGATTTTTCAAAAGTATAAAATACTATTAAGTCGATTCTTAGGTCCACCGTTATTAATCGTCTAACTTCATGTTACTTCATCCTGGCTAATGTTGTGTCGTTGGTTTGGTAATCGATTTTATTCGGTCATTCACTAGTTTTCGTTTAAATAACCGAGTTTTTTTATCTTTTAGTATTTTCCGAGATGTTCGTAAACGATTTATTTTTCGTCGTTTTTTTTCATACTCTCATCACTTGCGTGTTTCATAATATATTATAAAACTCCACGTTTGTGGTGTGAATTTTAAAAGGCGTAATATAAATCTATAACGAGTGGTATGTTTAAATAAAGTAGTTTTTTGTTTGTTTTTGAATACAGAAAAAAAAAATAAAAATGTCAGCTCGAGGGTTTTCCTCGTTATGTGAATAAATTCGTCAATCCCCCTGTGCTGATGTCTCTCAAAAGGAATTTTCTTTTGAACGAAAAACATCCAAATACATATTCGTAGTCCTGTGAGGATCGTAAAATATTGTCAAAATACGTCAGCTGTAGTCTACAGTTATTGAATTATTGTAAACATATTAGGTACATAAAATACGAGAGATATAAAGAGATAAAGGATATTTTTAAACGACGATTTTTTTTTTTTTTAAGCATTAGGTTATGCGAATATGTATAATTTTTCATAAAATAACGTTATAATGCATTGAAGTAAATTCAAATATTATTACTGTTAATATAGTGTTGTAATTCAAATATTGTAATGTATGTAATGTGTTGTAATTTCGAAAAATTTCAATATTTTCGTATAACTCGTTGTACTTCTTGTTCGACAATTTATTAATTTTAGTATTAATAGTCATACAAAAAAACATCATCAAATGGAATGATAAAGGAGATATTTTATATGTAGTCATTAAAATTTGACTTTGATATCTGTTTTTACGTGCATGAGTGTTCCTTAATCTGATAAAAAAGTCATGAAGAGAACGTCGTGAAAGGAAATAACCATAAAAGATGAATTATTTGATAGTTAAACATCATTTTTTTCATAAATAAATAATAATTTTTGAAGTATGAAAACTATTTGTCGAATAGTTTTCTTGGAAAAAAAGTGTGGAATAACGCACCTATTAATTTACATAAAATAAATCGATATAAAAAAACTTAAGCTTCTCAGTTACCTAATTGAATTTATTGAAATTTTTAAAAAAAAAAAATCTCGTAAAACCAAAAGAGGAAAATATTATACTCACATAGAATTTAATAATTATAAAATATTATACTCACATATTTAAAAGCTACATAATAATAATTTTCCTAACAGTAAAGTGTTTAAAATGGTGAATAGTATTAAAATATAGTTATTAAAAAATATGTTTATAAATTATATATCCTTCGTTCAACTTTATTCAAACCATTTTCATCATTATCTGTAGCGAATTTCATCTGCGAATAAAGAATTTCATCTAGAACAGTGAATACATTTTACCTCGCGTAATTAATCGCAGTAATCCCTGTTTGGTGAATTCAAAGAAAATAAGACAGTACCCACGATCTCGGGTTCTTCCGATGACCATTTGTCGAGATTATCTTAATTTATACAGGTAGTCCATATTATCGATTGCATTCAAGATCATTAGTAATAATGTATAGTATAGTATGCTTGATTTGTGTAGACTCCAATCGATAAACGAATTTTTGTCAAGGGCCAGATTTTTTTTTTGAATTGGTAATTATAAAATGTGGTACGTCTTAAATATTAATCTTATAATTATTTGTCGAATCAACATTTTTCACTTCGATCATCGCATGTTATATGATACATTGTAATGTTCTATCTCGTTCGATTGCTGTTAAATACTGAATACAAACTGAAAGTTGAAAACATTGGCTATATGGTAGCAAATATAATATTTGGCGGATGCCGTTAAATAGTTTTTTACGTACAGATTTCTAAACATCTACCTCGGTTAAGAAATTATGTTTATCGACAGTTCATGGAATTCATTACTAAATACATAGGGTTTAAATGAGTACAATTATGTAATTATATAATATATAATAATAATAATTTGTCTTTCGCCACGCAAAAGTTATTTATTGTTTTCGGGATTTTCGAAATATAATACGAAATTAATATAGTATAATTGTTTAATATCAATCTTACGAGTTGAACTTCGTCTACAATTAATATATCACCACGAGGTATATATATATATATTAGTGTATTATCTTATTTCCTGGTGATCATGTGCATTTCGATCATGTGAGATATAATACTAAGAAATTCCATCATGGTGTAAATATTTAACTTAGGTTCTTTTTGAAACAGGATGTGAAAGTCGAGTAAACAGTCAATTATGTTTGGCGTAATTTCTTTAAAACATTTTGCGGATGACCGGAATCTACTAGAAATTGTGACTAAATTGCTGAAATAATATGCGATTATAATATTGAAACATAAATACAAAGCTGTATTTAGGTATGTTGTAATTTTAAACGCATTAGACCTTAATATTACGGTACCAATTTATTTGTGATATTAGACGTAATTTTCGAGTTAAAACCTGCAACACCAATTTTACAAAATATTATTAAAAACCGGTTATGATATCGTAGGCTCGGAGTAGAGGGTGATTTATACATTTTATAAATTAACTAGCATAATACGAAATTCTGTTCATTCAAATTATTTAAGTATCACGAATGGGGTGTGTGGAATTTGTTTTATTTTCATTTAACTTTTTTTTTCGTCACCAACAAACTTTTACCATACCAATTTAACATACGACTGAAACACAAGAAAATTATTTTACGAGAGAGAGACCCAACTCATATAATATGTTAATATATACAATTTAGAGGAGTGCACATGAACGAAATACATCACTAATGGCACGGCTACAGCTATACTACGAGTTAAACCGAATTTAATACATAATCATTTCTCGCTATATGAGTACGTATATGTACGATCTGCGTTTGAAAAAAAAAAATCCGTACTACTAATTGTTAAATGATGATTGAAATGGTGCACAACGATTAAAGTAAATAATTAAAAAAATAGATTTAAGTATATATCAAAATATAATTCAGTTTTTTCGTGGGCAAAAAAAAAAAAAAAAACGCTGCATATTATTATAATATTCGCCCTAAAAAACATTAATCATCGAACATACAATCGGGCAAAAATATGAAGATATTCATTGGTTTAGGGTGAACTAGACTGTTTTACATACAGATCAATTATTAAAAAATTCAGTAAACCATAAAAGTTTCTTTTCAAATTTGAATTATTGATTATCTAACAAAGAGTAATGTGTAAAAATAAAATAAAAATACAGAAAAAAACATTTTGTTTTATTTTACAAATATTTCAAATATGTACACGAAAATATTTATTTTGTTGAATTGAACTGTTAGAAAAGGAAAATAATAAATCGGATAAACTTTATTTCACATTGGTAAACTGTTATGAACGTCAGCTCGGTGTGCATTACAATAATATATTATAGTTTCTTTGTTTATTTATTGCAAATATCTGTATTGTTGTAGATGTATATATCTAAACTAGTTTTTCAGACGTTCCGAAAAACAATCTGGTTGGTAAAAAATCATTAAATATGTATTGAACTTTGGAAAGAATGTCATAGTTCTTTGGCTTGTTGAAAATTTTATGAAACGATAATAATTATTATTAAGCGATTGTCTCATCAAGAAATCTATAAGATTTCTGTTTTTAAAAATTAAATAAAACTATAATAAATTTTAGACTCTGAACGGAGTGAAGAATGTATTGATTTTACAATGATGTGTGTTTTTTTTTTTTTTTTTTTTTTTTTTGTGTCTGTCGACACGTTTTGGGGCAGTAAAAATGCTTCGATTGCCTTATGTAGCAACTTTTCTGAAAGGAAAGTGAATCTATTTGGTACTTTGGGGGGTCAAAAGTTAAAAATTTCCAATATTTTTTAAATGCGACGGGAAAAACCATAAAAAAATTTGGGAAAAACGGGAGTTTTTACGCAAAACCAGTTTTCGACATAATCAAATTTTTTATTTTGCTATAACTCAAAAACTTATCGATGTAAATACTTGAAATTTTCACCAAATGTTTAGATTAGCGTTCTCTATACACCATTAAATTTTCAAACTATTTTGACTTTTATTAAGCTATTTATAGACAATTGAAATTTTCAATTTTTTTAAGTATTTATTTTTTAAATAACGATAAAATTTTTTTGGCTGCCTAGAAAATCTTGAAAATTTAATACAAGGTTTCTTATAAGTTTTTCCTTAACTGATAAAAAAAAATCTAAAATCGTAAGTCACAATTTTTTTTTATAAGTGCTCAAAGTTCCAATTTATACGAAATATGTAAAAATCACGATAATTTGCAAGTTATTTTGTAGATAAAAATTCATAAAATTTTTTCTGTTCATACTTTAGGTTCAAAATTTTAACACGAGGTTATCTATAAGCTACTCTTCAAAAATATTTGTTATAATTCAAAAAGTATAAGTCGCAGATTTTTGAAATTTCTACCAGCTGTTAAGATTGGTATTTCTTTTATACAATATTTTTTTCAAAATATTATATTGATTTTTAAGCCACTTATAGGCATTTAAAATATTCGATTTTTTTATATTTTTTTTTTTATAATCGGTGATAAAAAAAATTTGGCTCGTACAAAATACTTGAAAATTTAATAGAAGATTCCACAGAAGTAGTTCTTAAATTATGAACGGAGTGATTTGGGTTTTTTTAAAATTCTCTAACTCAAAAACGAAAAACCGCAACAACTTGAAATTATCACCAAATCTTTATATTGACGTTTTCTATACATGGTTAAGTTTTCAAAGTATTTTGACATATTTTGACTTATTTATAGACAATTTAAATTTTCGATTTTCGTAAAATGTTTGTTTTTAAACATCTATAAAATTTAATTGGTTGAGCGAAAACTCTTGAAAATTTAATACTAGGTTTATAATAAGTTAAACTTATCGTAACTAAAAAATATCGGTGATCGGTTTACTCAATTTTTTTTTATAAGCCCTTAATGCTTAAATTTGTATAAAATGTGTAAAAATCACGATAATTTGCAAGTTATTTGGAGATAAAAATTCATAAAATTTTTTCTGTTCATACTTTTGGTTCAAAATTTTAACACTAGGTTATCTATAAGCTACTCTTCAAAAATCTTTAAACATATTTTTACCGTACTTTGAGGAAAAATTTTTATGACTGTTTGAAATTTAAATATTTACGAAATTGCATAAAAAAGCGTTTATTCTCAAACGATTTTTAATATTTTAAAAAAAATTTGGCTCCTATAAAATATTTGAAAATTTAATAGAAGATTCCACAGAAGTAGTTCTTAATGTCATTTAAAAATTATTAAAATCCATAGGCACAATTTTTTTTTTACAAGCGTTTGAACAGCGAATATTGACATAAAATTACTTGTAAAATATAATATAATGTAGAATGTTCTAGACTGACAAACTATATCGCTGTATACAACTGCCAACCCATCCTAATTGAAAAATATATTTATCGTTTCAAAATAAAATATACTTTTTACAATGTTTATAAATAACAATGTATTATATCCTAGACAAACATATGAACTCCGTTCAGAATCGTTATTCGTATACAATGATATCTATCATTGCATTCAAATTTAACAAATCCATTATAATTATGACCTATTCTATAGGCGAGGTGCACTCCACCCCTAACTGTACAGCAGAGCGAGGCCCATCCGGTTCTTTTTATTTCTTATACGTTTAGGGAAAACAGAAAATCATTTATGATACTTTTTACTAATGTACTTATACATAATATAATATACTACTACTAACTTCTATATATATATATATATATATATATATATATATATGTGTGTGTGTGTATATACATTTAAGAATAAATCCAATAACGTTGTTAGGTATTGCTTTTTTGACGAAGACGTTTCGTGGAGTCATATCATTATCGTCTCATCGGATTTAACAATTTAAAAGAGTTTAAACATTTTTTTATTCATCTTCTTCCTATCAACCATCGGCTATTAGTTTTTAATTATTATTGCTATTAAACTTTAAAATTTTTTAATTCTATATTGAGTACGAATATTTTTTAGGTGTAATTTATTTTTAGCGTGTAAATAAAATTAAAAAGTAAAATGTGCTTTAATAATTTATGTATAATGTTCGTGATTTTTAATACTTGATTCCTTTTATGTTAAAATATCATATTTATGTTACACTGTCTACCTACAAATATAAGATGTTACCCCACTATGTCTATTTTTAATAATAAATCATACGGTTGTGTAATGTTTGGTGTATGAATCGAATGCGGTGTTCCGTTGTTTAGCAATACAATTTGGTTAAACCTTAAGCGATAATAATTTATTTATTGCCAGTGTTATACGTTGCATATTGTAAAAGAGCGAAAATACACGAAATAGAACCGAATATAATATTACAATATATTTGAATTATATTCTACGAAATTATGGATGTATTTTTAAAGAACAAACTTCTGAAAAATTAGAGAACTCGTGTAATTGCATTAGTAAATTAAAATGATCTGTGGTATATTTTTAAAAGGATATTATAGTAAATAAAATAAGGCTTTTTTTTAGTTCGTGTATAAATAACATATTGTAGTGAATTCCATAAAAAATATATAATGCAATATTGCGTATAGTGTTTTTATCGTACGGCGCTGCGCGCAGTTAAGCCATAACTGAGACTTACATTTAAAAGCATTATATTTCATTATTTAATAGAGCAACGTAGTTGTAGTAGTCAAGGATAATAATATACTCTTTTCAGGGTCGTAACAATTCCCGAAAAATAACATATAATATATACATATATATATATATGTATGTATTAAAAAAAAGTCGTAAAATAATACCCAGGAATGATTCATAATGCGATAAAAATGCAGTAAACATCGTTTTATATATATTATACGTTTATAGACGTACATCATTAGAGAAGTCAGCGGAAAACGGATTAAGTAGTACTTGTACACAATCGGATCATTGCAATCAATAGGGGTTTTTTTTTTTTCGATACGCGGTAAAGTATGGGTAAAACAATGAATGCGTTTAGCGATTTATGCGTAGTGCTCCCGGTAAAGGGTGTATCATTTGAAATTAAGAAAGGGATTTTAATTCGTATAATAAAAACCTGTGCTGAGGGTCAAGTATTGAGTGTTCTGACATGATGCGTCGCTCATTTCTTTCTCTGCCGGAATATGTCACTGAACGATTTTAAGTTATTGAAAGCGATTTTCGAATTGATTTAAATCGGACGTGCATAAAATGTTTTTTCTCTTTGGCTTATCGTTCGTAATCGGCAAGTAAATAAAAAAAATAATTCCCCTAACTCACATTGAACTATACTTCTCCCGCTCTGCCGTACGGAAATATGATGCCGTGGTAGTACCTCGGAGTGTTGATGGCCCATTAACGGGGGTAGGACGGGGATTGGGTGGCGGCAATTGACGTCGCCGCCGTCGAATGAATCAATTTTCGAAAACGTTCCGGCCACGGTGAAAAGGGAGCACGGACCATTAAATTTTCAGTAGCCGTCGCACGCGATATTTTTGTTCGTGCACACGTGTGCAATATATTATATAATGGATATATATATATGGTTAATGCCGTGTTGCAGCGGTAGTTGGTCTTTGCCATTTGCACGGAGGAATCGGAAAAATATAATCTTTCAAGCGCATTAACCGCTAAAGAGCTTATCGGCCGTGGTGGCGTATCAATACGGTAACGGTTCGCACGTAAAGCGACGGTAATGAACCGAAACGTGTGGGACGTCTGGTGCGTGTGTGCGGTGCGAGGGATAACGGATATTATTTTCCGTTAGCGCGCTGCTGTTACGAGTCGTGTGATAAGCGCTCCTGTACAGAACTCGTTCAACCCCTCCTCCCGCCATCATAACGCCAAGTCGACAATGATTGAACGCGCTACAGAAACTTCCTTACGAGGACGTGCAACAGTAGCAGCTACTCGTTGCAGTCTTCGGCAAGGCATTTTACGTCGTCCACCGATTGATTCTGGAGATTTGAGCGCCAAACGTAACAAACTAGAACCTCGGTAAATCAAACATCTACAAGTCGCATTTTTCGAATGGTATCGAATTTGTGAGCAAAAATGTTCTCGATATTCCGAAGATTTCTCAATAACTCTACGTCATTCGTATCGACTCATACATTGTCAACTGTTATTTAGTTGATTGATGTATCTGTTAAGAGCAAATTAGAAAGTCGAGAACAGTGATCAACGCCCGATTTTCGAGGACAATGTATGAACAACAATACGTTATCCGAGCATTGTGTACAGCACGTAATTGGGTATTTTGAACGAAATTTAAACACTGTAGGTTAAATATTAAAAATATTAAAATTGAATATAACTGTGAAATTTAATAAACATAAAAAAATTGAAATATACAATTTGAATATTAGATAAATAGTATATAAATAAGTTATCCAGTTGAGTACCTACTATTGAATAATTAATATTGTTATCTAAAAGTAATTTGAGACCAATGTAAATAAAATATTTACTATTTAGTTATAGTTAATTAATTATTGTAATGTTGGTTATGTATAATTATATTATTTTATATTTATTATAACATATACCACTATTATGGCTCTTTGAGTTACAAAGTTGACCAGATTTTTTACATTTACACCGGTTGGTCTTACATAATGCATGTTGATACACCTATTACACCCTTGGCCACCAAAGTTAAAAAATTTTCTCGCCGATTCTCTGTAAGTTATTGGTGCTACCTGATTAAGCTGGATCAACACCTCTTTTTTTTTTTTTTTTTTTTTTAAATATCATTAATTATTATTAGTATTAATTTTTAATATCAGCCGCTGTCTTTGCGTACATTGCGTATAATTAGATAGGTATATCGAAAGACGTAGTATTCAACAAATGATATATGTAACATTGGTTAGGTTACGAAAAATGTTATTTGATATAAATATGGGCAGCATATTAATTTACATTGTTCACTTGTAACCGGGCTGAGTATAATTTTTTCGGGCACTCTTGTACAATTTCTGGTCAATATATAACAATTTCGATTATTGAGATGTTAGTTATCGCTTAAAATAGTCGGACGTTGTCTACAGTGCCCTAGCATTGTATCTCAATGCATAGATTTCCTACTTTACCCGTAACACATCTCCAAAATTGACACAAAAAGAACTAGAATTATATTTTTCTAATTCCAAATTAAAACTCTTATCTATAATCATCAGTGGTCTTTGTGGCACTTGATTTAAATAGTTATGTTAATATTTTATGGAAAGTTCATATGTTTACGCAGATTTAGTTTTTCAAATTATATGGTTCTATAGTATTTTTGGCACGATTGCAATCAATGATTTTAATTAATCGAAATGTGATGTATTTTATTTTTTTGGGACATTATTTTTCGTAAACACAAAAGTTTTTGATGCTGAACATTTTGAGTTGAATTTATATTTTTAACGAAAAAAAGATAAAACAACATGCCGGTCCATTTCTAAATACACATGGAAAAGGTGCACAAAAGGTTTAAGAAGAAAGTATATTTGAATTGAGTTATAACATGGACTTTATCTAAACTTGTACCGAGTTCTAGCAAAATTTTTCCAGTAAAATTGGTATAACCTGTATAGACGATAATAGCGTACGAGTAAACCAAAACAACAATGGTCAGGAATGAGATGCAACAAATGTTGTTTATGCTAATCAAGACGGAATAGTGTTTAGTATAAGTTTTCTTCTTCATATTTTACTGTCCTTAAGGACTTTTGTTATATCTACTAATTATTTAGCATACATCGTTTGTATCAACTAAAAACAAACTATAAATATACGAGTAGGTAAAACATGTTGTAAACCTGGTTAATAATCTTATATCATATATCAACATGATCTGGACGTATAATTACATTATATTCGGTGATTCCAAAAAATATAACTAGTTTTGTTTTTATTGTTTTTCTTCAACGAATTATAATAATACTATTTACATTAACTCTATCATAAATATAATTTTACGCTACGTGAAAAAATAACCAGGTTACCGTAAAGTTATTTATATATTATGCACATTAGAATTTGAATTTTATGATTTTATGTTAGTATATGTAAGGTTAGGTTAGGTTAGTATTTACGTTGTATTAACAACGTACCATTAATAAATATAAACAGAGAAGTAATTTAAAAAATGATTATAATGAATACGCCGCATTGGCATTAGCCCTGGCGTCTTGTAAACAATATGTTAAACAAAAACAGTAATCGAATCACTGGTAATAAATGGTTTCCTAATAATCACTTTGTATATAATTAATATAATCATAAGATATTTTTCAACCACCAATTTGTTGCTCCATCGATTTTAGTTTCTTATACTCGCTATTGCAGACGACGTGCTTTGTCATTTATTATATTATATTTCGTAGTGTATACGAATTTTTTTTATCTATATGACATTGTATCATTGTAAATAATTGCGATTTCTCTCGCTCTATCTCTATTTATCTCTTATCCTCCCCTTTCATTGTGATAAAAACATTGATAATTTATTAAACTATATCAACACTAAAATCCTTAGTCGCGCCATGAATGTCATAGAAAAGCTATTTCGTAAACCATTTATACCGGATACCCTGTAATATAGTCGATGTATTTCATTGCTAAATTATCATTAAGTAACGTGTGCGCTCCGAGTGTTCGAACGGAAATTGCCTGTCAAAGACTACCAGATTTATTATTATTGTTTATATATTTGTATTCACAGTAAAATTTACTCTACACTGTATACGGTTATTATGATTCTTATTATAATTATTGTTATTATTGTATTAATATTATTATTATTATTATTATTAATATAGACTCGAACGTCTTGCCAGACACTATCGCTAGTACAGTGCAATGTGATAAAACATTGACACAAATAACCACACGCGGGTGATATGTTGTATATTAAAAATCATGGCTGGCAAACGTTATATTTTACAGTGCAAATTAAGTACATGGCGTACAACGCAGAAAGCTTAGACTACTACACAGAATCGATCTATATCCGTTTGTTGGACAAGTTTCCTGTAGGAACCTCGATAACTCGAACCTCTGTAAGTCTAATTTTTCGAAAAGTCGTAGTAATTTGAGTTGAATTTTGGCTTATAACTCGAATTGTTCGTCGTACATTATCGAAAATTGCTGAAATAATATTATAGTTTATGTATGTATGTAGCATAAATAGTATTATATCTATAAGTAACGTTAATAAATAATTAATAAATGCCTAACGAGTTAAACAGAAAGAGTCAGAAATTAAAGTCAATGTGAAATTGCCTTTGTTCTTTAAATACTTTTAACCAGACATAAAATGATTAACAAATAGTACGTAAACATTTCGTGAACAACCGGAAATTCCTGATTGCTCTTTCCGAGCTCAACATAATTAAAAAAAAATCATATATGCCCTTGTCGTATAATAAAAACCAATAAAAAATATGTTATTTCTTCCAGAAATAGTTCTACTTTATTAGTTATTTAAACATTTATTTATTCTAAATTTTAATAAATAAATACACATATTATAACTGGTATAAGTAAATAAAATGAAGTTATTGTGATATACTCTATATTAAAATATTTTTTATAACTCAGATATTTTTCCCCCTTGACCGACTCGAGTTATCAAGGTTCCACTTCTATTATGCTTTATCAAATAGTTTAATCTACATGAGTTTAAGTATTTGAAACGCTACAATATTTAAAAAAATTAAAAAAAAAAAAAAAAACTCACGTTTCTATTAAAATTCAATCTATCTCCGTACAAAAATGGATAATTTTATTCCCTTAAAGTTTGATAATAGTAACGTGAAATTTTTCAACATAACATCGATTCTAACGGATACTGATTTTCTACGTTGTATTACATTTGAGTTTAGACGGAGAGGTCACATAATAAATATTATGTAGTTGTAGCTAATTGTTTGTTTAATATCTTAAAATCTCCAACCGCAGGACATTATAATATTATTTTTATTATCACATAACATGATATTTCTCGAGAAATGTAATCAAATGTTTTTGTATACCGGAGCAAGTGTATCGAAATGTATTTTAGATTCCAATTTTAAAAAAAAAAGTCTATGCGCACTGCTACAGTAAAAGTTAAAGTACAAAAATATTTTTGTGCACATTTTATTGAATCACTAAGTCTAATGCACACTGTTCTATTACTTATTAATTGATTGAGAAAAAATAAAACCGAGATGTTATCAAAAAATTTCTATAATGACGTGATCGTCAGTATTTTGTGTTCGTGGTTAATATTTTTCTTATAATATTCGGTAGAATGTTGTGGCTACTCGACGTAACTATAAATACCAGCATCTTTGATGTAAAACGTATGCATCTTATTTGTGCCCTTGAAAACGAAACCTAAAATAAAATTATGGTCATTTCCGGGTACCCTGGAGACTTCACAAACTATTAATATTCATTAATAGCTGATGCCGAATCGCGTGTAAAATTACAAGTGGGTGCGTGTTATTTTCCGAGGCTCTCCAGAACGTTTAAGCGGTTTTTCTGTCGCTCATCACTAGGATAAAATATCACTTAACACTCGTACGTTATTCTGGCATCCCTTATTCAAATTATCCACAAAAAATGATATAGTCTGAGTATCCAGTTGCATGGTTGGTTTTTTCAACTAGGTCCAGTTCCACGTTCGTTATTACATTTATTATTTTAATGTTAATATATACCATTTTTTAACCATCGATTAATATAATATTACACATAAACAAACATCTTATTATTTTTTAACACCCAATTCATGGCTTGAAATGTATTTTACCACAAAAACAATTAATGGAATTTTTATTCTTACAATGAAACAATGATTTCTAAATACTAAATTTTATTTCGTTTAAATGAGGATTCGGAATTCATTATATTGAAAAATATTCCGTGACTTGAAAGTCTAAACACGGGGATAACAAAAAACAAAAAAAACAAGTTGATATTAATAGTTAACGATAAAACAGAAACTAGTACATTTGAATAATAAATGCTAATCAATTTAATTTGTAACTTCGCTGCAATTATCAACTATTTATCGCTATATCATATTGACAATATTAATTTTAATAAATTTCAGCGTGTTACCACGTAAACGGTTTGTTGTATTTCTTAGTTTATCGTAATTATTTATTCTAATTATTGTCGAAGTTACTATATTTACCTACTTAATTATTATTCAAATGGTTATCATTGTAGAATCGTACTGGCATACGGCTGTACATTGTTGAACGAAGGGCTTAAGTATATTACATGTAAACATGGAAAAAGGCATATTACATTTAACATTCGTTTACGCATAAATGCTGTACAATTAATATCACATATATTATAACAAATTAACGAATTAATATTCGTACTACTTATAATAACATTGGGGGGTTCGATTGACCTTTTATAAATTAGCAATTCGTAACCGTAATAAGTTCTCGTGTTAAAAATTCACAGCGAATACGTTGGTCGACTGTTTCATTAAATGTTGCAGCGCATTCATTCGACATATCCGTGTAGAAATTTCGGATCGTCCCGACCTAGTATCGTCGTATCTGATATCATTACGAAATCTAATGAAGTCAACGGTCTTATTTTCTAACATTTAAAAACAAAAAGAACGACATTAGCACGTGCACATGTAGACAATATTAACGTTATAGTACCGTCGTAAATCGTAACACCAACCAACATAACGACGACGCAGGGACGATATTGAATCAGTGATGCGTAAACGTATGTAGGTACGTGCGATTTTCTATGTAAAGTGACGTTCGACATGTAAGCAGATATGTACCGAGACGCGGAGGAACACACAGAGGGTGAAAGAGAGAATAACAGAGTGATAAAGTGTGAATGGAGTTCAGTAGATGCGGATCGATTTGATGTCAGAAACTCTGGAATAATTTTGCTAAACGGTGGTGTGCTGGTCACTCGAAATCAATAGGTGAAATGTTCTTCTAAAGATTTAAACTGGAAATTGTGTTGAAAACAATTTAAACGGATTATGAAACCATCGGTCGTCCAACGTTAATTGTCATTCTAATTTGCTAAGCCGCATTTTGTTAGGTATGGTTATACAGCTGTACTGCGCGAATGTAACTAAGCTTTCTTTTCTATTTCAAATTTAGGCAATCCGACTCATCGTGACTCACGCGGATATTTTGCTTAGTGGAAGTAGGTACCTATACCCGTTCGCGAATGATGTATTTTTTAAATAAATTATTCGAAACGATGTGCATAATATATATTATATTATTATATTATAGCTATATAATACATTGAAGGGAAGGGGAAAACGTTTTCTTCATAATTTTATTTTTTTATTTTTTTTCAACAAGGTAATAATTTTAATGGCTACGTCTAATATGAAAATTACCGGCTTTCGTGCTACAGTCAGACGTCGCGTGACTCTTTATTGTCGGGGAAAAAGCTTACTACTAAAATTCCTCATTATAAAATGTTATAAACACAATTCACCGGCACAAACTATACACATTGCTGTAATATTTTTCATTTGCACACATACATTTATATTTATATATATAAGGATATAAATGCTTGACGGGGTATTATGTGTACATATTACAGTTCTTAATTGGGCAGACAACGTTGCGTAAAAGCCGCGAAGAGTTATTTAAAATCCTACGCAATGGTGGCGTAAGCTACCAGGCGTTCTGGAAAAGACAGACGAGGAATAAAAGCAAAGAGGAAATGAACATTAAAAAAAAAAAAAAAGTGCACGTTACTAGAAAAATTAACCAAGGTTTTAATTAAAGGTTTGAACACTTAAAGCGAACATAATATTTAGATTTTTTTTTTTCCTCGTGAAAGTTTCATAATAATGTGGTATGATTTTTGGCTTTAAACAGGGGAGTAGGGGGATTTATAATATTATATCGGCACGATTAACGCTCAACCTTTTAGATATCCACGATAGAACTACGGTGTCTTTCGAAATCGATTTGTGTATAAATTAAAATCAATAAAAAAATTGAATGTATATCGTTAGCGCTCCACGCACATTTATAAGACGTAACCCTACTAAAGCGCATTTAAATTCACCGAAACATAAAGCTGACAGTCGGAAAGAAAACCACTCCGAAATCGATCACACACCGCGAAAACTGTGTAACAAAATGAAGCCACTAGATAGGTATTATTGTGTTCCAACATTGTGTGTATTTCAAACGATACGTAACGTTTTATTTTCGTTTTATATTTGTTATGTTTCGTGATGATTATAATCCGTAGCTAACATATAAACTCACGTACGAATATTGATTCGAAATATTTATAATGAGCCGTCGGAAAAGCAATTTAGCCCGTAATAATAATACGTATTAATAAAACGTTGGTGTACCAATCAAAACGTTATCATCGGTAAAACGTTTTAACGTCATGCGTGACGGGCTTGAAATATTGTTTCAGGTGAACATTCGAAACATTTTGGATATTATGAACTATAAATAATTGAACACCTAATTATATAATATCCGGTTCGTGCATGTAATTGATAGTTTAACGTATTTTAATAACGTCGGGATGGGGCGGATGAATTACATAGTATGCCACGCAGATCTATGAAATATGAATGCAGATGTGCCTTGAAAACTATCGGAGTGAGTCCTAACAATTTGAACTAGAAAGTGTATAAAAAATATTGTGTACGATTACATAGAATTAACATAAAACACCATAAATTATAGACTCAGCAGCTCAAAATTTATAATTTATGAACATTTATACTGTCGCAAGATATGGATTTATGCATGTGTAATTTATTATTTGAAAGTCATTGTCGTTGAATTTTTTTTTTCGATTAAAAATGTTTAATATTAGTTATAATCATGGAATTATGTAAAACGATTTATTGTACGCTTCCAACATGCAAAGGCGTATAAATATAAAGAATAAAAACATTAATCGTCCGATTCAATTTAATATTTTCTTTATTTTATCGATTTTGAAACGTTAATTCACTTACCTGTTCAAATTACGTCTACATACCATAATATTACTGTCTTTCGTAAACATCTTTTTTAATCTAAAAAAAAATATTTTTTGACAGTAAATAATGTGGTGCATGTTTTTCATTTTATTTTTATTGCATATAAAATATTTGATAGCTTTCATAAACATTTGGAGAGTAAATAAGATAAATAAATATTCAAACAAATTAATAACACATTATGGCAAATAAATTAATTTATATATTAATTAATCGATCCATGTATAAATAATAAAACAACAGGATAATAAAATATTAAGTATTGCATAAAATGGTATATTTTAAATGTACCATCCACAAAATCGCTACTGATTCTACTCGAAAATACTTCAATTGAATACACGTTTTAATTATGTTTAACACTGTTTATAATAGTGATCTTCGCCAATTAAAATCATGATTAGTATTATCAATCTTTTATTGTTATTGAATTAATTTTTAGCAAGGGTCGGTTGTGTAGTTATAAATGTAAACGATCTCATTTACTAAAATCAATCACTGTAAAATATTATCAGTTTGGGAGGTAAAAAATCACGTTGCAAATGCTAAAAAATCTCCAAGTCGTAATATACGAGAAGAACTCTGTAAGTTATTAGGATATGTGTTCAACGTAACTCATCAAGTTTCGAACCAGATTTAAAAAAAAAAACGTTTTATTAATTATCTTTCTACGGAAAATAAAAGACAATTATCACAAAATAAATGTTCTAAAATTAAAAATAAAAATGAGAACAATCATACCGATTTAATTTTTTTTTTTTATTTAAAAAATTTTAATTATGTATTTTAAATAATATTTTCCTATGTAAATAGGAGATAAATTCAAAATAACATTTATAGTATATACTCTATTATTATATAATCACATAAACACAATATTTATTTTTATTTTTTTTAAATATACTTCATTTATTGTCTAAAGTGTAATCGTAATCGGTCTTTTAATGTTTTCAGTAGAGTTCAGATTTTCCATGTAAATTGATTTTTTTATGTGATCTTAAACAATGCTTTCTAAGTAAGCTACATAATTCGTGGTGATACTTTTATTTTACATTTTTCGATATTTTTCATAACTTAGAGTTTTCAGTTATTTGATTATATTTAATAATTAAAATAATAATTTTTAGTTGACTAACTTTTAATATAATATAAAGTTAATTTTATTCAATATTGTTATTGATAAGCGTCAAGTCAAATTTTTCAAATTTAAATTTTTCTATTTTGTAATAAATGTTTCGTTCTTTTGTAAACTATGAATTATATTATATTTAGTAAACATTTTTAAGGACATTTTTGTTTGTCTTTTAGTATTTTCTATGATTTTTAAAGTTCTCGAATCCAGGCATCGTTTATTATGTTTTTCAGTGCCGATGTGATTACATTAATAGTGACAAATTCCCCGAGGCGGAAGATAAAACTACCATCTGAAATGTAGGAGCAAATTATCAGTTACTACAATACGATATTGCATCACATTGCTGAATTTATCCTGTTAGATTTTCTCCGTTACACAAATAGGTTTTTTGGAGATATGATTTATTTCCATCACGATCGTGTCAACAGGACTTTAGAAACTTTAAGTTTTTGATTTTGTTTTATTTTTTGTTATAATCTTTGTACACACATTGCGGCTATTCGATAAGATTATGACAATATTATTATTGCTATACGACTTATTTTGCGCTTCGCAAAATCGATACGCTTCCATTGATCTCGATTACAACGATTTATTGTGTCGCCCAAGATTTCGAATAAACAGAATGTGACGTTCATCGTTTTGGTTTGTTCAAACATTCTAATAATTTCAACAAGTTAGAATAATTATTATTCTAACTTGTTGAAATTATTTAAGAACATCTTATTTATTTAAGCGAGTTTGGGGACGTAGTACTATAAATATTTCTTATTTATTCGCTCTAATTTATTCATACGTAGCAAAACTTTCAAGAACTCTACGTGACCATATAATTGCGTTCAAAATCCAAAACGCTCAATTTGCATTTTTCGTCGTGATTTGTCAAACTTTGATGTATAAAATTCGTTGAAGTGCTAAACAAAAAAAGTAAAACAACTCTGTGGTCTATAAATGATATTAAAAGAATTATGAATGATTAAGTCTCAAAATCATGCACTTATTAGAAATAAAAATACCTTTGTCATTTTTGAAGTATTTATAGCATATAGTTAAAACATTACATAAGAGATAATGCCCATCATTCCGCTTGATCCACGTGGGAAACAGTTTTGGCATAAATTTTGAATGATACCATTACAAAGTTTATGCATGGACAGACTAACATAGCAGCATTGCAGTACAGTAATAGGGTTGATTCGGAGACGGGTGTCGCGGCTAGGAGTGAGTAGAGGTGTGAGTGGTAGATGGGATGACAGAACAAGGGAGTGGATAGGCCGAGAGGTGAGAGCCGGGATGTTGTTTTGTAATTTAAATGTTTTGAAATTAGATTACGGAATCGGGGCAGTGTTAATGTTAACTACTAGGAATACGTCAATCGGAACGAAGAGACGCCTTGAGAACTCACCACAACTAGACCCGAGAGTTCATTACTTAAATGCCAATATCAGTTTCGGTCCGCGCACTTCCGACAAACTTTACGTACACCATCGATCGACGTTACAAATCAGTATGCATTTCAATGGTAGTAATAATTGTTAGAATATTCAATGAGTGCCGGCAAAGATCGTAAATTCAACATATCATGTTTAAATATGCGAATCAATAGTTTTTATAAAGTTTAAATCCGACTTTACTAATTAAGTTCGAACGCTTAATGGTTTAACGATTTGCATTTAATTGTAATTTTGTAGAAGAACCGTCTTATATTTTAATCAAATAAATTACAAATATACAAAACAAACTATATACATGTTATCTTACGAATCGATTATAATATCTTTTGAGATAATAATGATGGTCAAATTCCAGTTTTTACTTAATTTACATAGATACAAAGTAAAATATTTATTACTCGTATATATATTTGTTAATTAAATTATATTGTTGATACAAACATAAAAAAGAAAAAGAAAAATTATTTATTTTAAATTTTTTAAAACTTATTGATTTCATTTTTTAGAAAATGTCAACAATACAACTTATATTTTCGTAAATCATAATTTTAAATGTTTTTCTATTTAAGTTATCTAGTTACTTGCAATACATTTACTGAACATAATATATAAACAATTTCTGATAAGTTCAAATTTTTTTTTTTGTATTTAGAGCTGTATTTTTAAATATTCAGCTCGACAATTATTTCAAAATAATTTTATATTATTAACTTATATCATAAAGGTAGATGAAAAAAAAAGAAAGAAAGTCATGTGTTAAAAAAAAATAATAAAGTGTATACTGACAGATCCCAAAACACGTTTCGACTAAAACTCGCCATTTCTCGAATAATTGGTTTCGAAAAGTCCAGATTTCTAAGATATATAGAAATACAATTATATATGAATATGTACATGACGTGTGGAAAAACCATTAGCCTTCAAATTTGTTTTCGTATAATTTTTTCTGGGCTCGCGCAAAATGGACGCACACAGAAAGGTCTGGAATATCTTTATTATCGAACTTTCGATAGACCATTAAAGTTTAAATGAGCAATGTAGTATATCGACGATATTCTCGGTGAAGCTCCTGTCATGCTCCACTCAAATATACTCGAAAAACAATATAACTTATTAATTATTAGGTTTGGATGTTTCATTATTTTGGAAAAATATTACGTTTACAAATGGTTGTGTAATATATACAAGAATTATTTCAATCAAAACCACATTGATTTTTCGAAGAAACAGAATAAACCTTGTCAATAATTGCACGTATCAAGTTTTTTTTTTATTTTGTACTGTCAAGACTGATATTCTTTTGAGATAATTATAATTTTAGAAATATCAATACCATAATAATTTACGTGATCGTATTATTTTACAAATTCTGTACATTGATTTTGTGATTTATTTTTTTTATAAAACATAGGAACTTTTCACCGACTACTGTTGATGGATTGTACGTGATTTATGAATTATTGTATAATCCGTGAACATATTTATTTTTTTTTATATTATAATTTATAATTAAACAATTAAATAAGACTCGTCGAAGGGATATCAATGGATAACATCTACAGCTCATGCTCTCAGTATCTATGGTGCTCACCATAGTATCTTCCTATCGTAACTATATGTGACAGTTTGTTGATTTTTCTAAACAAAAACAAATAAATAAAAAAATAATAATAATCGATTTTCGATGCATAGTGGTTTCGCGAAATTCATAGCTTGCCTCTAGATAGTATTATAATTTCTCTATCGTATTCTCTCAATAATTGTATTAATTGAATAATAATTAGTTTAGTAAGAAATAAAATAAAAAAGAGAATAATTATAATTTCAAAAAAAAAAATTTGATTTAGTACTATATTTAAATAACTTAAAGTATACTGCTATGAAAACTTTAAAGAGTTTCTTAGAAAATAAATACTCGTAGTTTAAAATTAAAGTATTCTCAAAAGTTTGGTGAACCGGATCAACGTGGTAAAAAACCAACAGTATGTAAGACCAGGATATTTCAATTTCGCTTATCAAAACTTTAAATAATACATCATAAGTTGTGCAGTCGAAATTACTTGTAAATTAATTTTCCTCTAGTTTTTTTATTTTTATTTTTATTTTTTAATAATACAAATTAAAGATGTCTGATATAAATAAATACGTTAGAGAACAGAATCGCGCAGAAAAAATGAATACCTTGGATCTCATGGACGTTATTTATATTTTTATGATTCATTGCTTTGTGTTATTCACCCTTTTACTTGGTATTTATTTTTAACGGATCTCATGAAACGGCTAATTCGTAAGTCTTAATCAACCAGGCTAAGCTGCCTGTATTTCGCTATATATAAAATACGCTGAAAAGTTTTTGCGCTGATATCGCAACAATATAATGGAATTGAATAATTAGTAATAAATGATGGAAATAAATTTCACAAAGTAATGAACTAGTTTATTTGAAAAATCAAATCGGAAGAAAAAAATAGTACTGTGAAATAAGATTTCATGTATAAAGATAAGGGGTAGAGAATCGAATAATTGTAATGGAACAACAAATAAAGAAATTTATAATTAGTGGTTAGAGTAAAATATATAAGTAATAAATAAGATAACTATCGTATTGATAATCTATATTTAATAGACTCTGCTTAAAAAAGTCATAAGTTGATTTGTTTCACAAATCAATCACAGAACATTATTCTTCAGTTATCAAAATAAACAAACAATTGCGAATGCAAATGTGCACCGCTCATTTGGGCCACGAAACCGAACAATTCGGACATATTTATCGAACATCATATTTATGTATCAAAACGAGGATTTTTCCTTTGTATATTATTATTTTGAAATAAATATTATAATTTATGAAATTATTCTACACGTCTGTTCGAATGATATACGAACAATAATTTTCTTTGACCCTATTAAATTACCACGATTCGATATGTATGATTTTTATGTGGTTCTCTTGCGTTATAAATTTGAACCAACCCTTTTTTGTTTTATTTCACTAATTGTAATTTGTACTGGAATAATTAATTGATGTCGTAACGTTCATTTTTTTTTTTTTTTGTATACACGTGTTCTTCCAATTATCTTGAGTTTGTTTTTAAGATTTACCCTAACAATGACCCGTCTGCACAATGATTGAACGTTGCCAAGCGACCTCTCTCTTCTGCGAAGTGGAAAATTTGCTCGAGCGATCATCCCAAAAACAGCTAATTATTACCAAGAGAAAATCGCTATTCACACACACACACACACACACACACACACACACACACATATACACAGATGGTCGTTTGCGTAATATATTACAACGGTTTTGTTTTTACTCGAACGTGTGGTTTTTCTGAGCTGTATATAATTTTACGGATATGTAACATAATTCCAGATAGTTAACGCGCACAGATAAATATAATTGGTACGATCGCTATGGTGACATGACCAAAAATTTGATAGTTTCTAATCCAATTACGATCGGTGAACAGGTGAAGTGATGGGTACTGGAGTGTTATCACATCTGAAGCGTGTTATTTCAAAACGAAAATACCGGAAATCGACATATTACACAATTATCACTTATTTTAATAATTCTAATATTATTTTTGTGATGAGAAATGTTCGATGAAAATTACAAACGCGCGTTGATTTGAGCATAAAACCCGTTGAACAGAAAATAACAACTTTCGAAAAAATATTGTAAATTTTAATAAATTATTTTTTATGCAATTTTCGATTCCTCTCTCTGGTCTGTTATCATAAAGACTTCCGTCAACGGGGATTTCAAATCATTGTAACTTCAACATTTTTGCGCTACGAAATCAAATGAAAACGAATATACAGCGAGTGATATTCGTTTTTCAAAACGATTTTACGCAGTCGGATGAATTTATAAAAAGGGAGAAATAAAATTTGCGATTCTTGTTAATTATGCAAGATAAATGAATCTTGCATCGCTTGGGTAACTGCTGTATTATCTATAACGATATGAATTATACCTACCTACCTATACCTAGGTATAGCCTTTGTTTTTTGAATCTCTAGAAAAAAAATTATTTATTATAATATGATGGTTACATTTAATTTTTTGATTGGAAAACTTATAATCGAATGGTTTTAAGTAAAGGGATTTTTTAGTATATACGTATAATCAGTGTTGGAAATATAAAGGGTATTTCACGATGAACTGACAAATGCAATAACTTTTGTTCTATTGAACAATTTCACCTTTTTTATTTTTTTTTTTTTTAATTGTCAATTGTCGTCTGTGCTACATTTAAAATATTTTTCAATTTTTTTCTAATATCTATACAAAATTAAAAAATTAAAATTTGTTCTATTTAATATTTAAAAAAATCAAGATCGCCGTTTTGGAAATAGAAAAATGTTGACGTCAAAAACTTTTATTAAGGTTAAGTTAATAATTTTTAAAATTTTTTTAAAGTTTGTTTAAATTCTAATTTTTTCTTGTTTATCAGTGTTATAGTGATCATCGATTTTGAATTTTTTTTTCCCAAGAAATAATTTGTTATCATTAATAATAAAAAATTATGATACTAACGTTGTATAATAATATGAATGGTTATAAATAGAATAAATTATTTCTTGGAAAAATAATAATTAAAAATCGATAATCGTTATAACACTGATAAACAAGAAAAAAATTAGAATTTACACAAACTTTAAAAATTGTTTAAAAATTATTGACTTAACCTTAGTAAAAGTTTTTCACACCAATATTTTTCTAAAAATAGGACTTACAAAATGGCTATCTTGATTTTTTTTAAATATTAAATAGAACAAATTTTAATTTTTTAATTTTGGATATATGTTAGAAAAAAAATTGAAAAATATTTTGAATGTAGACGACAATAATTGTCAATTAAAAAAAAAAAAAAATAGTTGAAAATGGAACAAAAGTTATTGGATTTGTCAGTTCATCGTGAAACACTCTGTATAACTAATAATTTATCTAGATAGAGATAAAGATGACTATAATAATTTTTATTTAGCTACAGATAAAGATAGTTATACTAAATTTTATCTAGATAAAGATAAAAATAA
Organism: Sipha maydis; assembly: GCA_034509805.1. NCBI lineage: Eukaryota > Metazoa > Arthropoda > Insecta > Hemiptera > Aphididae > Sipha > Sipha maydis. The sequence goes on from JASXSY010003273.1 coordinate 367,002, forward strand.
GTACATTTTTATCTAGATAAATATGATATATTTCATGTTTGATTTTGAAAATATTCAGAATACTACAGCCTACAGGTGTTAGATAAACAAAATTCATAATTAATAACATTTTAAAATAAATGTCATTTTTTAAACTCATTTCAAACATTAATAAACATAAAATGTAAAATTATTTTTTTTTAAATAAACTTCATAAGAAGATGACAAATCATTCTCTAACTTAGTAAAAGAAAAAAATCCTTGATTTGAAAAATAAAAGAATAATAAATTTCTGTCTTTTTTTAACAAATTTCATACATTTTAAAAATAAATATATAGTATAAAGAATATTTTTTTTAAATACTCTCCATAAAAAGATGAATAAAATGTAAAGATGAAAGCATAAAAAAAAGAACCGGATGGGCCTCGCTCTGCTGTACACTTGGGGGTGAAGTGCGACTCTTCATAGGATAGGTCATTATAATGGATTTGTTAAATTTGAATTCAATGATAGGTATCATTGTATATGAAAAACGATTCTGAACGGAGATGATATTTTTGTCTAGAATACAATACAATGTTATTTATAAATATTGTATAAGTATATTTTATTTTTAAACGAAAAATTTAGAAAAACCGAAAATTTAAATTGTCTATAAATAAGTCAAAATACTTTAAAATTTTAACCATGTATAGAAAACGTCAATATAAAGATTTGGTGATAATTTCAAGTTGTTGCGGTTTTTCGTTTTTAAGTTAGAGCATTTTAAAAAAACCCAAATCACTCCGTTCATAATCTAAAATATTTTAAATTTTCAAATTTAATTTTTATTCCATTTTAATTAATTATCTATATAGGTACTCATAGATAACTAGAATTTAATCTAGATGAAGATAAAGATAAATTATCTAGATAAATTTATCTCGATATTTCTTAACACTGCATATAATATTGCTATAATTTCATTAATATATATATATATAATTTATTATAAATGTTAATTATTATAAGTCAGCAACCATTTTTATATTCAAAATTGTAATCTAAATTTTCTTACATAAAATATTTTTAGGAGCCTCTTATATCGAAGTGAAAATATATTTGATGGAATTCAAATTACTACAACAATTTTTTAACATTATGTTTAATGCACAATAAAAATTGTTGGGGATATTATAAATGAATGGCGATTAATGACGGATTAGTAAAAAATAAGCCTCACAGTCATACTTTATTTTTTTATTTGTGTATTTATGTTTCGCAGGATACGTTAAATAAAAATTACGAAATCACATGTTGAAAAGTTTGTATAAAATACTGTAGGATTAACACTAACCATATATTAATAATACCGTTTTTTGATAACCGTAACGAATCGTGACAGAGATCAAAATATATTTATCGATGTTACCGATCGCTAACACACGATTCGATATATGATTAAACGAACAATTTATTTTGTATGATACGACTATAACGTGAACTCAATGTATAGTGTGCATGTTAAAATCAACTGAAATTTTCCATTGAGTTATTGGGAACCATGATAATATTTTATAACAAAATTTTTATTCGAAATACGTTTATAATTACGGTGTTTACGTGCACACTACGCACACTTGCTAATCAAATCTTTAAACACGGTACACGTGTATTATACGGCCATTTATTTCTCTCTCATCGCCTCTTCTTCCCCCCCCCCCCCCCGTATCACTTGTGTCCTGCTGCAGGTGTGTTTGTTTAATCCGTGCCGCACGGTTCTGCAGATTCGTCATGTCTCGCGCGTCATATTTCTCGGAGCTTTCCCCGAGGCCCGAGGGTGGTGTAAAGTTTTACGATCTCCTTCCAAAAAGCACCAATATCCGTGCATCTCACGTCGTCGTTCTAGTCGTCGTCGCTCGTACGCATATTGTACAGTTACAAACACATGTTGCTGGGAATTATTTGACGGCCCAGTTATGTTACACGCACGACGCTGTTTCAGCACACGGCGGACGCGCAATGTTTTTCGACCTCATTAAAAACACAACCCTATTCCTCTCCCTCGCCGAAGTCTTGTACGTGGACCATTGGGTTGTGGCGGGGAAGGGGGAGACACGGGGAGGAATTAAGGTTTTCCGTTTTACCACCGGGATCTAGGTGTCCTACTCGTTGCCGCGGCAGCCACATACACGCACGTACATAATAGCGCACGCATAAGCCCGATCGTGCTTTTACCGTACACGACAACGTGCGCAATGTTTGGCGCCCGTTTCGCTTTCCACGGCACAACCGGTGATAGTTGTGCAGTTATGAGCAATATTGCATGTGTACGGGCTGCGCGCAGATACTGCACCGTTGTTATAGTGACAAGAAAAATAATCATTATCACACAATTTCCAAAGAGTATCGGTGCATGTACTAGGTCGAAAAGAGAATCATGCTAATAACTTTCAATATTTAGCCGTCGGATTTCGGACAGCATTTTTTTAAATTCCGTTCGGAAGTGTTTATAAATTCTGTAATCTTACTCTCGTTTCGAGTAGAAAAAACGTAATAAAAAATAAATAAACACCCAATAGAGTTTCTCTTTCGTCAATCGATTGTGATATACAACCTCTGCATATAGTCACTATTTTAAAGTGTTTTAACAAAAACATGAAAGTTCGTACATTCTGATTTGTTTAATGAACATGAAATTGGCTAAACAATACGAGAATTTATATTACGAGGCAAAGGGAATTCATAACTTTTAATTTGAATTTAATCGTTCTTTAAAATTGTTTCGATGTTTTACTATTTTTACTTGGATATTATAAAATTACAATCACTATTTAATAAATTTTTAAATATTATATTCATCTAAGAACAACCCAAAAATGAATTATTGTTTTAATATTAATATGACCCTAAAATATTAAACACACCCTTATTGTTCAG